>JAOTOM010005114.1:447500-998556 GCA_034440615.1 Ashinkailepas kermadecensis
GTGGAAGGACCACCTACAAGAATTTGAATTTTTCCGGATTTTGGCCTCTTTATTTCGAGAAAAGCCCGTCTTTCCTTTAGAACCATAGTGTATTTATCCTCATTGGGAGCCTAGGTCGTCGGATCACCCCCTCAAATTGTAAGTGAACACGGCGCTGCAATGAACAAAAAGTGTACACCGCGCTAAGCATGTTTGTAGATGCAGGATATCAATCCTTCATTGGATAGCACGTCGATTCAGTATTCGGTGAAGGGTAAGTGGTTTCATGCTTCTCCACGAACAAAAAATCATCACTAAGCAATGACCTCGGCGTGCGATCTGGAGAGCCATCTCAGAATGACGGTGCTCGCTTTTGACGTTCGTACGGGCCTGTGAACGTTCGTAGGAGCCGGTAGACGTTCGCAAGGGCCCATAGACGTTAATAATAGCTCGTTGGCGTTCTCAAGGGCTCGCAGACGGTCTTAGAGGCCCGACAACAGCCTCGGCGTCCGTAAAAAGCACCGTCGACCTTTCGATCTTCGCCATGGTGATCACGTAGAAGCTGAAGCCCCCCCCCCCCTCTCCCTTGGCTACGTTCCTTGGATACGCTGTAAACAAATATCCATGTAAATGAAGCAAGCTGTGATGTTAACTGCCTGGTTAATTTAAAGGCGTTCAATCGCTCGGTAAACTCAGACCAGATGCAGTCCACTCAAGTTGAACAAGACACCGCTTACTCAGCTTGACCACGGCCAGACTCAGCCGTGGTCAAGCTGAGTAAGCTTGAGTGGCTAGTCGAGCTTAAGTAGCACTCCTGTCTGTGTCCAGTCAAGCTCACGTATAACGGTTCAATTTCCAACCAAGGGTCTGCCAAAGTAGCAGCCATTCATCTGCTTTTTCTTTCAAAGCGCCAACTGCACCATGTATTGTCATGGCTGGTATTTGGCCCCAGTCCGATTCCAGCGGCGTCGAATCCCGTCCGTATGCAGCAGCTCGCTCACAGCTGTCCTCGCAACCGCCCACAACTGGTCCCGCCAACGCCGCCCACAGCTGTCCCAGCCGCCCACAGCTGGTCCCGCCGACGCCCACAGCTGATCCCGCCGCCGCCCACAGCTGGTCTCATCATCGCTGCCATGCCGCCTGCCCAACCGGAAACTGTCAGCGCCTAATGCATTAGCTTCGCGGCAGTTACCCAAACCGGGGGATCAGTCCCTATGCAGCAGCTCTCGCCCGTCACAGCCATGGTACCGGAGCAGCCAGCCCCTATGTAGCAGCTCCCGCTCGTCACAGCCATGGTACCGGAGCAGCCAGTCCCCATGCAGCAGCTCCCGCCCGTCACAGCCATGGTACCGGAGCAGCCAGCCCCTATGTAGCAGCTCCCGCTCGTCACAGCCATGGTACCGGAGCGGCCAGCCCCTTCGTAGCAGCTCTCGCCCGTCACAGTCACGGTACCGGAGCGGCCAGTCCCTATGTGCAGCTCGCCCGTCACAGTCACGATACCGGAGCGGCCAGTCCCTATGTAGCAGCTCTCGCCCGTCACAGTCACGATACCGGAGCAGCCAGCCCCTATGTAGCAGCTCTCGCCCGTCACAGCCATGGTACCGGAGCAGCCAGCCCCTATGTAGCAGCTCTCGCCCGTCACAGCCATGGTACCGGAGCGGCCAGTCCCTTTGCAGCAGCTCCCACCCGTCATAGTCACGGTACCGGAGGGGGGGGTCAGTCCCAATGTAGTAGCTCCCGCCCGTTACAGCCACGACACCGAGGGGATCGTCCTTATGTGAACAGCTAGAAAGAAATACAAGCGTACGATTCTGGGAAGGACACATGGAAGAAAAAGATGCAGCCAGAAGGTGTGCAGAGGCAGAGGGTGTGCAGCCAGCCTGATAAGTTCCTGGTGATGCTGAGATCTGCATGCATATACAGAGGAACGACGACGGGAATGGGCCTGGGAAGTACACGAAGAGCAAGCGTGCATCGCATGCATACATGGTGATAAAATCACAACCATAGTTCTTGTTACGGAAGCGTCCTGTATGCCATGACATTAAATTCACAGACATACTTTTGTTAGAGCAAAGTTCACTCCATCAATATCATTTGACATGCGCAAAATATTATAAATTCCTTTGGTGAATGATCTCTGTGTAGAACCCTATTTGCTCTTCGAATTTCGGCATCTACAAATACACACGTAGTTCGGACGGCCCACATATTCTAGATTACATCTGAGTTCAGATGTAGTCGGCGTTAGTTTCCCCGCCCTCGATCCTCTACATACATCTTCTATTGCATCCCAGGCACTCGGTTCTCCCTAGATACCTGCTATGCACCATGCTCCCCCACCCTCTCGCAGTATCGGTATCCTACTGTAAACAATCGCGTTGCACTCAGTACGCCCATTCCGATATCCATCAGGCAAACTAGCTCTCCAGCTCTTGGCTGTGCTCAGCGCGGTCAGCAGCTAAACCCACGTCCACCCTTCCCATCGCCGGGAGATGGGGAATGGACACGCACACTCTGTCTTCTATCGACCCTGCTGTCAGGTCAGCTCGTTCCGGAAGCCACCCGAGCTCGCGTAGATCGTTCTGGACATCGGTCTCGGACTGGGGAACAGTGGTTCTTGGCTCCGAATGCCTCACTCCCAAATTGTATTATAAAACAATACATTTAACCCTTTTTTTTACTGCAGTGGCTTTCCGGAGCAGGTTTCTATGGTGAGCAGAACGTCTTGTGTGATCCCACCACCCGATCTAGGAATTCAGGATCAGCCGCAGAATTGAAAGGAAATGAATGTTTTGTTCCTAAATGAGGGTGCTTATGACATGTGCTGTTTTCTCTAGACCAGCCACTTCGAGTAATTCGTGGTAGCTGAGCAAGATCAAATGCTTCCGCTGTGGAAAGCTGGGACACTTGAAATGCTAATGCAGACATGAAACACACGAAATGCCAGTGGACACATTTCTGGGACGCATGAAATGCCAGTGCCAGAGAAGCTAAACTTGCGTTTGTTGGAGACTGAAGTGGAGGAACTGGATTATTCGTTAGGCAGAAACGGTGATTAGATGGCGGTTATGCCCGTGCGTGAACGTCCAAATGCCCTGCACATGGCAGACGTGTGCGTGAACGACATAACACTGCGGATAGATGTTGATATCGGCCGGCCTCCACCAGCCGTCCCGGGCATAAAGATCAGGCCCTGCAAATTGACCCACACATTTTCGTGTGACAAAATATTGCGATGAAAGGGGAAGCTGATGTGGAGGTCACAAGCAAAGGGAGTTGTGGCATCCCTGCGGATCGTGGTATCTGACAGCATGCGACACCCACCTCTGATGGGAAGATAGTGGCTGCAGGCGATGCAGGCGTGGCCATCAAAGCTTGAAAACAGGCGACACACACCTTTGATGGGAAGAGAGTGGCTGCACGCGATCAAAGCTTGCCATTGCAGCGTGGCGACCGACGAGTCACCGCTGCCGAGTGTGGTAACCAAGCATAAGGGGGTCAGCGGCGGGCTCGGGAAAATACTCACCAAGGTCCAGCTGCTCCTGAAGGACGGAACCAGGCTCGTGTTCAGACCGGCCCGGCCCGTGCCATGAAGGACGGATGTGCCGTGCCTGAAGGGCGGAGCCAGGCCAGCGTACAGATCGGCCCGGCCCGTGCCATGAAGAACGGATGTGCCGTGCCTGAAGGACGGAGCCAGGCCATATACAGACCGGCCCGGCCCGTGCCATGAAGGACGGATGTGCCGTGCCTGAAGGACGGAGCCAGGCCGTATACAGACCGGCCCGGCCCGTGCCATGAAGGACGTAGCCAGGCCCATGTGCAGACCGGCTCGGTCCGTGCCATGAAGGACGGATGTGCCGTGCCTGAAGGACGGAGCCAGGCCATATACAGACCGGCCCGGCCCGTGCCATGAAGAACGGATGTGCCGTGCCTGAAGGACGGAGCCAGGCCAGCGTACAGATCGGCCCGGCCCGTACCATGAAGGACGGATGTGCCGTGCCTGAAGGGCGGAGCCAGGCCGTATACAGACCGGCCCGGCCCGTGCCATGAAGGACGTAGCCAGGCCCATGTGCAGACCGGCTCGGTCCGTGCCATCGACGCTCGCTGCAGTCAGCCGACAGGGGACGCCAGTTGGACAAATGGGAAGAAGGTGTGGCAGTAAAGGTGCAGGCGACACACCACTCTGGCTGGGGCACGACTCCGGCAGCCATACCGAAGGGCGGCGGCGTCAGACTGCGCCGACTACAGAGCCACCGCCAACCCTCAGCTGGAGATGGCGCGTCATCCCATCCCGACGGCTGACTATCTGTTTGTAAGCATCAAGGGACGGAAGTTTTGCCGACTGGACATGACCTCAGCGACACGACATATCGAGCTTGAGGACGACTGTAAGAAGCTGACCACCGTGGCGACGCATCGACGTGTGTGCAGAATGAACAGACTGCCATTCGGGATCACTGTTGTGGTGCTACTGTTGTGGTGCTACTGTTGTGGTGCTACCTTACAGTCCGGGAGACGGAAGTAGCAGCGACTCGGCGACAGATTTCCGTCCTGCGACCAGCTACCACTGGCGGGAAGACAGTGGCCGCGAAAGACCGACTAAGTGCAGCACGATATCCGGCGGCGGCGGCGGCGCCGGCGGACGTCCACAGCGCAGCACCAGATCCGGAGGATGTCCACAGCGTGGCACGAGATCCGGCGGCAGCGGCAGCGGCAGCGGCAGCGGACGTCCACAGCGCGGCACGAGATCCGGAGGATGTCCACAGCGTGGCACGAGATCCGGTGGCGGCGGCAGCGCCAGCGGACGTCCACAGCGCGGCATCAGATCCGGAGGATGTCCACAGCGTGGCACGAGATCCGGCGGCAGCGGCAGCGGCAGCGGCAGCGGCAGCGGCAGCGCCAGCGGACGTCCACAGCGCGGCACCAGATCCGGAGGATGTCCACAGCGTGGCACGAGATCCGGCGGCAGCGGCAGCGGCAGCGGCAGCGCCAGCGGACGTCCACAGCGCGGCACCAGATCCGGAGGATGTCCACAGCGTGGCACGAGATCCGGCGGCAGCGGCAGCGGCAGCGGCAGCGCCAGCGGACGTCCACAGCGCGGCACCAGATCCGGAGGATGTCCACAGCGTGGCACGAGATCCGGCGGCAGCGGCAGCGGCAGCGGCAGCGCCAGCGGACGTCCACAGCGCGGCACCAGATCCGGAGGATGTCCACAGCGTGGCACGAGATCCGGCGGCAGCGGCAGCGGCAGCGGCAGCGCCAGCGGACGTCCACAGCGCGGCACCAGATCCGGAGGATGTCCACAGCGTGGCACGAGATCCGGCGGCAGCGGCAGCGGCAGCGGCAGCGCCGGCGGACGTCCACAGCGCGGCACCAGATCCGGAGGATGTCCACAGCGTGGCACGAGATCCGGTGGCGGCGGCAGCGCCAGCGGACGTCCACAGCGCGGCATCAGATCCGGAGGATGTCCACAGCGTGGCACGAGATCCGGCGGCAGCGGCAGCGGCAGCGGCAGCGCCAGCGGACGTCCACAGCGCGGCACCAGATCCGGAGGATGTCCACAGCGTGGCACGAGATCCGGTGGCGGCGTCAGCACCGGTGGATGGCCCGCGACGTGCCCTCCGAACACGTCCCACACGCTATTGCCTTGTAGCGTCATGAGAGATTTGTGGCGATATTACTCAAATGCATGCTCGGTAAGTCCTGCGGCGGACGCATGCATTCAGATGATTCATGCCAGGAGATTTGCACCGTTATTTGGGTTGCGTGATTCGCCTGTAGCAAATGTGTCGAGTGAAGAACGAAAATTTAACGCAATAAGGTACATGTGTTCACTGGCTGCCAAGAGAGTGCAGTTGCCATCGGCCTACAAGTTCCCTGTTGCGATATGTCGGCCTACAAGTTCCCTGTCGCGATATGTCGGCCTACAAGTTCCCTGTCGCGATATGTCGGCCTACAAGTTCCCTGTCGCGATATGTCGGCCTACAAGTTCCCTGTCGCGATATGTCGGCCTACAAGTTCCCTGTCGCGATACGTCGGCCTACAGTTCCCTGTCGCGATATGTCGGCCTACAAGTTCCCTGTCGCGATATGTTGGCCTACAAGTTCCCTGTCGCGATATGTTGGCCTACAAGTTCCCGTCGCGATATGTTGGCCTACAAGTTCCCTGTCGCGATATGTTGGCCTACAAGTTCCCTGTCGCGATATGTCGGCCTACAAGTTCCCTGTCGCGATATGTCGGCCTACAAGTTCCCTGTCGCGATATGTTGGCCTACAAGTTCCCTGTCGCGATATGTTGGCCTACAAGTTCCCTGTCGCGATATGTCGGCCTACAAGTTCCCTGTCGCGATATGTCGGCCTACAAGTTCCCTGTCGCGATATGTCGGCCTACAAGTTCCCTGTCGCGATATGTCGGCCTACAAGTTCCCTGTCGCGATATGTCGGCCTACAAGTTCCCTGTCGCGATATGTCGGCCTACAAGTTCCCTGTCGCGATATGTCGGCCTACAAGTTCCCTGTCGCGATATGTTGGCCTACAAGTTCCCTGTCGCGATATGTTGGCCTACAAGTTCCCTGTCGCGATACGTTGGCCTACAAGTTCCCTGTCGCGATATGTCGGCCTACAAGTTCCCTGTCGCGATATGTCGGCCTACAAGTTCCCTGTCGCGATATGTCGGCCTACAAGTTCCCTGTCGCGATATGTCGGCCTACAAGTTCCCTGTCGCGATATGTCGGCCTACAAGTTCCCTGTCGCGATATGTCGGCCTACAAGTTCCCTGTCGCGATATGTCGGCCTACAAGTTCCCTGTCGCGATATGTCGGCCTACAAGTTCCCTGTCGCGATATGTCGGCCTACAAGTTCCCTGTCGCGATATGTCGGCCTACAAGTTCCCTGTCGCGATATGTCGGCCTACAAGTTCCCTGTCGATACCCGATCCTCTGCCTGGAGCATGGCCCGCATTTTGCCCTCATTCGTCCAGCATCCGTTAAAACGTCTTACACTTGTTTAGCTGTTCTTGTAGTCATAGTTACGTGTTTAATTCTACAGGAAGTTAGGGGAGTCCCAGACCAGGTATGCCTCAGTGATCTGTGAATACCAGGAATGAAAATGAATTGGGCGGTCGCATTTGTCCTGTGCCTATCTAAACTGTGGGGTTGCGTGTGTAATTTAGAGGCCGTCGTTGCATATTTTTCGCTTATCAGATTGTATTTCTTTTCATTGTTTTTTCTTATTCAAAATCGTAGATGCGATTTAGAGTGACGAGAAATCTCTATCGGATATTTAATACATGGCGATCGGTTTTCTAAAGTTGCCGATAAATATTTGTATGCGTGTATGTGTGTGTGTGTGTGTGTGTGTGTGTGTGTGTCTGTTTGTTGCGGATTAACTTTAAAATTTTCAACACGTGATGCGCCGGTACGGGGGCAAGACTATGGCGGTGGTTTCGGGTTGCGCGTGTCACGTGGGCACGTGCCCGTGCCGTCAACTGGGGTCATGTCGAGATTAGTTAGCCAGGGCCACAGCATATACCACAGGTCGCACGAATAAGAAACTTTTTGGAAAAAACCCCCCCCAAAAGAAACCGTTGGTTTTTGGGTGGGGGGTTGGGGGGGCGGTAGGGGGGGCCCCCCGGGGGGGTGCATTTTTTTTTTTTTTGGCACCCCCAAAACGGCCGCCCCCCAAAAAAAAAAAAAAAAAATTGGGGGAAAAAAACCCCCCAAAATGGTTTTCCCGAAAATCAGTGGCGTCGCCACGAAATTCTTCCAGGGGGCAAGGTCGAAGGGGGCCTCCTGTTACCCGAAAGGGGGGGCCTCCATTGTGTTAGGGTCTCATATTGTTTTGTAGGCTCTTATACTATGGTTCGAGGATGGGGAACATGATTTCATACTGGTTTTTGTTTGTTCTTGGCATGGTGCATCATTTACTCAAAACGCAATAGCACTAATCATTTTGGCTGAAAACTGGGCCATACCAGGGTATAAATAAGCAATATTTGGATAAATGCATAAGTGCCAAAACAAACCATCGTCTCAATGCTTTCTCGAATCTTCCCGCTGGCCTCTAGATTGCAGCGAGCTGGCGGGGCTGGTGCTAAGCATATCTTACAGATATCTGCCATTGATCAACCCACTTTTAAGTCCTCCAAGTCTAACTGAATATAGCTAGATTCATCACTACTGTTATTTATTCCCATCAGCTTGATGTCATAAGCAAAGCTTGAACGACCATTTCTCAGTCCAAGGACGACAATTTCGTAAAGGTGACAACGAGAAGTGGATTCATTAGTTTTTCTAGCGTCATCTTAGGAATTTGTTTATTTTTATAACATTTGGTGCTGGCTGCAAGGCAACTGTCACACGAGCTAAAATATATCCTCAGCGAATAAATTCACGGCAAGAACAAGCATTGAACACCAATGCATAAATGACAATGCAACAATGCAACAATGTCAGTACATACATAATCCAAGCCTTCACATTCCACGCCGTCACGCCCATCGTTTTCGCTGTGCTGTGCCGTTTTGTAAATGACGTTGAGAAGGTATGGAAGCTGGGAAGCTCTAATCATGCCGGCTGTTAGTTAGTTAGTTAGTTATTGTGGTTTAGGGGCGCATCGCATGCAGGCTGTAATAACAGAAAAGAAGTTTGTTGGAAGAAAATGCATTTAAAAACATCATTCATCCCATTTCATATGGGGCATGGATGTTGTATTGCATGCTTATGACGGGTAATTTGTCCCCTCAATGTTGGCTTTTCCCCATGGGCGTATGTTTCGGAAAATTATTGAGGGACCAGTGGAGTACCTATATTTGCGTCAAGCAGGAGGGGACAAACGGATTTGCAGGGGGGGGAGGGCACCTACGACCATTAAAAAGTCCTTGGATTTCGACCGCTATTTTGTCAAAGGGTACATTTCGAAATAATATAATTAGTCATCAACTAAATTGTCCTGTGGAGGGGCCTAATCTACCACTATGGTTTCTGATTGGTCGGATTTCAACCCTAACTCCACCACTCAGTTCCAAGGTTTTCTTTTGGTATCCCTTGATAAGTTACCTCACACTGCTGAAATTACACCTATACCACAAACCCGGATCGGGATCCCAAAAAAATCAAGCTGGAGCCCTCCAAAAAAAGGAGAGATTCCAGCAAATAAATGTCAGAGTCAGGAAAATGGCTCTGTTGCACCGAACATTTTTTTCAAGATGCCTTCAAAAATTGCGTATGACTTCGAAAAGCATACCGGATCTCGAAAAATCGAGGTGGGATACATGGCGTCAGAGGTTCGAAAAATCAGGCCGGGATTCGGACTTTTAATAAAAAAACAGAAAAGATCCACAAAAATCGCGTTGAGCCCAGAAAGCTCGCGTTGGGTCTCCGGAACCACGTGCCTGGGCGCGATAAGTCGCGCTGGGACCCATAAAAAATCGCACCGAAGCCCCAAAATCATACTGGGGCCCCACAAATGTGTGTCAGAAGCCCCAAATATACACAGCGGGACCATAAGAGTACAACGTTGCCAGAAAGTACAACTAACCCTCCAAAGCGCACAAAAGTCTCCAAAAAAGCGATAGGGCCTTAAAACATGCGTTGCAGCCCTAAATAAACATACCGGGAGCTCTAAGAAAAATACACTGCAAGCTCGCAAGGCGCACAGGGGCCATGAGAACGCACAAGGGCCTGGAAAAGAGGCTGGGGCCACGAAAGGCAACATGGTTCCAAAACGTACAAAACGACCGGGAGCTAAATAAACACATCGGGATCTTCGAAAACGCCCCGACACGTAAAAAATACTCCGTGCACAAAAAAACGCAACAAACCCTAAAACGAGCATGGTTTAGAAGATGTATTAGGACCATAACTTCAAAGTAAAATGTATTACCCACCACTTTAACACGCGCACTGGAGGGGGGGGGGCGAAATCCGCCCACCCCTCCGGTTTTTTGCAAATAACTGCAGATTTTACCGGTCGATATACGCGATTTTCGGTGTACCTGCTTAGAAATGAACGGCGCGTCGTTTAAAGCAAGAAAAATGGAAATCGGCCGAAAATTTGTCAAGTTAGGGGCCGCTAAAATCAAAAAATGTTATAGCGCCAGCCCACAAAAATCGGCGCTGATGCGCTTCCAGTATACTGACAAAAGGGAAGTGTTCTAGGCAACACTAGCGACTTGTTTGATGCATATTGATATGCTGTATAGTTTCAAGGTCATGTTAGGTCACCAAGGTCAAGTCAGGTCAAGTTCATGACAGGTTAATGGAACCAAACTTGATCAACTGGAATGTTGCCATAAATGCACTACTGGTTGTCATTTGTACTGTTTGTCATTGCCTTTCCATACTTTATTCATGTACTTCACTCCCTTCTTCACGAAGCCGATTGCTCCGAGCTGCCCGACGGAGCAGTCGGGCGGGCGGCCGGTTCCGGTAACTGGAACAGGTAACTGACCTGATAAAGTGGTGCTATATAGGTGACCTGAGGTCAAATGTTGGGTCTAGCATCTGCATTGCATCATTAGTAATGTCCAAAACATCATTGATGCCCATTTTTGAGCATTTAAACACAATCACAGCGATCCATAACGATGACAAGCCAAGCCACGCAAAACCGGAAAATTTTGTCAATCTGACCTCATTTGACCTTGTAAATATTGACCTAAGGTCACGAAAATTGCACACGATAGAGTTCACTACCGTGCCCATCCACCCTGCGAATTTCGTTCCTCCAGCTTTACTAGGAGCCGAGATCTTAGGGGGGGCGGAATCCGCCCCCCCTCCAGTGCGCGTAATTATCAGAGGCCCTCCAGGGCGCGTGTTAAAATACAAAATTTTACAATTTCAGGCATTGCAGTTCATAGCACCCGGTCGCCACAACGGCAACGTCAGTGCACGTGCACACCCATTTTTCGTATTCGGTGCATTCGCCACACTTCGTGCGATGCTATGGTTTCTGCTAGGCCTTCTGCGTTTTGCCAATTGCTGCCATATGATAGACTTGCACCATATTTGGCGTGATGGAATGATTCGCATGGGCGTTCGCTTCGAAAAGTCGATTGATTAAATTCGATCATTAGTTTCCTACTTCCCACATTTTCTGGTAGCTATGAAATGCGGTTTCCGCTGAGCTTTGATGCACTTCATATCTTTGCTGCTATCCTTCCAGATTGGATACCGAACCGAGGCCAAGCCTCGGCGTTTTTTTTTACCCGTTGCGTCTTTCTTGGTCTATGATTGTGTATTATGGCTCCAATCCATTTTTGTTAGGGGCCTAAAGCATTTTCGAACCCCCTGCTCGTTTTAGGGTTTGTTGAATTTTTGTACACCGAGGATTTTGACGTGTCAGGGCGTTTTCGAAGATCCCGATGTGTTTATTTAGCGCCGGTCTTTTTGTTTGTTTTGGAACCATGTTGCCTTTTGCGGCCCCAGCCACCTTTTCAGGCTATTGTGCGTTATCATGACCCCTGTGTGCCTTGAGAGCTTCCGGTGTATTTTTTAGACCTCCCGGTATGTATATTTATGGCTGCAACGCTTGTGTTAAGGCCCTGTCGCTTTTTGTGAGACTGTGCGCTTTGGAGGGTCAGTTGTATTTTCGGCCCCCGTTGTGCTCCTAGGGTCCCGATGTGTTTATTTTGGGCTTCTGACGCACACTTGTGGGGCCCAAGTACAATTTTGGGGCTTCGGTACGATGTTTCTAGGTCCCAGAGTGGCTTATCGCACCCAGGCGCGTGGTTCCGGAGACCCAACCCCAGTTTTCTGGGCTCAATACGATTTTGTGAAACTTTTCTGATTTTTTTTTAAAGTCCGAATCCCGGCCTGATTTCTCGGGCACTTGGCGCCATGTTTTTGTATCCCACCTCGATTGTTCGAGATCCGGTTTGTTTTTCGGTGCCGTACGCAATTTGTGAAGGCATCTGATAATATGTTCGGTGCTCCAGAGCCAATTTTTTTTACCTGGGCATTTAGTTGTTGGAATCCATCCTTATTTTGGAGGACTCCAGCTTGATTTGTGTTTGTGTTTGTGGTCACACTGTGCTTACGTGTGGCCCTAGACGGCAATTTTGTAGAGCCTCGACGGGACTACCGATGGGAATTGTGGGTCCCAAGCGCGATATTTGGGGGGCCCGGTTCGAGTTTGTGCGATGCGTTGTATTTAGCTGTGGCCCCAACGCGATTTTGGCGGTTCCTGTCGCAATTTTTCGGGCCTCGGAGCGAGTTTTCCGGGGCTCGCCGTATTTATTTGGAGACCCATACGCGAATTCTGGTGGACCGACGCGAATTTTGGTGGCCCCAGCGCGATTTTTGAGGCCCCCGACACGATTCTTGGGAGCTTATCCCTCTCAGGATGGAGGGGGCATTTGCCCCTTTGATATAGCACTGCGGCCACTGAAGGAGTTTTTTTCCGTCCCAGAGTGACATTTCGGTTAAAATTGATTTTGGGGGCAGCTGCAACTTTTGGGGCCCCGGCGCGACCTTCTGGGCCTCCAGTGTGATTTTCAAGGGCTGCGACGCGACTTTTTTGGGTCCAATGTGATCTTTTGGGCCCCGACGTCATTTTCTTGGATCCCTAGCGCGAGCTATAGCGGCCTCGACACTTTTTGGGGTCCAATGCGTTTTGGAGGCTTTTCGCGTCATTGTTGGGCCCACAGAGTGATTATTCATGTCCGGATTGTTCTTCGTTGCTCCGGCGTCATTTGTTTTGGTCCCAATGAGACTTTTGGGGCACGGTACGACCTGTCGTGCCCCTGGCATGATTTTCGTGGTCCGGGCGTGAATTTTCGGTACCCCAGGCTCAGCGTAATTTGCTGGGGCCCCGGCCGGATCTTTTGGGGCCCATATCGTGATTTTAAAATACCCAGGCTCGACTCTTACTATTTCTTAGGTGGTTCTTCTTGCAAATTATAGGCCTCCTGTCGCGTCGTCTCATTTCCTAGAGCCTTTTTACCGGTTTTCGATGTCTCCTTGGGTGTCCTACCCTCCTCCATATTCAATGGTCCTCCTCTCCCGTCTTGGAGGGCCTCTTGCATTCTGGGGCCCCTTTAACATGGCATGGGGCTTCCTCTCATCTTCGAGGGGCATTTTCTGCCAAATTAGGGGCCTCTTGCCACGCCTCGTGTGCCTCCTCCTTTATCCTGGCAAAGCCTTACCCGTCTTGAGGGATCTTCAATTTTGGAAACCTCACCTCCTTCCATACCTGCTATCACTCCCATCTTAAGGGCCTCCTCTCATTTCCTGGGAACTCTTTCCGGTCTTCGGGACCTCATTTGGTCCTAGAGACCTACTCCTTCACGAGTCCGGCAGGTGCCTCATTTCTCTTCTAGAGGCCTTCTTTTTCAAATTAGGGGCCTCCTCTCACGTCTTGGGGGCCTCCTGCTCTGCGTTCTCCTGCTCTGCGCTCTGGATTCGGTCTTTACCCATCTTAGGGGTGGTCTCTTATCTCCTGGTGGACTCCTCTTCTCTCCCAGGCGCCGCCTCTGCTAAATTACTGGCAACCTTTCCTATCTTAGTGGCCTTGTTATTTCCCGGGGACCTTCTTAGCCGTCTTCGAGCCTTCTTTTCCGCTTGGGAGCCATCTCTCTTATCCAATGGCCTTTCTCTCCTATTTTAGGGGCCTCCTCGTTCATCATGGGGTCTCGTTTCCGATCTTGTGTCGTTCTCTTCCGAATTAGGTGCCTCCTGCCACGTCTCTGGATCATCCTTTTCTATTTCGGTGGAACCTCACCCGTTTGGGGCCTGCTTTTGCGTCTCCGAAACCTCATCTCATATCTTCCTTCCTTTTCCGTCTTAGGGCCTCCTCTCATATTCTGGGGCCTCCTTTCCGGTGTTGGAGCCTCTTTTGCAATCCTGGTTGCCTCCGTGCCATTTTTGACACTCTCTTGATTTCTGGGGACTCCTACCCTCTCCTAGGTGACTCCTTTTTCAAATTAGGGACCTCCTCTCACGTCATGGGGGCCTCCTCATCTGTGTCTGGAGCCTCATTATCCTCTTAGCAGGGTGCTTTAGCGTCCTAGTCCTAGATCTTCTCTTCCAGGTTCCTCCTCTTCCAAAATATGGGCCTCATCTGGCTGGTCTCGGTGGCCTTCTCTCATTCCTGCGGAAACCTTCCTACCCGTCTTGGGGCCCCTATTGCGTCCGGAGAAGTCTCCCCTATCAGGTCTTAATTTTATATTGCAGGGGCATCTTCCGTCTTGGGGGCCTCGTTTTCCAACTTAAGAATATCCTGCCACCCATCGGAAGCCTTTTCGTCTAACCCGGGTGGCTTCTTTCCCGTCTCGGTGGCATCCTTTCCGTCCTGAGGGCCTCCTTTTCGTGCTGGGGTCTCCTTTTCGTCCTGGGGCCTCCTTTTCGTTCTGGGGGCTACCTTCCTATCTCTGTTCTCTGTTCTACGTCTAGTCCTACGTCCTTTTCGTCCTTGGGTGCATCCTTTTCGTTCTAGGGGCCTCCTTTTCGTCCTGGGGCCTCCTTTTAGTCCTGGGGGCCTCCTCCCAATCTCTGTTCTACGTCTTGGGGCATCCTTGCGTTATGGGGCATCCTTTTCGTCCTGGGGGCCACCTCACAATCTCTGTTCTACGTCTTAGGGGCCTCCTTTTCGTCCTGGTGACCTCCTTTTCGTCCTGGGGGCCTCCTTTTTCGTCCTGGGGGCCTCCTTTTCGTCCTGGGGGCCTCCTTTTCGTCCTGGGGGCCTCCTCCCAATCTCTGTTCTACGTCTTGGTGCCTTCCTTTTCGTCCTGGGGCCTCCTTTTCGTCCCGGGGAGCCTCCTTTTCGTCCTGGGGGCCTCCTCCCAATCTCTGTTCTACGTCTTGGGGCCTCCTTTTCGTCCTTGGGTGCATCCTTTTCGTCCTGGGGTCTCCTTTTCGTCCTGGGGGCCTCCTCCCAATCTCTGTTCTACGTCTTGGTGCCTCCTTTTCGTCCTGGGGCCTCCTTTTCGTCCTGGGGGACCTCCTTTTCGTCCTGGGGGCCTCCTTCCAATCTCTGTTCTACGTCTTGGGGCCTCCTTTTCGTCCTTGGGTGCATCCTTTTCGTCATGGGGTCTCCTTTTCGTCCTGGGGGCCTCCTTTTCGTCCTGGGGGCCTCCTCCCAATCTCTGTTCTACGTCTTGAGGCCTCCTTTTCGTCATGAGGGCCTCCTCCCAATCTCTGTTCTACGTCTTGGGGCCTCTCTTTCGTCCTGGAGGCCTCTTTTTCGTCCCGGGGGCCTCCTTTTCGTCCTGGGGGCCTCCTCCCAATCTCTGTTCTACGTCTTGAGGCCTCCTTTTCGTCATGGGGGCCTCCTCCCAATCTCTGTTCTACGTCTTGGGGCCTCTTTTTCGTCCTGGGGGCCTCCTTTTCGTCCCGGGGGGCCTCCTTTTCGTCCTGGGGGCCTCCTCCCAATCTCTGTTCTACGTCTTGAGGCCTCCTTTTCGTCATGGGGCGGCGCCCCCCTGGACAGGGGGGGCGGCGCCCCCCCTGTTTCACGGCAGGGGGGGGGGGGCGACTGCCCCCCCTGCCCCCCCCGGTGGCGACGCCCTTGCCGCAATGTACAATTTGTATGGGTGGGCGAAGCGTAGCGCCTGCCATGCGCTCATATTCGAGCAACACCTCCACTCCTGTTTAACATGGGGCTGCGACTTATCCCGACGAAAAACGCGACCGCCTTCATATTGGCGCCTGGCTCGGCTCACATCGCAGCGAATGAGGGATGTGTCACACTGAGTGAAAGCCCACAGTGTTGGTTACCCACTGGGCACAATTTAGGTGCGATCGAGTTAATGTGCTGCACGTGAGCGACACCGATGTGATGGGAGAACGAGTTGCGCCGAATCTGCTTAGGTTTGGTTAGGTTTAGTTAGGTTAGTTTAGGTTAGGTTAGGTTAGGCTAAGCTAGGCTAGGCTTAGCTAGGTTAGGTTAGCGTAGATTTGCCAATTTTGGGTGAACTCAGTTCAAACCCAATGGAGAGCGTAATGGCTTGAATCGATTTTGAACACACCAACATGGTAGTGGGGTTGGTGTGCATCTAGTAACTATCCCGACTTAGTGCCGCTTGATTTTTATTTTCAACCCTCTCTGGACGGTGGGGTCCTCGAGAGTCTTTCTGTTTAAAATATGTCAAAGTTCAATGTCATCATGTCAGGACAAATATCATATCAATATATAGATACAGAATATCTATATCTGTTCCTCATGATGTTATATCTGAATTAGGTTCGATTTCAGCGCTGCCTGAGTCGTTCTACATGACACTGAATGGCCAACAATGACCTGAGATGACCCGATCTCGTGTGATCTCACCTTACTTGTCCAGATTTGACCTTTCTATGAAATTGCGTTCCACGCTTTGCACACTTAGGCGAAGTCTGCAATGCCTACTTCATCAATATGTATTTTGTCACAGCGTAACCTAATGTCAGCTCACTCGGTCAAAAGCTGGATTGTTCCCAAAGGTGTTTCATTATCATATCAGTTCTTCTTCGGAACGAAATGTGCATACCTAAAAAGTGCTGTGCCGGAGGTAGGAAGTTTGGACTTACCTGACCTGACCATTCGGCGTGCCGTGACCTGACCTAACCATTCGGCGTGCCGTGACCTGACCATAGGATTTTCGGATGTCAAGTAAATGTGCACATTTTGCTCCGATACTTCTGTGGGAAAGTTCCAAGCCATATATATTCATATTTCCGGACCATTCCACAAACAAATGCTATGTCACTGGATTCACCTTTTATGACCTATACTGACCTTAACATGACAACACGGAAGCAATACGCTGTGATAGCGAGAGGCAAGTGTGTGATAACCTGTAAGCTACATTGGCTTCCCGATAATATTTCCCCTGTGACTCTAACATACCTACACTGTAAAAAAGATTTGGTGCTATTTTGGTGCTATTTCAAATGTCAAATTCCAGCACCGCAGGGTTGCTTGAATTAAGCACCTTTCTGGAATTGGCCTCACATCGCAAAATTTCAAGTGCTAAACATAAGCATGGTGCTTATATCTAGCACCTCTTTATTCGGCTATATTTAGTAGCATGGTACTTGAAATGAGCACCCGTGGGGTGCGTGCTCTTTAGCACCCCCAGGGTGCTCGTTTTTCTCACGCCAAAAACCAGCACCTCCTGGGTACGGTTCGCCTATGGTGCTAGCATATTTAGCACCCATCGGGTGCTAAACATGCTTTTATCATGGACACCTTAAATGACAATAGTACCAAATAAACCAATGACACTTTACCAAATAACCCCGACAATTTATTATCTTTTTATGCAACCTCCACATTTATCACAGTTCAGTCTTACATGGCACAGTGCCAAGCATGAACAAATGGTGATGTAAAGAACAGATCCACTGGCTTCATGGCTGCTTAATTAAGAACAAATAAAATCCATAATAATGTTATACAATCATAACGTGTTAAAAAATAAAAAGAGCCCCAGCGACCCATCTCGGTTAAGCCTATAAAATTATCTGGTAGCAACAATTGGTGGTGATAATCCAGGCTCTCCTATGTCCAGGACAATCCAGGATAATATATCCTTTCCTTTAGCTAATAAATTCTGAGCAGCACAATAAACCACCCAAAAGCCATTGTTTGGGAAATGATTTTTTTGCCCACCGAATAGGCTGCAACTGGCATAGCCCAATCAGCTTTTCTGGGTCCATAGATGAATAATGATGCAAATAATATATTTTAGCTTGCTTGTGTCATGGCAATAACGCATATGCCTTGCTAAGCATACCAGGTATGATGTGTTGTCAAGCTCAGGTATGTTAGTGATTGTAGCTTGAGGTTGGATCAACTGCGTAAGTCATCCAGCGTTCGTAAGTTCAGGGGTGTAGGCAGCGAGGTTCGCAAGATGCTGACATAATCATATTGATACCAGGGATGTGGAAAAGCATTTGCTGTGAAGACACGTCCACCTTGTGCAGACTATGACAGGCATGTGATTCTGGATCCAGAAGTTCTCTTCATCCCAGAGAGACTTCTCTTCTTCGCTTCAATCTTGCCGCACGTCTGCACCGATCCGCACGTCCCCATCGAATCTCAAACAAAAATGGCCGAATGTTCGCGCGTTTTTTTTCGTTAAGTAGCGTTAAGGTGCTAACATTCCCGCCATTTTTCTACCCTGCCTATTTTAACTACCCAACTGCTAACTGTAAGCAGCCATAGAGTGCTCAAACTCCCGCAAAAAAGCACCGGTTTGGGGGGGGGGGCAACTTTCGGTTTTCGGCGTCAGCCCCCATCCCCCTCCCCCAGTGTCGTACTCAGGAATTGCATCAGGGGAGGGGTCGAAGGGATTTGGAGGGTGTTCATTCTCCCACTACTTTTGGTTAAAAGCATCGGATTTTTACCACTATTTGTCAAAGAGGCCCATTTTTTACAATAATAATTAATGACAACATAATTTCCGGTGTAGGGGCCCAAGCCTACCTCCACCGCTTCTAAGTTACGGGATTTTTGTTCTTATTTACCAAAACGTTCACGTTCACGTTCAACGTCTTGTACCACGTCAACGTTCGTGCACGTGTACACACTGGCAGATCGGATTTTGTCAACTCTTGCTGTAAGCAGAACTTGAGCAGCATAGAATCCTCGATGTGTGTCAGAATGTACCATGCTACCATATTAGCTTCCAAACAATTATAACAAAAATACGTTTAAAATTGGAGTTTCTTTCATCCAGACGATATTTTTTAACCTCAGCAAAGGTTACTGCATTTTAATTCAGTTTACTTCTGTTGGTTTCGGGGGGACCAAAAGACACTATGGGCCCCCCTCTTAAGCACTTCGGGGGGCCATGGCCGGAATGGGCCCTCCCTGGATCCGCTAGTGACCGTAACAGTGCTAGACATAAGCAGTTGCATTATTCTTGACTACTTGGCACAACACTCATGGCTGCTAAGACCAAGCATCCTCATTCTTGCCGTCTAGCATCTGCAGGCTAGAATTAGTCCCCTCCAGCCGAATAGTACATATGGTGCTTGTTGCTAGCATCCTTATGCTTGTTACTAGCATCTTTAGAGAAAAGTGTTGTTTGAAGCAGTCACTTAGCATGCAATTAGCAGCAAAAGTGCTAATCATTTTTTACAGTGTAGTTCGGAAGTTCGGTTTCAAGCCTGATTCTGACCCGACTTGACCTACCATGTTTTGAACATTTTTCACTATAAACAATATAAATGCATTCATAAGGGTTAGTTCTTGAAAAGCAATGCCGAAAGAAAACAAGCTCTGCTTTTTGCTTAACCGTTTCCATGGACTTAATTCGATATTCGTATGTCGACTTTATATGACCTCCGGTGATCCTATTATCGACCAAAATGCAAATGCAAGATATGTTTCAGACTCTCCATGACAAGAGCTTTCGAACGGCATTGTGAATTTCATCCTCGCTCACGTAGACCTGAAGCTAGTCGGCTTGCAAGAGCCCCTCCTCCCCCTCCCTCCGGCACGGCGAAGGTGGATTGGCCGGCGGGCCAGACGAGGGTTTATACCGGTTTCCTGGAAGGAGCAAACCAAGCTGCAACATTGTGATTGCCTCTTATCTTTGCCCATCTGATACGACTAACGACTCGGTTCGTCCAATGTTCCTCTTCCCCTTTGGGTTGATGCGCGCCCTGGAGATCCGCATTGGTCCCACTGTGTATCCGAAGGATAATAGGATCAGTCTATCGCAGCAGTCTCCCGGGGACCCACTGGTCGATGCGAGATCCTTGAGAAGCGACACGATCACCTGGAGACTTGCCGGTCGATGTGAAGCGCAGAGGGAGCGGCACACCGCCCCACTAGACCGGCCCTCTGGACCGGCTGGAAGTACCTCTCCACCACCACCCAGTCCGCTCCGCTTGCCCTTGCCCGTGCAACCTGTAGCCGCCGAGTCCACTCCCACTGCGAGGACGGCGGTCGTGTTAAGAAAGGGTCTCGGGTGGCGCTGACTCCACTACCGCTCCTCCCAGCTCCCTGCCGCCGGAGAGAGAGGCACTCGGCCGAGGACGGCGGTCGTGTTAAGAAAGGGTCTCGGGTGGCGCTGACTCCACTGCCGCTCCTCCCAGCTCCCTGCCGCCGGAGAGAGAGTCACTCGGCCGAGGACGGCGGTCGTGTTAAGAAAGGGTCTCGGGTGGCGCTGACTCCACTGCCGCTCCTCCCAGCTCCCTGCCGCCGGAGAGAGTCACTCGGCCGAGGACGGCGGTCGTGTTAAGAAAGGGTCTCGGGTGGCGCTGACTCCACTGCCGCTCTCCCAGCTCTGCCGCCAGAGAGAGTCACTCGGCCGAGGACGGCGGTCGTGTTAAGAAAGGGTCTCGGGTGGCGCTGACTCCACTGCCGCTCCTCCCAGCTCCCTGCCGCCGGAGAGAGAGTCACTCGGCCGAGGACGGCGGTCGTGTTAAGAAAGGGTCTCGGGTGGCGCTGACTCCACTGCCGCTCCTCCCAGCTCCCAGCCGCCGGAGAGAGTCACTCGGCCGAGGACGGCGGTCGTGTTAAGAAAGGGTCTCGGGTGGCGCTGACTCCACTGCCGCTCCTCCCAGCTCCCTGCCGCCGGAGAGAGAGTCACTCGGCCGAGGACGGCGGTCGTGTTAAGAAAGGGTCTCAGGTGGCGCTGACTCCACTGCCGCTCCTCCCAGCTCCCTGCCGCCGGAGAGAGAGGCACTCGGCCGAGGACGGCGGTCGTGTTAAGAAAGGGTCTCGGGTGGCGCTGACTCCACTGCCGCTCCTCCCAGCTCCCTGCCGCCGGAGAGAGTTACTCGGCCGCTGTTGGACGTGATGAATTCTGACAGATGAAAAGCCATCTGTTGGAAGCCGGTGTGCAAACAGATAGAGTGGGCACTCCAGCCATCAATAATAGTGCATGGAAGACCGAGTGCTCTAGCGGGCGGGAAATGTGTTTGCAGGCATAGCGAGTGATTCCGCGGCAGGCGATTGCCAGATGTTCAGTGATATTATATCAAACCTGTTTCAAGGTACGGATGTTGACAATTTGGAGTACCAAACAATTAGGAGTGGTATTTTAATTATCAAGACCGCCCGATTCTGCATGCCTTAAGTAATTGTGTGTACAAGTCTGCCATAGTCAACCATAATGCGCTCAGAATGGGATTGCGGGAGTCAATGAATGAAGGCATGTGTACATTAATTAATTGATTTATTAATTAATAACTAAGTAATTATTTAAGCAACCGATGGATTAATAAATAAATGAATAAATTAATGAGTAACTGAGTGAATGAGTAAGTTAGTGAGTGAGTAAGTGAGTGAGGAAGTGAGTAAATGGGTGAGTATGTAAATAAGTGAGTAAGTAAGTAGGTGAGTAAGTGAGTAAGACAGAGGGTTACTATGAGCATTGTCGACGTCCGAGCGAGTTTGCTCCTGTATGTGCTAAAAACACGCATTTGAGGGACCCAACCCTGCTCCACTCGGTCCAACCCGGCGTTACGCTTTGTAACTTCAATAACTTATTTGCTACGTCGTTTCGTGTTTTTCATTCTACATTGAAAAGCAAATGTACGGTTTATTTTCTTTTTAGTATTTCAGCAGGCTTTGCAACAATATTTCCCAGTTATCATTAAGTACTCGCAAACGTGGCTGAAAAATAACTATATGCGGTGACATTACTAGTCTTCACATCTCACTGCACCACCTGGAGTCCGCTGTGCTCACCCGGCGTTAGCTCCGCGTCAAACTGGAGAAGAACTGCGCAAGTTGCAGTGATTAGCATGAATGATTTCGTCAATGTGGCATATTTCGTCAATGTGGCATATTTCATCAATGTGGCATATTTCGGTAATGTGGCATATTTCGGCAATGTAGCATATTTCGCCAATGTGGCATATTTCGGCAATGTGGCATATTTCGGCAATGTGGCATATTCGGCAGTGTGGTATATTTCGGCAATGTGGCATATTCGGCAGTGTGCTGGTGGACGCGGAGCTCGAATATCAAAGTTGAATGTCCTATGCGGAATCACTGAAATCTGCTCTGCTTATTTCTGATATGCCAGCAAATCTGATGAAATGAGACGGGTAAAGATGCAAGCCTGCACAGGCTGTTAAATGGCGTCGGCTGTGGTCAGCCCACAAGTTGTCAGACGCATTGTGTGGTTCCCACCCATGTGCCTGCAAAACGGCAGTCCCATGCTCTTCTTATCGTCTTCGCTCGTCAACGCCTCTAGCGATTCCTTATACCGGTAAGTGATGCACTACAAAATGTGACGTTGTCGGATCAACTTTCAGCAAGGCATTAATTTACGCCGTCAAAGTTTCAGCTTTATAAATACAGCCTTCGCAAGAGATCGTCCTCATTGCTCATCATATTCAGAAAATCTGCCTAGAAATATCTGGCCTTGCGAAGCTCAGCATCCTCCACAGGAATACTCCTATTTAAACGCTTCTTATGGATATCTTCACGATCTTTGTGAAGCATCTTCGAAGACATGCAAGCGCCAGACCAGTATCAGCCTGCTAGGATTCCTGGCTGTTGAGGGCTACAGAGTCACAACGAGCTGTGCCACAGCACAAAAGCGCCCTCCTCGTAATGGATAAAAACTGAGCCACAGCACAATAGTGCCTTCTGCCACAGCACAATAGCGCCTGGCTGTTGAGACCTACAGAATCACACCGAGCTGAGCCACAGCACATCAGCGCTCTCCTCGCAATGGATAAAAACTGAGCCACAGCACAATAGTGCCTTCTGCCACAGCACAATAGCGCCTGGCTGTTGAGACCTACAGAATCACACCGAGCTGAGCCACAGAAAGCCTCTCCTCAATGGATAAAAACTGAGCCACAACAAAATAGTCCCTTCCCCCACAACAAAAAAGCCCCCCGTTGTTGAAAAAAAAAAAAACACAGCACATCAGCGCCCTCCTCGCAACGGATAGCGAACTGCCTCGATGTGCACCTGGCGTTTGGCGACTGACGAACAGGTCGTGTTTTGGGCGACGTGAGTATTGGTGGCGTTTTCGAGCTTCCTGAGAACCACAACTGCGAACACACGTATCTTCGGCCACACGGCCGGGGGGGGGGGCTGGGGAAGTATCGTCTCCAGCTAATGTAAACAACCAGGGGAAAAACAACTAGAACGTTGGGCTAGGCGTGAGTGTGCTGCCCCTTCGGGCTATTTATCATTGGCCTCATGGGATTTTTTTTGCAGATTTCCCCACTTTTCACCAGAGTTCCTATGTCCCTGGAAGCAATAACATTAATTATGTAGGATTGAGTGCCGGATATCATCGATACATGAATTAATATTGAAATATCTGTGTTGTATTAGGTTACATTAGCACAAAAAAAATTAATACATGCTTAATGCTATCAGACACAAACACAGCTAAAAGAAATCAACTTAGCAGCCCGGCCCAACCGGCCCAACCATGACGCTTTTAACAGGCTTGCAACTTTACAAGTGTGTACTCGGTCTTGGAATAAACACGAGCAGGTAGCCTCGTTCTTTAACACTGTGTATTTTCATTCACAGGGTCCTGGCCTGCCCACGTTTTCCCCACGTATTTTATGTGAGATCATGTATTCGAGCTGCTATGGTTTTGTCCAGCGATGTCTATACGGAATTTCCAGTGAAGAATATAACCGCCGCGACGTCTTTTAGAGCCAATTACTCTTAAGCAACATGAACTTTGCTATTCAGCCAGTTTAAAGCATGTATTGTGTCATATCATGATGTCACATTCCACTTTACCTGCACGGAATTATTGTACCGGATGGGAACTGCCTCAGATTATTTCAATCCACTTTATTTGAAGCATTGCAAATCTAGAGGGATTGAACGTGCGAAGCGTGACTCACGATCCGCCAAGCAAGGCATCCTACTGGTTAATGATCCAGTAAAACGGCAGGATGCATATTAGCAATGAAAACAAAACTGCGGGTGACGTGAGCTAAGGTGGTACAAATACGAAATAGTGAGCGGTCGGTGGAACTCTTCAGCAAAGTATTCTGATGCTATGTGTTTCGCTTCTGCCTTCAAATAGGGCTCGAGGCACGGGCTTATAGTGCTAATGACAGGACATGGTTAAGAAGAATGACGGGAAGGATGCTCTAGCCCCTTTGGTTCACGGAAACTCCTTTCGGGCAACAGCAGGACCTCTAAGAGTCAGGTCCGGTTCTTGATGGTGAAGATTGCATTACCGCTCGTTGGAAGTGCTCTTGAGCTCCAAGTTTCCCCCTCCCTCACACATACACAAACAAACACACACACACACACACACACACACACACACACACACACACACACACACACACACACACACCTCAGAATGAACCAACCCTTGGCATGAATCTGTCTACATTCCTGACTAAAAGTACCCTTAGTTAGCCCAGTTTTACTAAGGATAAAACTCGCTCAAAAGACAAGTCAATCGCACTCATTGGCCGATGTGTATGATTTCCCGCTAAATTATCCGGAACTCCTTCACCAGTGAAGGCTTCATAAATACAGTGCCTGAACTATACACTGATGAATGGAGCACACAGGTCCTTTTGGAATTGATAGTCACCAAGCTGGTTTCCCACGCAGCTATAAGCCACCGTGGTAAGCGTGCATTTCTAATAGTCTTGAGCATTCACGTGAGCATGCATAAACTTACTTCAGCACGTGACGATGCGCCCTAAAGCCCAAATAACTAACAAACGAACTAACTGAAGCACGTGAACGAAAAGCAACGGAACTCGTGACGGTTCCAGTCGGGCAGGTGTGAACCTCGAGGGTGCTTTCGTGCTGAATTCAGCGGTGCCGTGGAAAACTGGCGGCGTTTCCCAGAAATGTTAACGTTACTGTCAGTTCCAGCTGCGTGTTCATCTCCGGTGGCGGCTCGATGAAAGCACGTGCTCTCTGACCCCATCCACAAAACCCAAGCACACGCCCACCTGTGCTTAGGCGAGCGCAGTTTCCTCGAGCCTGTCTCGTCCGACGTGGACCAGTGTTGACGGAACTGACCAGCCGGCACCCGGTGCAGCGCGGCGTCGCCGTGGCCTCGACAGCTGCTGCAGGGCCCGTGTGCTGTTTCGCCGCGCGTGGGACGGCCCTGCGTCGCCGTGGCCTCAACAGCTGCTGCAGGGCCCGTGTGCTGTTTCGCCGCGCGTGGGACGGCCCTGCGTCGCCGTGGCCTCAACAGCTGCTGCCGGGCCCGTGTGCTGTTTCGCCGCGCGTGGGACGGCCCTGCGTCGCCGTGGCCTCGACAGCTGCTGCCGGGCCCGTGTGCTGTTTCGCCGCGCGTGGGACGGCCCTGCGTCGCCGTGGCCTCAACAGCTGCTGCAGGGCCCGTGTGCTGTTTCGCCGCGCGTGGGACGGCCCTGCGTCGCCGTGGCCTCAACAGCTGCTGCAGGGCCCGTGTGCTGTTTCGCCGCGCGTGGGACGGCCCTGCGTCGCCGTGGCCTCAACAGCTGCTGCAGGGCCCGTGTGCTGTTTCGCCGCGCGTGGGACGGCCCTGCGTCGCCGTGGCCTCAACAGCTGCTGCAGGGCCCGTGTGTTGTTTCGCCGCGCGTGGGACGGCCCTGCGTCGCCGTGGCCTCAACAGCTGCTGCAGGGCCCGTGTGTTGTTTCGCCGCGCGTGGGACGGCCATGCGTCGCCGTGGCCTCAACAGCTGCTGCAGGGCCCGTGTGTTGTTTCGCCGCGCGTGGGACGGCCCTGCGTCGCCGTGGCCTCAACAGCTGCTGCAGGGCCCGTGTGTTGTTTCGCCGCGCGTGGGACGGCCCTGCGTCGCCGTGGCCTCAACAGCTGCTGCAGGGCCCGTGTGTTGTTTCGCCGCGCGTGGCACGGCCCTGCGTCGCCGTGGCCTCAACAGCTGCTGCAGGGCCCGTGTGTTGTTTCGCCGCGCGTGGGACGGCCCTGCGTCGCCGTGGCCTCAACAGCTGCTGCAGGGCCCGTGTATTGTTTCGCCGCGCGTGGAACGGCCCTGCGTCGCCGTGGCCTCAACAGCTGCTGCAGGGCCCGTGTGCTGTTTCGCAGCGCGTGGGACGGCCCTGCGTCGCCGTGGCCTCAACAGCTGCTGCCGGGCCCGTGTGCTGTTTCGCCGCGCGTGGGACGGCCCTGTGTCGCCGTGGCCTCAACAGCTGCTGCCGGGCCCGTGTGCTGTTTCGCCGCGCGTGGGACGGCCCTGCGTCGCCGTGGCCTCAACAGCTGCTGCAGGGCCCGTGTGCTGTTTCGCCGCGCGTGGGACGGCCCTGCGTCGCCGTGGCCTCAACAGCTGCTGCAGGGCCCGTGTGTTGTTTCGCCGCGCGTGGGACGGCCCTGCGTCGCCGTGGCCTCAACAGCTGCTGCAGGGCCCGTGTGCTGTTTCGCCGCGCGTGGGACGGCCCTGCGTCGCCGTGGCCTCAACAGCTGCTGCCGGGCCCGTGTGCTGTTTCGCCGCGCGTGGGACGGCCCTGCGTCGCCGTGGCCTCAACAGCTGCTGCAGGGCCCGTGTGCTGTTTCGCCGCGCGTGGGACGGCCCTGCGTCGCCGTGGCCTCAACAGCTGCTGCAGGGCCCGTGTGCTGTTTCGCCGCGCGTGGGACGGCCCTGCGTCGCCGTGGCCTCGACAGCTGCTGCCGGGCCCGTGTGCTGTTTCGCCGCGCGTGGGACGGCCCTGCGTCGCCGTGGCCTCAACAGCTGCTGCAGGGCCCGTGTGCTGTTTCGCCGCGCGTGGGACGGCCCTGCGTCGCCGTGGCCTCGACAGCTGCTGCAGGGCCCGTGTGCTGTTTCGCCGCGCGTGGGACGGCCCTGCGTCGCCGTGGCCTCAACAGCTGCTGCAGGGCCCGTGTGCTGTTTCTCCGCGCGTGGGACGGCACGGCGCCGCTCCCCGCCTGTCGCACGGCGTCGGCAGCCTACTGAGGGCCAAGTGGCCGGTGGCACGGTCGCGCCGCGGCTGAAAATACGACCACGACGGCCGGCCATCCAGCAGCGCCAACCGCCGCCCACGCAAGTTGTCGTTATCGCCCTCTGGGGTGTGATAGCGATAGATTTCCTACCGTTTAACCTCTGCCACAAATTGCTCCATGGAATGGGTTGCGACGTGGTCGGCGAGGACGTTCGGTGTGCAGCTGGTCATGCATTGTCCAGTGCAGCCACGTAGGTTGGCGCTGGCAGTGGCACTAGCTGAGCCGAGCCGTCTGAGAGGCCATTGGTTGGCAGCTAACGATATGTCAGGGATGACTGGATTGCCGCGCTCGATGAAGGCAAGCTTGGCAGTGCGAATTATTGCCCGTTATGAATGATTACGTGACTCCGCCAAACTCCACGTAGTCATTGTCATTGTTTATGCTGCATCACATCCCCAGGGGTGGTCTGCACCCCCAGGGCACAGGGGTCTGCAAGCCCTGAGCACAGGGGTCTGCACCCCCTGAGCACAAGAACAACGTGCTTGGAAGTTGTCACCAGTAGATCAGTTGACAAATTAATATTAAGGAGATGCTGTTTGTGGTTGGCATTTTCCATTCTTTCTGAAGATACTCCTATACCTGTCATGTTTTGTTGCATTTGTTTGATGCTCATAAGATGGCTTTGCTTTATATTAATGCGCACATTTAACATTGATCAGCGATAATTGCACTCGTTCATATACTCGCCATCTGCTGGTCCGAGTATCTTCTAAAACATGGCATGCTTTACGTAGCAAAACGTTGCCGTTGTTCGATGGACGTACAGCCCGACAGAGCCCAACGCAACCCTGCGAACCAACCGGTGCAGTCCACTCAGCATGGACGCGGCACGGAATGACGGCAGTGTACGCCCGCCGAGAACGGACCGCACGACCAACAGGCAGGCTACCAGCAGGAATATCGACAGTTACTCGTGCGGCTAATATATGGCTCATTGCGATGGTACGATGGTAGCTGGTAGCGAGGCGGTGGTACGTCCTATGTGGCGGCTTCTGCATCATCGACAGTAAACTGAGGTGATACGTCTCTCATGGGGCGGCTTCTGTAGCGTCGACAGTGACCGCGGTGCGCTGATTAGCATGAAGCTTTCGTCCGACGATAGCGAACTAACAAAGCGGAAGATGCTGACACTGGTGGTCTCCGTTCCAGTTTGGTATTGTGTACCGTACCCGGCATTGTGTACCGTGCCCGGTATTGTCTACCGTGCCTGGTATTGTCTACCGTGCCCGGTATTGTCTACTGTGCCCAGTATTGTGTGCCATGCCCGGCATTGTGCACCATGCCCGGTATTGTGCACTATGTCGGGTATTATGCAACATGCCCGGTATTGTGCAACATGCCCGGTATTGTGCACCATGCCCGGTATTGTGCACCATGCCCGGTATTGTGCACTATGTCGGGTATTATGCAACATGCCCGGTATTGTGCAACATGCCCGGTATTGTGCACCATGCCCGGTATTGTGCAACATGCCCGGCATTGTGCAACATACCCGGTATTGTGCAACATGCTCGGTATTGTGCAACATGCTCGGTATTGTGCAACATGCTCGGTATTGTATATCCTGTCAGGTATTGTGCACCATGCTCGGTATTGTGCAACATGCCCGGTATTGTGCAACATGCTCGGTATTGTGCAACATGCTCGGTATTGTGCAACATGCCCTGTATTGTATATCATGCCAGGTATTGTGCACCATGCTCGGTATTGTGCAACATGCTCGGTGTCGTGTAACATGCCCGGTATTGTGCAACATGCTCGGTACTATCCCAGCATGGTGTTATCCAGGCATATAATCCAGGCATATGGTGTTATCCAGGCAGCATGGTGCTATACAGGCTTATAATGTTTAGGCACTGTATTATCACGTTCCTGGTATTATTTCTCGTTGGCGGGTAGCCGCCTGGGCAGGATGGTGAGTAGCCGCCTGGCTGAATGATCGCGACCAATCATTCGCCGGAGGTGCGTACGTGTCCGGAAAGCTAATGCTTTCTTCCCGCAAAACCCATGCATCAAGAGCACTTTATGCGTTTGTCAGCAGCGAAGTAGTGCAGGCGGTCGGCGACTAGTACTCTGTGTCCAATTTGGCAGCGTGAGCAATTGGCTATCAACATGATGTCTCAGGGTTGTAGGATCCTATGCAGTTGGGAGGGCTCCAGCCTCCCCAAATTTGCAGCCAAGCCCCCCCCTAACCTGGTAGCCAACCCCAAACTTTGGAAGTCAAACCCATGAAAAATACAAGCCATGCTGCATAAATGTCGAGTACGACATACACGTGTTCAACCTAGGTAGGTGTAAGATTGCCCTACATTTATAATGAGTGGTGACGATATTCTCGCGGTTCTTCTAAGTATTCTTTAGTATTGGTGGTGATTGTCCACTTTGATAATTGAAATAGTACAAGCAATCCTATTTTAGCTTTTCTCAAATCGATAATCACACTGATCATTTAGCACTGATTGCAATGTGGAGTTTGCTATGATAGTTACATGTTGTTTCTTTTCGTACTGTTTTTAATCCGTTTTGATCGACGGAAATTTTAAGAAACATACATAAATATCATAAACACAATGATGAAGTTAGGCACAATGCAAAGCGAAAGGGAAGAAGTCGTTTCGGCACTAAGTGGATTATCCATGTTCGGCAGTAGTTCTTTGGTATTGGCAATCCCAAAGAAATTGGTATTCCCAAATACCAATTTCTTTGAAAAATTGGTATTTGGGGTACCCTAGGCTGATCGACCCAGGGCTAAGCCCTCCCCCTCCCCCATCCCAACTGATTTTGCGATCCTACACCCCTGTGGTGTCTCTTCAGTCTCTGTCAGGATCTACCAAATCAGCTGTGTGTCTATCAGTCAAGTACCACGTGAACGTTCGTCTGCACTATGCGGAGAGCTGAAAACCAAATTGAACCATGATCGGAATGTCTTCGCTGCTTCTTTCCGGGGCTACGACACGTGTCTGCGAGGGAAGGGCAGAGGACGCCATCATCGCAGGCACATTGCAGTTGACCTAGGGGCGACGTTCCACCGCCATCGCAACAGGAACAGCAACGTGACTCTATTTGGCATGCAGCCTGTAGGTGTTGACTGAAAATATTGGTCTTGAAAGCTGGTTCTGCAGCCTCGTTTTGTTCACTTGCTTGCTTTTTTTTGTTCAGCTCCTTGTCTTCCAATGGCCCTCAGGAACACGATTTTCGCATGACACACCGCCAATTGTGAGCAAAGATTTGGCTGAGATTGCCCATTTCCCCTTCCCATCTCCCTGATTAGATCTAGTAGCCCTTGGTCGCACATCGAGGCGTGGAGTGTCCGTGCGCGGTCAGTATGCACGAATTGAGGAATTTGCCAAGGGAGGAGCCAAACCGTTCGGAAAGGCATAATAACTGCAAGACTTACATGTCATTTTTTTCGGACAACGAGCGGAAGCCCGAAGAAGTGACTTGAAGCCTGAAGAAGTGTTCCCTTCCTCCCTTCCATTTGATGCGTGACTCCTCACCCTCAAGCTTCCCAGCGAAAACTTCCATGCCGCGTTGTGCCACCCTCTGCCACCCTATGCTTTTCTCCATTACAGCACTGTGAGAATGTCCTCCCACTGAGCCGGTTCGTACGCGCGTGTGGTCGCGTGATTGGGTGCCGTCCAGCGCCTGTCAGCGGCCGTCTTCGTAGCCTGCAAATTATAGCCAGGCGAGGCACGCCTGTGGTGGAGCCTGCTCTCTCGTCACCCGCTGTCTGCATGCATTATGCAGTGCACAGACAGGGGCTCAGAATACGAGTCTCCCACGGCCAGGTAAGCACGTGTGAACAGTCAGGCTTCCGTCGCGGACGTTGCGGGCGAAGAGCAACGACAGGTGAGACAGGAACAAACGACCTTTTGAGGAGATGACATAGTGCCCATGGGCCTGTGACTAAATGTGAAAAACGCTCCACATTGCAGAAAGCTCAGGCTTTATCTAGTAAATGATTCGGAGAATGTTCAAGTCCGAGTATTCGTGGGTATTTCTCGCAAACAATAGGGGAAGGATGAACAGCAAGATGATCGCAAAACAAGGCTTCCGTTGCCTTACACCTTTGTCACGCAGAATGACTGGTGGTGTCACGCAGAATTACTGGACAGCTGGTACGCATGGATTGATGAACTGTTATAAGTTGCATCATTCGCCAGAACAATGCCACATCATACATATAAATCAGACACATCACTTACCAAAGCATGGCTGGGCGTAGTGACCAGATTTGCGTCGAGTGACGTGCGCATGCGCTGGCGGCCGATGACGTGCCTGTGGGACATTTAGGCTCCACTCCAAGTCTACCCAGGCCGAAAGCCTCAGGGGTCTCGGACTCAATGGAAAAACTCGTACGCCCAAATGGGACAAACGGGACCACCTCCCCCAGTATCGCTCAGTACTGACCTAGGCTGGCATAGGTTGAACTTTGGTGACCTTTCAGCTTCAACATTATGTGAGGTAATTTTCAACGCAGACTTCGATTTGATCATCGAATGACACCCATAATAAGCCCTAGTTAAAAAGGTCACTGAAGGTTATCCGAGGCCACCGACCTAGGCCGACTTTTCGTGATAAAGCAGGAAGCTAGGATGAATCTGTGATGAAAAGGTAAAATCCAAACGGTAGGCTCTCGATTCATGTTCAGCTAATAAAAGTTGGTCCATAAATCTCAAAGCAATGATAAGTGAAGAATGACCCCGTCCTCCACCTCGCTCACTTTTTGCAGCAAGCTGGTCTGACCAGGTAGCCACTGCAATGTACGCGCCGCGCCTCTGGCAGCATGCCAGCATAGTTACCCATCCAGTCTCTGACTTTGTCCCGACAGGTCTGCATGGCAGTGGTGGTCACCCTCCCCGGCCAGAGCTGCAGCAACACACTGATCTGGTCATCGCCAGGCTTGCGATGCTGGATAAGTGGGAGATGCGGTGAAGGCAGTGCAACCGTGACTGAACCACAACGGGCTGTCTCCACCCGGAAACAATGGCGCCAGTGTTGATGATTGCTTCTCCTGGACGCACTGACCGTGATGCCAGACTACCACCCGAGCTGGGCTGTTCCGGTGTGCCAACATTGCCGGCCGACACCAGCCGCTGATGTCCCTCGAGGACTGATTGTCGCCTTCTGGCCGCAAGCTACGGATGGAGTCGGCCGGATGCATTTCTTATGCGTGCGCCGTGTCAGCCGGCTGTAACTTTACCCCTGTCGCCTGCCCCTGTAATTGCTGACCGTGCTGACCTATTTTCGGCCAGCTGTCACTCCACCCATGTCGCCTGCTCCTGACATTGCTGACCGCGCTGACCTATCCCGGGAACAGCTTGACACGATGTCTGCCACTAGGACTGTGTGGCACGGTGCCTGTCACCAGGACGAGGTTGGCACGGTGCCTGTCACCAGGACGAGGTTGGCACGGTATCTGTCATCAGGACGATGGTGGCATAGTGCCTCTCACTAGGATGACATGGCACGGTATCTGTCATCAGAATAAAATGACACGGTGCCTGTCACCAGAACGGGAATGACACATTGTATGCTACTGGGACGGTATTCCCGTGGTGCGTGCACTCATGGGTGTAACCACGGTTTCGAAATTGGGGGGACAAACCAGGGACGCGGTAAGTTTGGACAGGATAGATGGGCCTTACCCCTCCCCCGACAAAAAATCCTTGGATTTCAGCCACTTTATTTTCAACGTCTGGTTATCAGCTTCACCATTGTTAAAAATAATATTTTGGGGACAAAAAGTTCCACCAAAATTAGCAAGTTTCACTCCCTATCACTGCCGTTGAACATCCAGCTTTATGTCGTATGTGTTGGTCCCGATTTCGCAATCACCACAGAGCAATACTGTAAGTACGTTAAACGTTGCCCTCTTGTAGCAGGCAAAACAGAAAATATTGGACGATGATTTTATTGTAGTAAATATAGACACCCAATAACCTTTCCCATGTTTTCCTGTTTTACGGGGAGACATTTCGATGCAATAACAACCAGGGCGGATATAGGGTATGGCACTGAGGACATGTGCCACCCACATGGAAAGTGGCGTCCCTCCGGCCGGGAAAAGGCGCCCCTTTGAAAAGGTTCCAGTGCACCCGCTCGAATTTTTCAGCCAAAGGCGCCCATATGAAAGAAAAGGGCCCCCTTGGAAGGAAAGGCGCCCCTTCGGGAAGGACCGAGTGGATCCCGCCCCTTCGAATCTTTCAGCCAGAGGCGCCCCTCCAGGTGCTTTCGCAGTGGCGCCGATCTAAAGAAATGGCGCCCCTCCAGACAATGCCCCCCATGACAATTCCTGGATCCACCCCTGATTACAACATTGCTCTCTCGCGGTATGAACTCCGGCTGGTTATAAAATAGTGCGCATTCAGGTGTGGTTTCTCTTGCAAATTCCACAACTACCGTTGCACCATTGTGGAAAGCATGTCCAGAACATCAATGTGGCAGTGTAAATTTAAAACCAGCGATGAGAGCACCGTCCGAGCAGGTTATGACGGATTTATCGGGAGAGCTCCTAGTCATATATGATATGAGTGCCTGCTATCACAACGGCTGCAAACAAAGAAATTTGAGCCTCCTATTCCTGTTACACTCAATCATTGTACACACACCGAACCTTCGACGCCTTCGAAATTATTTCGATATCTCAACATTCTGATAACGTACGGCAAGCCACGTCGAATGACACCCACATAATGCAAATTGAAGCCATAGCGACGAAACGCGAGGACTTTGAAGAATTAAAACTAACCATTGACATTGAGGCTTGACCTGACATGTCCCGGGTTAAAATATTACTCGAGAGTTGCCCACGGGCTATCTCTTGACACCAAACATGGGCAGCTTTGTGAGAAAACGAAGAAGCGCGGGCGACCGATGAAATGAGTTCGACCTTTGACTTTGCAAGTTAATGTGATTTCTGAACGGTTTGCTAGAGTACCTCACGGCACGTTGAATGACACCCACGTGATGAAAATTGAAGACATAGCGACGAGGCGTGATAACTTCGAGCAATTTAAGCTAAACTTCGATCTTGTGGTTTGACATTGACATGTCCCGGTTTGAAATGTTACACGAGATTAACCACGGGCTATTTCTTGATACCAGATGTGGGTAGATTAGGCCGAATAAAAAATGCGAGCGGACCGAAGAAATCGGTTTGACCTTTGACCTTTGAAATTAGTTCGATTTCGTAACATTATAATACGACACAAGCCACGTCGAATGACACCCACTTGGTGCAAATTGAACCATAGAGACGAGTCGCTTCGAGGACTTCGAAAGATTCAAACTAGCCTTTGACCTTGAGGTTTGACCTTGATATATTCCGGTTTAAAAATGTTACTTGAAGGTTCACCATGGGCTATCGCTTGATAGTGGATCTGGGTAGGCTTTGGCGAATACCCCCCAAAAAAAAAAACCGAGGCGATCGAAGAAATCAGCTTGAATTTTAACCCGTCGGGATTATTGCGAATTATCAACTTTCTGGCACCACACAACAAGCGACGTCGAATGACATCCATTTTCTGCAAATTGAAGCCATAGCGATGAAACGCGAGGTCATCGAAAAACTTAATCAAACCTTTGACCTTGACATGTCCCGGTTTGAAATGTTACTCGAGTGTTCACCGCTGGCTACCGCTTGATACCAGATTTGGATAGGTTTAAGTGAAAACGAAAAAAAATGAGGCGGCCGAAGGATCAGCTCGACCTTTGCCCCTGAACAACAATTCGATTGCTTAGCTTTCTGATACCGCATAACAAGCCACATCGAATGACGCCCATGTGATGGAAATTGAAGCGAAAGCAACCGAACCGCGCGTTCGGTCGATATCGCTTTAATATCGCCATCTAATAAATCAAGCTAACTTTGACCTTGAAGTTTCACCTTGACATGTACCGGTTTGAAATGTTGCACGATGGTTCATCACGGGTTATCGCCTGTGGCCATATTTGGGGACGTTTTGGTGAAAACGGAAAAAATGGGAGGCGACCGAAGGAACCGGTTTGCGTTGGACCTTGACCATTCAAGTGGTAATGTGAGACCTATGTAGTTGTTTCCAGCGTGTTCAGTGCAAGCAGAAGCATTTGTGGTAATTGATTCGAACGATCATAAACCCGTCGCTGAATGCCAATGCCAATACAAATACGCCTCTGGCGAACTCGTCGCTGAATACGAATGTCAATACGACGTTAACTTGACGTACGTGCTTAGGGCTGTCCATGACTCCCCTCCATGGTCTTGAAGATACCCAATGACACCCAGTCACGTTTCCTCAACATATATCAATATATGCGCAGGGGAATGCAACCTAATACGTATAAAGCCTTGCGATAATGCAAATTTATTGCCCCGCAAAGCACAATTTTCCACCCAAGCGAGAACACAAGGTGGTCAAGGTTCATGTTATTCAAGAATGGCCCGGTAGCAGACATTTCTAACGTTTGCTGATTTACCATTCGGAGATTTTGTGACGACAGATAGCCCGTGAAGCTCGTTGATTGGCTAGATAGGCTTATAGTATTTTCGGTGATTCTCTTGCATATTTATATTTTCACTTTATAAATGATTACGTATAATTTTGCGGCGATCATACTCAGGTAGCTGAGGCTTGGGGGGACACGAAAGAAATTGGAGGGGACAAATCGCCACTTTTCAGAAATTGGGGGTGGACATGTCCCCCCTGAGTGGTTACACCCATGCGTGCACTAAGAAGATAGTTGGCTCAATCCAATTTGCATATTCTGGTGGCGTAGCCCCGAAAAAAAGCTCTTATTTTAGCAAGGACCGTCCGCGAGGTGCCTTCAAGCCAGCTTTGTTGAAGGTTTGTGTAGGTCTGTAATAGAAAGATCATGAATGGCATAAGTAGCAGTGTGAGTTACTACGTTGGTGTGCCTCGGACATGCGATATACATGTTGTTATTGTTGACATGTTTTTTTCTGAATGGTGTCTTTCCGTTGGCACAATACTGCACCAGTAGGTAAACGAAAATTGCTTGTGTGCCATCTGTAGCTGCGTTAACTCGCCCTGGCCGAGGTCGGGTCCAGTTCATCGATTACAATGAATGTCGACGTGTGTAGACATGTTTTTACCTTCCGCGCATGACCGGACTCCAGGGCACCTCATCTTTGGAAACGGCAAAAATCCCGTCATATCGCGGCTCAATCAGTCGCATGACTTTCTATTGAGCCGGAACAATGACCGGGCTGATAATGACATCAGCGCGCGGCTACGTCGGTGTTTCGCCAGCGACACAGTGGGATGAGTCCAGGGATACACACGGGGGATGAGTCCAGGGATACACACGGGGGATGAGTCCAGGGATACACACGGGGGATGAGTCCAGGGATACACACGGGGGATGAGTCCAGGGATACACACGGGGGATGAGTCCAGGGGCACACACGGGGGATGAGTCCAGGGGCACACACGGGTGCGTCATTAGCACCGGCCACACAGGACTGTTCTGTTGGCGCCTGTGCGGATCACCTTAGCTTACCTAATCACAGTCGGCCTGAAGCAACGACCACTATAACCTGACCTGACCGAACATTTACTGTCACCTGACATGAACTGGCCCAAAACCGAGTCAGCTAACCCGACCGGGCCTCAACCGAGTTAAACAACGGTAGGTGTTGTTTACCTCCCGCCGATTGCCGGTTAAAGGTTACCTGACCTTATCCAACTTCAGTCGGTCTGATTCAACGTTCGCTGTCGCCTGACCTGACCTGACACATCACCCATTGTCAACTAACCTGAAATCATCGTCACTTGACCTGTCCCGCCACCTGGCCTGATGCCCTCTGTCACCTGGTTCGACCCAATGTTCACTGTCACCTGACATGACCTGAGCCAACACCCGGTGCTACCTGACCACGTATTCCATTCCACCGTACCTGATCTGGCCCAGCATCCACTGTCTGTCTCTTGACATAGGTTGACTTGACACCCCCGTCCTACCTGACCTGGCCCAGCATCCACTGTCTGTCTCTTGACATAACTTGACTTGACACACCCGTCCTACCTGATCTGACTCAGTATTCCAGTTACCTTGCTTGGTCTGAACCAGTATTTCTTTCACCCTAACTGACCTGACCCAACATCCACCATCACCCGACCTACCTCTGCGCCGACGTTTTTGACCCCAGCCGACGATTTGGTCCGGTCAACGAGGCACTTTCGGAACATTCGGAAAATGAATCATCAATATATGCTTCAATGATTGAAAACGATTCATGTTGGTTGGATAATTGAGTTTGTGGTGTATCGATCGTGTTGGTCATGCAGCTCCCGGAAACGATTCATGTTCGGCTGGCCCTTCGCTTTACAGAACTCCTGACCGTAGATCGTTCCACAATGTGTCATTAGTACCCCACTAATGACCAAGCTAATAATAACTGCATTCCAAGTTTGTCACTCCATCTTAGCCGTCGTCAATAAATACGTGACGTCATGAGATGCAGGTATGGAAAAAAGTAACCATACAATGTTGAATCTAACTTGCCAGGCTGATGCACTTGAAGGATAGATGAATTGAAACAATAATTAAGCAATCTCAATTCACAAATGTAACCAACCGTAACCCATAGGAAGTCGGTCCACAGGGTTCACCTGCATAACTGCAGTCCTTCTGCAGCTAATTATCGTACCCTGTAGACCTACAGAGACACGATTGAGTTATATTACTATGCTGCCTTCTTTTGAGCCATCCTTGTTTAGTGATGTTCGTCCATTTTTGTGATGGTCTTACGGAGTATGAGTTGCATTAAGTTCAACATCTAGTTCATTTTCAAATTTCTTGCTGTGCATTATAATCATTAATGTTCACTTAATGCATCAGTAATGCTAGGGGTAAGCTACCTATATGATTTGAAATTAACAGAAACTCCTGATCGTACTACATTAAATAGAATACGTATGCGTTACAAAGCCGGTCTTGTGCCGGTGCTCCAGTGCATTTTCACCAGGCTCGAACAGGGCTTGGTCACATCAGATCAGTCGGGCCCGGGCTACAGTCACCAATTTATGCGTATGTGCCATATCGTATGTGCCATATCGTATGTGCCATATCTATTTTTGACTCACGGTACTGATAGATTTCCTGTTCAGCGTCACCTCTACCCAGGTGTTGGCACCTGGCCAGTATCCTGGAATTCCAAAATATACGGGAAAACCAACACCAAATAGGATTTCGTTTTCTTATCTCGAACGGAGCTTTGTCTTCCTGAATTAGCTGCAGTGAAATATGACCGCATTCGACTACAATAGTTCATCCCATTTTTGCGCCACTCCATATTCACCTTGTCATCACAACAAAATCTTGCTAGTAGCAGCCATTTTTCTAGTTTCGTTATTTTATGTGTAATATTGTTGGCTCATTTCGGTGTCGTGGCTGGTTTTGACGAATTGTGCATATATCTGACATGGGCTCATACACTCCACTCTACGAGAAATTAATCCAGGGTAGTGCGCCCGTGCGCACTGCACTGGTGTCGGGGTGTCGGGGTGTCGGGTGGAAGCGGGTGGAGTGTCGGGTGGAGGCGGGTGGAGTGTCGGGTGGAGGCGGGTGGAGGTGGGTGGAGTGTCGGGTGGAGTGTCGGGTGGAGTGTCGGGTGGAGGCGGGTGGAGTGTCGGGTGGAAGCGGGTGGAGTGTCGGGTGGAGGCGGGTGGAGGTGGGTGGAGTGTCGGGTGGAGTGTCGGGTGGAGTGTCGGGTGGAGGCGGGTGGAGTGTCGGGTGGAGTGTCGAGTGGAGTGTCGGGTGGAGTGTCGGGTGGAGTGTCGGGTGGAGTGTCGGATGGAGTGTCGGATGGAGTGTCAGGTGGAGGCGGATGGAGTGTCGGGTGGAGGCGGGTGGAGTGTCGGGTGGAGTGTCGGGTGGAGTGTCGGGTGGAGGCGGGTGGAGTGTCGGGTGGAGTGTCGGGTGGAGTGTCGGATGGAGTGTCGGATGGAGTGTCGGGTGGAGGCGGATGGAGTGTCGGGTGGAGGCGGGTGGAGTGTCGGCAAGTACCTTGACTGAGTGCACTGGGCAGCGCGTCCCCGACGGATGAGCGCCGTCTCTATGCTGGCGAGGTGTGTGAAGCGATTCAGACAGGTGCTGTGTAGCGATCCAGACAAGTGGTGTGTAGCGATCCAGACAAGTGCTGCGTTTTCATCCGGATTCAGAGCGGTGTATGCACTAGATAATTTTAGCCGAGGGAGACAAAATTATCTCCATTGTGTATGCTGAGCAAATGTTGACTAACACCAATTACATCTATGCTCACCGTGCCGGTCGAATTTCGTACGCTCTCCTTGGGGCGTCATGCAGTAGAATCGAAGAATAATTTGTCCTGTTGCTTAAACATTGACAATGACATTAAAATAGTCGCCCCAAATTAGTTTTGCATTGCTTGCTAGATCTGCACATGGGTCTGCCTGTTGCCGGCAACCAGTGTTGTGTTGTCAGAGCTTGTGGTGGTATGTACTAGTGGTGTCAATCGGCTACCAAACCGATCGGATACCGAAAAATTACCGATACCGATTCGGTAATCGGTCGGACAAACATTAATTTTTCGGACACATTTCGGTAATGCTACTAATGATGCGATGGACTTAATTTCATGGACTTAGTGGCATCATAGTTTGTTTGCCCGACTCTAAATTGCCTTAGTAGCTTGTGAGTAGTAACTCGTAAAGCACCAATTAAAAAAAAATTGTGCATACCAGTGACGTTAAACCAGTCGGCCAATACCAAGGGGCGCCGAGCACTGACATTACCCGTGAACAAGGTGCACGTGTGTTTTGTTTTTACTAGTGCCCCACTGTCCAGAGACTCAAATGACACGATTGTCGTATTGTTTCGGACCGAGAAGAGCCGTCAGCCGCTGTAGTCTGCCTTATGTTTCTATAGCCTTGGGTCCGTCAAAGAAGGCACGTTCTTTAATCTTTTCATAATCACATTGATTGTATGAGAATTTGGTATGGCAGCATCAGATCTCGTAGGCAGAGGTGACATCAAGCTCATCGAGCGACTCATAAACTCAGGGAGTGAGCGAATATCATACGTGGCAGGGGTGTCAGGACCAGCAAGCGGTAATGATCTATGGCGGAGATTTGTCAGAGTTCGGCTAGATGGTGCGATCTGTCAGGTCGTGAAATGCAAAGAGTGTCCGACGGTCATCACTCATCGCACAGGGACGTCCTACGACCATTCCTCTGGGCGATGTTCGGGCTCGTCAGGCCTGAAGCGACACAGCTGTCCTAAGAGGAGCAGCCAAACCCCCATAACGGCTCTTCTCAAGAAAGAAATTCCGGAGGGAGCGATACGATCCGAGAACAAGTTGGTCGCAACAGCTCTAAGTGACGTCTGCGCGGAAGACCTCCGGCCGTTCAACTTCGCCGAAGGTTCCGGTTTCAAGAAGGCTGCCCAAACCTTCATCAACCTGGGAGCCAAATACGGCCGAATCGAAGCCGATCAGGTCCTGCCCGGAAGAAACACCATCGCCAAGGAAACGGAAGCACGGGCGAACATAGTGCGCGCCCGACTGAAGGAGGAGCTGTCATCACAGCCGCATCTGACAGCGAGCACGGATCTCTGGACGGACGAGAAGACATCCACGTCATACAATACGATCAACATCAGCTATATCAACGATAAATGGGAGCTGAAATCCAGGGTGGTCGGCACGGAGCCGCTGACGGAGAGACACACGGGTGTAAACCTGTGTTCTGCCATGCGCCAAAACCTGGAGGCTGTGGGCTGCTGGCAGAGCAATGGTGCCAATATAAAGTATGTGACGGACAACGCGGCAAATAACAAGGTGGCCTTCCAGGACAGAGGGCGGGGATGGCAAAGCTGTTTTTGCCACAACATGAATCTCGTGATGCAGGACGCTCTGAAAGATACGCCAGATGTATCGGCCATGTTGGATGCGGGTAAGAAACTGGTCAGATTTGCCAAGAAGAGTAACGTCAACACCATCATCAAGTCGTCTGACCCGAACGGCCGCGGGCTGAAGGCCTCCATTCAAACAAGGTGGAACTCCGAATTCACAATGCTGGAGTCCATCTGTCACGCACACACGGCCCTGACCACCATGGTCGGTGTGGCGGAAAGAGAGGAGGTCGCCAGGTGCATGGACCTTCTGGATAAGGCGGACCTGGAGGGGGTAGTCGGCGTGCTAAGGTTCTTCAACGACGCGAGCAAGCAGCTGTCAGCCTCTCAGCAGCCTACCACCTTCTTGGTGCCCCTGGTCCTGGAACATGCCAGGCGGCAGCTCCAACCTGCGCCCTCTGACAGGACCATCGTCAGGCACCTGAAGGCAAGCCTCCTTCGCGGGATGACCGGCGACAAGTTCGGTGCCAAGGTGTCTGATGATCAGTACCTGGCCATGGCCCTGCACCCCCGGTACAGGCGACTTCAGCAGCTGCCTAATTTCACAGAGGAAAGGAAGAGCGGCATCCAAGAGCTGATGAAAGCCGAGGCCATCGCTCTTTGCTTGCAGAGCGCGAATGGACCGGCAGAGGTAGCTGTGGCTAGTGCTACTGAACGCACAGCTTCAACATCCACTGCCTCACCCGCCACAGCCTTCAGCCTGGAGCTGGAGCCAATGTCGGAGGATGAGGTGGACGAACCAGAGGCGATCGGAAGGGACGGACAGCCAGAGGCGCGAGCCCGTGCAGCCGTAGAGCGTGAGTTGGCCGCTTACTTCATGGATAAGGCCGGAAAAGATGTAAAATCTGGCTCGGATCTTCTGGGCTACTGGAAGAGCAACGAGGAGCGATTGCCTTACCTGGCAGCGCTGGCACGGAAGGTCCACTTGACCCCGGCAAGCAGTGCGAAGGCTGAGCGGACATTCTCTGAAGCCGGTCGGATCGTTGAGAAACGACGGACCCGGCTGCTGTCAAGCAGGGTGGATGACCTGCTGCTCATCCGAGATAACAAGGACCTGCTGGCCAAGTAGATGGTAGTTGTGAGCCAACATTGCGTCATTAAATCATGCATGAAGTGAACACGTCTTTCAGAAATACGTTGTATCGTTTGCGGTTAACAGTCCACTGGCTACGAAGCAGATGTTTGCTAGTCAAGGTTTTCGTATTAGTTGCCAGATCAACACCGCTAGGAAAGTTATGAATAGACAAGTTATGGCTATAGATGGCTGATGCCTTCTAGGCCTGCTGGCTGTGTGTCTTCAGGAAATATGTCCCTTTCGTTAGCGATGCTCGCTTTGCAGTTTGCTTCAGCCCAGAGTCAGTCACGGTCTCCCGAATGTCCAGCAGACCATATATTGTGCAAGGAAGTGTATTTCTTGAAATAAAGACAGAGTGCTTATGCTTTTTTCTTTTTTTCTGAATTGAGCAGTGGCGCGGACGCTTTTTTCTGGTTGGGACGGGAGCAAGAGGCGAGTGGGGGGGGGGGGGCTAACTGCCGCCCCCTGACCCTCCTGTTCCTCCGCCTATGTTGAGGAGTCAAGCCTCATGCTGCCGGGTGTTTAGCGAAAGATCAAAGTAATAACATGTAGCTTGCAGTGATAAAAACGTATTATTTTGCCGTTTACTAATCATTACCATTCGAAGTTGAAAGTGTAACCGTTCAGTTTGAGGAAACGAAAATGTATTCATCTAGAAGGCTAAAAATGCAACATCTGAGCGAGTACTTAGAAAGCAGAGCGAACCACCCACATACCTAGTTCCGGCCCGGTACATGCTTTGGACATGATCAGGTCTTGACTTTCAGATGAAATATTTTAAATGTTTTTTTTAATATATTTTTTTTAACAAAAAACATTCAAAATATTGTTCAATTTCCTGTAAATGATACTCGTATGGTAATTAATTATTTGCTTTCCAAAATATTGGTGTTTTTCACAATCGGTAATTTTTCGGACAATTTTGGTCTTATAATCCGATCGGTAATATTTCGGTCACCACGGTTATATGCAAATCGGTATCGGTTCGGTAATGATTTTGGAAATTCCGAAATATGACACCACTAGTATGTACACAGGGTCAATGGAGAGCCGAACGGTGTCAGTGTGACGCTGAACGGTGTCAGTGTGACGCTGAACGGTGTCAGTGTGACGCTGAACGGTGTCAGTGGCGTGTCGTACGGTGTCAGTGGCACGTCGCACGGTGTCAGTGGGGTGTCGCACGGTGTCAGTGGCAGGTCGCACGGTGTCAGTGGCGTGTCGCACGGTGTCAGTGGCACGTCGCACGGTGTCAGTGGCGTGTCGCACGGTGTCAGTGGCGTGTCGCACGGTGTCAGTGGCACGTCGCACGGTGTCAGTGGCGTGTCGCACGGTGTCAGTGGCACGTCGCACGGTGTCAGTGGCGTGTCGCACGGTGTCAGTGGCGTGTCGCACGGTGTCAGTGGGGTGTCGGACGGCCATTGGTGCGCCGGACAGGTTCACACCGTGTGCCGGACAGGTTGACGCCGTGTGCCCGGCCCGTAGCTGATGTCGGGTCGGCAGGTTTGTGTGGTTCGCATTGATCGCCCGTTCTGGAGCGGTAGCCGTCGCCAGCGAACAGTTCCGTCCAGGAGCTGCTGCCGACAACACGGCGACGGTCGGGGTGGTAGGTTTGTGTGGTTCGCATTGGTCGCCCGTTCTGGAGCGGTAGCCGTCGCCAGCGAACAGTTCCGTCCAGGAGCTGCTGCCGACAACACGGGGAGGGGTCGGGTCGGCAGGTTTGTGTGGTTCGCATTGGTCACCCGTTCTGGAGCGGTAGCCGTCGCCAGCGAACAGTTCCGTCCAGGAGCTACTGCCGACAACACGGCGATGGTCGGGGTGGCAGGTTTGTGTGGTTCGCATTGGTCGCCCGTTCTGGAGCGGTAGCCGTCGCCAGCGAACAGTTCCGTCCAGGAGCTGCTGCCGACAACACGGCGAGGGTCGCGGTGGCACGTTGCCGGTGAAATGGCGTCGGGTCCACCAACAACACCTCACCAACACAAACACCAGGTGGAGGCGACCGGCCGCCGATCAGCCGGGCTGCACAAGCACAGCCATTGATGAGGTGCACACCAACCTTTTTTTTGCAACGGTTAGAATTACAGAGATGGAAATATCCACTGGCGGTTTTCTCGTCAATTCCAGATTATGATCACACGAAGCGGCTCCGTCTGTTCCCGACTGTTGCGGCTTGACGGTCGCGTTTCGCCCCGCCACGTGTCACGTGCGCACCGTGAGCTGTCAGGTGACGTCGTGCCTTCAGGCGTCATGTGACGTGTAGTCAGGCATCATGTGGCAGGCCGTCATGTGACACGTCAACAGGAACGTCTCGGACGCGACTGAACGTGCAGGTCCATGGAAGTAAAATCATTATGAACTTGGGTACCGTTCCCTTTGTTTTCTTTTTGGATGACTAGAACACATCCAAACTAAAATGAAACGTAAACCTGAATAGAGGCAACGTTATGAACTCACCGTAAGTACGAATTTGCATATAAGTCCCATCTCCCACCACGGTCTGCTGGTGATTTTCCTTGGCGTAGCACCAGTATAAAGTGTCATTAGAGGCGCTGGGTGAGTGAGGATAAGAGACTATGGGTTTCCGTGCTACAGAGGTACAGCCTGACACCATGCCGCGGCAGGACACTTGTGGAGGACAGCGACTATGTTCACTTGGTAGCCTGTGGAGATATGACTTGTTGGACAGTTATTTCAGAAAGACGTGGAGCCTGTTTCGATAAATTGGAGCTGTTCATTAAGCTTGTGATGCACGGCCCGTCCTATATTTGTAGCGGGAACCGACTGCCGACGTTGTCTAACAATTATTCAAATGCGCATTAAAAACAGTTCACTGCAGTCGGAATTTGCTGCACTTTTGCCGACATTGAGTTGTAGCTATGTCTAGTAGCTAAGTACATATGTCTCACTATCTCTAAGTAAACAAAATCATGTAGGAATATTCCATTGCTCGTCATATTTTCAGATCGGACATCTCTTCTGAGGCCTTTAGCTTCCGGCCTATTTCCGTCATCCCTGCTTTTCCCAAGGTAGTAGAGCAGGTTGTGCAATGCCCAGACTACTCATACATGCCCTCCAATCTTCCTCTCAGCTTAGCTTTCGCACTCACCACCCACGGAAATTGAACTCCTTTCTGTCGGCGATTATATTCTTTCAGCCATCGATCACAATGAAATTGCGCTCTTATTTGCATTACATTTATCCAGATGCTTTGATGTCATCAATCACGCTGGGCTACTCTTGAAACTTCGAGCTTGCTGCATCGATTGTACGCGGTTCACTTCTCACCTTTCTGACCACACGCAGCCTGCACAGCCGACAGGCATAGTCAGCGTCATCGATCCCGACCTCTTTCCAACACCACTATCATTTTCCAGGGTTCATCATTCTTCATCATTTCAGGGTTGAGTTTCACGATCCACTCTTATTCCAGATATTCACACCAACGACCTGTCTTTCTGCAGATAACGAGCAGGTAACTCAGACTCAGCAACACGCTGACGACACCCGCATTTGGATCCCTGGCACGGAACACATCCTTCCGGATATGACTGCTTCTTTATAACGTACTCTTGCAACTTTGATTCCTTGTGTCGTTGGTATAGCTTAAGTGCAAATTCACGCAAAGCAGGATTGATATATTTCGGTTGTCGTCGAAATTGCCGTGATATCTCTCCCATTCCCATTTGATTCCGGGAACATGATGTGCATGGTAGTCACGCCGCCGACAAGCCTGGAGTACTTCTCCAAAAGTGCTTGACATGGGACTCTCACGTATCTATGCCAGTGCTGCGTTGCAATGGAAGACAAATCGGACTGGCTCCTTACTTTTTGTCCCGTCATAGTCAATTCCCTCATCTTTTCGTACATTCGCTACTGTCTTGGCTGGAAGTTTTTGTAATCTGCCAGAAAAAGGATATCCATCGTCCTCAACAGTTCCTTACTTTTTACTTGAGCATCATATCAGGTAGACGAAAACTTGAACAGGCCACCAACGTTTGTGATGACCTTGGTCCTTGCTTGGCCACCTGTCTGAGCTGTGCTGGCATCGCTCTCTCTATATTTTCTTCCAAAATTATCAGAACCGGGCAACCACAGGCTGTCGCTTCGCTGATTCAGATTAACTCAGACATTGCATTTCAGTCTACCCACCAGGTCACTCGTCTGTCCGCTCCGCACGCGAGAACTGACGCCTGAAAAAAAAGTTTCCTTTATTATCACGCTGCACGTTGGCATACCGCATTGACACATGAAGTGAGATCGTTGAACATAACCACTATTATCCGTCAGGTGCTTGTTTTTTTTCTGTTTTTTCCTCATGACATAGCTGGAATTGTTTAACTTCCATTGTACAGTGTGTGTCTTCATGTGTGTCTGCTTAGCTGTCCATCTGCTTAGCCCAGACTCGACGCCCGTGGTGGCTTTTGTGCGGGGAGGGGTGTCTAAAAACGCCAGTGCCACACAATAAGACGCCAGTTCCACATTGTGTCATAGTCCTCTTTATCTTGCACCCTTCCCGCCCAGTGTATGCCTTACACGATCGTTCAGCGCGGCACCCCCTCGGATTGACACTGACCACGCAGTCGGCCGGCCTCGGGGCACACGGACCACATTCGTGACGTAACCAACCCCACGCCCGACGGCTGGTGGTGGGAACCTTGTCGGCGCCGGCCCAACCGGCACTGTATGAGTTCCGCCGTAACACCCTTTATTGAACCAAGGATGAGAGCATTTCACACAACGTGTAACGATGAAAGCTGCTACAGATCAGCATTGAAAGAGCAGTTGTAAATCCGAGTGAAGGAGTTAGAGCTTGAAGTACTGCAATAAACAACCTACTAATATCTCAGACGGCCGGGCGACGGCCGGGTCGAGTCGCCAATCGTCCAGGTGATCTTGTGATGCATATACATTAGACCTGCTCACTTTTCGGTTTTTGTTACTTTTCCCAGAAACCCCCAGCGATTCCCATGCCAAATTTCATGCTGAACAACGTGGTGGCGTTGGTTTTTGCAAAATCGAAATTTACAACTCCTCCCAAAGGCTTTTATTGATTGCATGTTTTAGCGATTTTTTGGGAATTTTGCACTCTTTGTAATGTGTAATTTGAGGTCAATATATGTGCAAAACTATATATTTTCTGAATCCTCTCGTTGAGATACATCGATATATGAACATTCTGAGACTGGAAGCGGAAGCGGTGGAAGCGACCCTTCTCAACGGAAGCGGAAGTGGAGTGTTTTTGTCGCAAATTATTCCTGAAATCGATCCGTGTGCCAAGGGATCCTAAGCACTTAGATGATTCCTGAAGACGGCCGAAGCGCTTTGCTTTCATTGGAAGCGGATGCGTGCTTAAATAGTTAATTGGAAGCGGATTATGACTGTATTTTAATACCGCAGTGGCCCGCTGTTTGAGACACTTGAGAGACAGGTTGATTACATTGGTTGCATACAAAACAATTAATAAATACACCAGAAATAAAATTAGGCGCCAAAAGCGGGAGTACGGGTGATGAGTATTCCAGTTTAGAAGCATTTCAACACTAACCCTACGACATTCACCGACAATATTTGACTTCCGATGGTGGCACCGCGCCGTCCACTTCCATCCCCAGCCAAGCCTGCACGCCGTAACGACATCCTTGGGTTCCGACAATTTACTCAACCACGCCTTGACATACACTGACATCCAGGCATTACCATTCATACACTAACATTCAGACGAGGACATTGATACACTGACACTAACAAGCTACAGTTCGCTCATCGTTGCCTTGGATAAATCACTGTACCGCTTCCGGTGCTGTTCTACGCTCTGTAGCAGCCACTGTAGGTTTGTCTCCTCCATCGTTATCGTTCGAGCAAATCGCTCGATGAGTTGCACCCCTCGCTCTGCTGTGTCATTTGTCACCTTCAACATCGCGACATACTCACAGAACTTTGTATATTCTTCGTTAGCGGGCCACGTCTCCGGCGACTCACTGAGCCACTCGGCTTCTAGATCGAGAACGTGGAAGACGAACCACGAGTCTTCGTCGATTAGTTCAGCGAGGTTGATGTCAGTATCGTCCTCGAGAACCACAGGGGTGCTGCCACCTACCTCAAACTCTTGCGGTCTCGTCGTATTGAGTAGCTTTTTGGCCATCTCCTCTTTGACACTGATGCTCACCTGCTGGCTGCACAAAGCAAACACAACAATCTCAGGTGCCAGGTACCACAAGTGCCGTTTCAGTACTGCGAGCGCTGCACGGCCGACTTCGTCATCCACTTTCCTGTACAGCTGAAGTTGCGCGTAGAGCGCAGCATCGTTGAAAGGTGCATCAGGTGCAGCTGGGGCTTTCAGCCAGGCAGGAGCGTAGATGAGAGCCAGGAAGCGTGCCATCCGCTCGAGAGCTGCGTTCACTTCCTGGTCATGGTGGAGCTGATGTCTGAAGCTGAAGAGCTTCGCAAAGTACAGCACCTGTAACGGATATTCTTATGAAACAGGTTGTATAAAAATGGCATGAGGGGATTCGATGATTAGGAGAGCACACGGAAGTGGGCATTTATTTCATTTGAGCTTTAGGACGCGCTTACCATTATTTGGTTATGGTTATGTGATTGCTAATATTGTGATGAATTATTGTATTAGTGCATGGCTTATTGCGAGTAAATGGGAAACTCCTCACTTTGGCCATCCACCGGGCATTGTGCCTGCACCGGGCCGTCTCCAGTGGATGCCTCGTGGTGGCGTCACTCCCAGGAGCATTAGAGCGACCTCAGCACACTCCAGATAGTCGCCACGGGGGAAGCTAGCTGGGTTGGTGGTGACATGCAGCAGATACTGCGCTGCTGATTCTCGTTGTTCCTGTTCCCATGCGGTTGGAAAGCTGAGTTCGCTCGAAGGCTCGCTCAAGTCCAAGCTTTCCGAACTGAAATAGGATGGGAGGTTACCAAAGGAATATTGCTGGACAAATTGGAGTACTAGATGGATAAACACCAGTTTTTTGCGGTCAAAATGTTTTTAAATCCAGCTTAAAGAGTTACATGTAGAAACGGAAGGAAACTTTGAAAATCGGATACTTCAGCGAGGATAATGAGAGTGATTGCAGCACCCATTGAGAGGTTCATTGTTTAAGAGGTATAGAGAGTAGGATTCGAATTGTTTTCACCTGGCCTTCAGATAGTCGAACAGAGGATTCGAGGGTGCGGTTGAGCGACCAAACAGGGTGGTGGCCACTGCTCCTACGACAAGCTCCATCACGTGGTGTCGACAGGCAAGTCTGAACAGCTTGCGGCCAAGTTCAGCCTCTACTCGTACTATGGCACCGTTTAGTCTCCCAGTATTAGAGGCAGTGGTGTCGAAGCACAATCCCTGTATTTGTTCTTGTATGCCCCACTCGTCCAGAGCCTGCATCGTCGCCTTTGCTTGCTCCCTTCCGGTTCCATCCACCAAGACGGGAACGGAAAGGAGTTTGCCCTCTTCACACCCCACACCGGATATCAGGATAGCCTGCCTGTGCTCCGGTAGGTCCAATGCGTCCTGCAATTGTAAGGAAGACGTGCTTACTGGTAATTTAATCATTTGTGGTACCATTAATGTTAAGTACCTGTTTTGAGCTATGTTTTATACCCACCCTGTGTATTGAGGATTGAATAATGACTATATGGTATAATAATTACTATCGCTAAATGGCTATGATAGATAATGCATGATGCTTATGTAATGAACACCGGGAAACGTCGTGATATTAAGGATTCATTAATTGGCGGATAATAGGTGCAGCGTTGTAGTGGTTAGGTGCTCTTTCACCTTGATGGTTTTTCCGTCCCAATGGACGATCACATGTTGAGGGGCAACGAAGTTGGTCCGGACTTCTTCAGCAACGGCTTCTCGGTTACGAGTTCTCGCTCGTCGGGCGGTTTCTCGCGACAGGCTGAACTGACGGAGATCTGCTGGAGGATCAGCAGCTCGGAGCACAGCGCTGACGACTCCAACCAGCTGGTGGAACCAATCATAGATTAGTCGCTTTTTATAACTTATTTTGCTTTATGAACACGCATCCATGTTTAGTGCAAATTTCAAAATGCTAACAATCATGCTAGTTGCTGGTAAACTCATTGAATATGGTCAGGATAATAATATTGGCATACGGCAACATTCATTTATTCCATGATGTATGTGCGTGGAACCGGTGCTCGCTTCTCGGCTATACAAACCTGACCTCATGGAATTAGCAATACAATTGACTTGCCTGGTTAGACGATAGTTGAAGACGATCTGCCATTTGGCATACGGGAGGAGCATGTAGGATTCTGCGTGGTAGGTGAACCGCTACTGTGTCTGGCCTTGGCCCCCTTTTGGCGGTGTAGTCTTCATCTCCGGTTTCATCATTTAGACTGTCATCGACGGCATCGGGGTCAGCATTATCACTTGCTAGCGATGCCGTCTCAGTTGAGGTGCTGGGTTGATCAGAAGCCGTTTTCTTCCGGCGACTTTCTTCTGCGTCTTCCCTGGATCTCTTCAACTCCACCCGGTACTGGCATGTTCTGTCTAATCTAGACATTGTGGCCTTACGCGGGCCTTTTTGATCCAGATAAAAGGCCACATCAGTTTCTCTGTCTTCTGGTGAGAGCTGGCGGTTGTGTCGCATGAGTTCGATAGCATCCGGTCTCGACATATCGAACAGGCCAGCGCACATGTCTTTCAATTCCACTAGTTGTTTCTGGTTCTCTCGTTTCTTGTGCTTTCTTGTCACGTTGATGTATCGTTCAAAATCTGTCTTCATCTTACGCCATGCGTTTTTGTATCGCATCGTAGGAATGTTTGACTTTTCCCACAACTCAAGAACTTCGCTGAGGATTTCTTGAAGGAGTGATTCTGTTTTGACATTTTTGTTACGCCTGATTCTTTCTTATGCATTACGCGGGCAAACACTTGACCACTAGTGGGCAGCTTGTTCTGGGGAAAACGCTCAATACTCGGCCCGATTACATCATATTCCTTTTGTGTACTCATCATTGACCTGGAAAATGGATTGAGAAATTGAGTATATGGATTCGGGATCTGAAACAGGATGAATGGTTAAATATATACACATTGATTATGTGGTTGAACGCATTGTGCGGCATTTACAGGATAATTTCAACATATATGATCGTCGAAAAACTACACGCTTCGAAAAGAAACAAAGCGCTTCCGCCGCTTCCGGCAATCCTTTCAGTACTTTAGGATATACTTTCAGTGCTTAGTGATTTTATCACAGCATCTGCCTGATATCAATCCGTATGCATACACATACATATCAGACAGAATTTGCGACATAAAACCACTCCGCTTCCAAGTCCGATGAAAAGGACCGCTTCCACCGCTTCCGCTTCCAGTCTCAGAATGTTCATATATCGATGTATCTCAACGAGAGGATTCAGAAAATGCATAGTTTTGCACATATATTGACCTCAAATTACACATTACAAAGAGTGCAAAATTCCCCAAAAATCGCTATAACATGCGATCAAAAAAAGCCTTTGGGGGGGTTGTAAATTTCGATTTTTCAAAAACCAACGCCACCACGTTGTTCAGCATGAAATTTGGCATGGGAATCGCTGGGGGTTTCTGGGAAAAGTAACAAAAACCGAAAAGTGAGCAGGTCTAATATACATGCATACAGCGGTATGCTCGGCTTTTCCCTCCTCTACCACTGATTTCATAGGCATTTTTCATCTCCCACCAAGTTCTGCTTGTGACCTTTCTGCGGATAACATAATCTAGCCATCTCCTCCCTCTTCTAACCCCAAAGTGCTTGCTTGGGCAATAAATTCAGAACTATTCTGCACAGGTGTGCGCAATGCAACCAGCCGCCTTGCGAGCCTTGCATGTAATGTCTGAAATGCCAGCATGAAGTGTGAATGGGACCTGTCACCTGTTGGATCGTACACATCTTTGCCCGATCAATTAAATCAGATTCATTACTGTACGCCGAACATGCTACCTTCATGAAGGCAAGAACCGATGCGTCGGTGCGCATAACAAGGAAGTCATATATAAAAATAAAAAAATAGTCCGAATGCTTGCTGGGGTGGCATTATGAACCAGGGTTCTATTGCTAAGCAGAGCTTGTTGCGTGACCCCTAGCCCCACCACCACCAAATCAATGAACTCCAGTTGAACGGCATAATTTTGATCGGGAGTTTAACGTGCCGCAAATGCACCGACACGGCCGCCCCGGTAGCTCGTCCCGGCCTTATCGGGCCAGTTGCCAGCTGACCCTCCCAGCTGGGGGCTAAATGCGAGCGCGCGAAGCGACTCGAACCCTGTGTTGCCAAGACAGGGGAAACCAGTGCAGGTCGGCGCTCTAACCAACTGAGCTTCCGGGGCGGCGAATGTTGACTTTCGTGATAAAATAATGTTAACTTACGTGTAATTGTGGTACAGAACTCAAAAACACTAACAAGATTAATTCATGTCTGACCGCCTCCCCCCCTCCCCTCCCTAGCAACCAAAAATACACCAGATGAAATAATTTTCTTTAGATTTTCCCCACGCAAAACCGGAATCTTTCGGCGCGAGAAGTGTACCGATAGCGGTCTTTGTTTCATCACGTTTTATTATTCGTCTGGCCCGCCTTCGGAAAATCCTGGCGGCGCCCCTGTTTGAGCTTGGTGCTGACATGTTCCCGAACAAAGAGATCGATATGCCGCGATTGCAACGCTTGTATTGCCGTGATCCACTGAAGGTTAACGAAAAGAAGCGCCTTATTCGTGCCAACGATGGCAAAGCTGACCACCAATCATATCGTAATTGCGCTAAGATGCTTCGCCGGCAACGCCTCGAGCGAAACTACCACAACTATAGCCGAGCCACTACAAGCTTGTGATCATCATCCATGGAAAATCCAAGCTCAAGTCTTCGAGAATCAAGTTCGTTTCAAGCGCACATGTCACCTTCACCTCCAGAAAGGGAGGTGCTGAAAAGCAGGAAGGCAGAAAGGCAGCAACTGTCGTTGCAGATGTTTCGCCGCTTTGGATTGAAACTGCAGTGAGAGCCAGTGAGTGTTAAGACCATTTATTATGCTGACGAACGATTTATGCCTTGATATATTGTATCCGAATATATATTTTCAATATTGCTTATAAAGCTTAATTAATGACAAGATACAGATGGTGCGGAACATATATCCTGAGTACCATGAATTGCTATCGGCTATTTAAAGGCACATGTCCGGGCCGTTTTTACGCATTTCCTTCTCCACAGATGTGCATATTGATATTAATTGATCGCGAAAGTTCCCGATAGAAGAGTTTTTGTTAATGCTAATGCTTTTGTAAGTGCTCGAAAGTCAGAGTCAAGTCGTTTGATAGACGCTGGGCGAGGAAGTGACCGGCAACGCGTCGCTGACAGAGCCATAAATACATTAATGGTGGTAAAACATGTGTGTTTGCTAGATGATGCATGAATACAAGCCTAGCGCCACGAGAAAGGAAGCACACAGCTTTGGTGCGCGTCACAGAACATGAAGTGAAAACTCGAGAGCAGCTATCACGTGCCTCTGGACCCATCTGTGACTTCAGCTTCAGGACAAACTACTGACGACCGCTTAGAAGCGTAAGTGAAGCCTTTTTAGTTCACCAGCGAACTCTATATCACTAAATAGTCCATGAGAATACACATTTATGTAGCATATTATTATAGCCATCAAATGATTTACTTATCCAAAATCGTAGATGCAAATGAACGTAGGCAAACGGAAGGATACCGGAACCGATAATCCCTATCGGTTATTTCCACATGGGTTCCTCCAACCGCATGACATTTTCCTAACATTTTACAGGTACGAAAGGTTGATGCAGGGGCTCAAGGATACCTTGAACTCGTCGGTCAACCATGACCGAAAGCTTCAAATTTTGACACTCGTACCGTACTTACTCCATCGCTGAAACTGCGTCGTTCTTCGGGACGTCCAGTTATATGGTAAAGACTAGCAGGCGACTGAAAAGTTGGTGGGGCATCCTTCCATTTGTCTCAAGAATAAGTAAGGGAATGGTCGTCACTAAGGAAAAGAAAGACAGCGTCAACACGTCTTACGAGTCAAGTGAAGTGTCCAGGATATGCCCAGGTAAAAAGACTATCGTAAAGTACGTGCCGGTGCCGGAGAGGGAGAGAGGGAGTGTCCAGAAAAGGTTGGTGCTGGGCAATCTGCGAGAGCCGAATCATCTGTTGAAGAATGATGAAAGGAATCAAAAGATATGACTTTCAACGTTGGCATCCTTGCGGCCGAGACACTGCGTTTTAGCTGGAACAGGAGGCATCCATTCTATATGCGTCGGCATACATCATCAGAACCCAAAACTCCAGTTAGGTGCTCTAGTGACCTGGACTATAAAGATGATATGGCTAGGGCAGTTTGTGGCATCGAAAACAAGGAGTGCATGATGCACAAGTGTTCATCGTGTCCAGGAGAACAGGGCGTTGGAGTTCTTTTCAGAGAACCTCAGTGAAATGAAGTACATGTCGGAAGTACGGTATAAACAGTGGGTATCCATTGATGGGTGCACCTTAGTGGAACTGGTTCCGCCGGTTGATGAGTACACCTCGACACTGTGCACGTGACAAATTTTATCAGCCTGTGTCACCATAAGGAAGACTGCGACAGCATAAGTTCCACTTTACCTTGATGCAGAGTGAAATTTTCTTATCTCTGCCCATGGCAAAAGTACTTGTCATGGAATAGGTGCACTGTAAAAAGAGCAGCGGCTGTGCTAGTCTTCGGAGGGTGAAAGGAAGCCATATTTTGACGGAGATGGATCTGTATAACTTCTACCTAGCATATCTCGGCGAGAATATTAAGCACTTATTTGTAGGAGTGGTGAAACTGGTATGAATACTCGTATGGATCGACATGGAGGAACAATAAAGACGCACAAATTGGTACCTGTTGATAAATGTAATTTGTTGTGCTATGATGTCATGCAGAAACCCTGTTTTAAGGTACGTCTCTAAAAGGGCATGAGTGTATGAATGCAAGGTTAAACATGAACACCAGTGCAGCTTGTTAAGCATGCTTAATACATTACAAATGAACGGTACTGAGTGGCTTTGCACTGGAAAACTTGATTGCCTTGACTGATCTCGAATTTCTAAGGTGTTTTGCTTCACAGTTATTTGAGAGTTGTGACGATGATGATGATGATGATGATGATGATGGACGACAATCAGCACCTATGCTATTTTCTTGAGAGCACAAATAACAGATATGAACCGGCTCGGACACCTTCATCCTTTTCAAGCAATCGTTTGATGCTATTTCCAGCAAGTGTAGGACGATTATGGTCGACGACGACGATTTTATTAGAAATATCATGAATTTCTGGAACAATATATATAGCATCAGACATAAATTAGCTAGAATGTTCTTGATTGGCATTAACCCATGACGCCTTGGTGAATATGTTACCTGTTGAAAGGTTTTATCTGAATTGCTGGCCACATCTGAAAAATTTGACCTTTAACCCAGGTCACAAAGTTAAGCTTGAAAACGATTGAAAATATTCAAAATGGATATTGTAGGATGTTCCGGCATCTCATTGCAAACACAGATACATTCGGTTTTTAAACATCGGATCATTGAGTAGAGACATCTTGAAATATTCTTTCATACAAGTTTTGGCAAAAAGTACCCAATTTTACCAAATTCCAATCGCTCTAGCCACAAAATCATTGTTCCGATCGAGCCAAAAATAAGGAAATGTGAAATCTCGGCCATAGAGTACCATTAGAACCGATTTATTTTAATGAGGGTTATGGTGTGCCACCCTTTGTCCATTTCACATGGAACGGCCCACTGCGCCAGCACCACAGCCGCTTGCGATCTGAGACTCCCAGTGCCTTCGATTTGTTCCTTTTTGTCACATTTGCCTGTAAGTACTTGTGACAAACGTCCAGTGCATGTTAGGTCATGCCGTTATGCAATTAACACCATTGCAGGGAATGGATTTTGTTCTCGACTCATGTGCAAAGTTAGCCCAATATCAACAGGTTCTATCCAACATGTATTTGGGTTTTTCTTCATTAACGAGGTCATAGAAGAGAAATATGTTGCACTAAACGACCTCATTCAAGATTGTTTCGGTCAAATATGAAATTGTGCTTCTGTTATCTATTATATGATTTTATCGATTGAAGGAATAGTGCTGTTTTTCGGAGTTTGTTTCGGCATGCGAGTCGTCGATACATGCTCAGACTCTCCGCACACATTTCATATTGAAGATGCATGTTTCAGTTTAATCAGGAAACACAAACTCTGTGGACCTCACATGAACTTGCCCTGGTACAGCTTTGACATCAAATTATTGTGCTAATTGTTCGTGGAGCCCTCGTCTTCGGTGCTACCGAGGACGTGCATCTGCCGCTTCTGGATGCTACATAGGAAATGGCCCGGCACCTTGCCAGTTACCACCCAGCCGAGCCGGGATTTAGCCGCCCACGGAGCGCCGGTGGACTCCTTTCTGACAGCATGATTAGGCCCACCTCATCTGCACCGAGGAACACCTGGGCAGGCGCTGATGTCATCATGGTCAGATTTGGATCAGCTAATTGATGCCACTTCCGCCTCTCCTACGGTCAGTCCACAGCCGGCGCGGACACGTTGAGCACCTGTGCCGTCCGGACGTCGCTGACCACGGACTGGTCGCCGGAGCTTAGCTCACAGCCCGGACACGTTGGCACCTGTGCCGTCCGACGCCGCTGACCACGGACTGGTCGCCGGAGCTCAGCTCACGCCCGAACGTTGAGACCTTGCCGTCGACGCCGCTACCACGGACTGGTCGCCGGACTTCACAGCCCGGACACGTTGACTGTGCCGTCGGACGCCCTGACCACGGACTGTGCCGGACTGCTCACGCCCCACGTTGAGCACCTGTGCCTCCGGACCCTGACCACGGACTTCGCCGTCGTCGCCCGGACACGTTGAGCACCTTGCCGTCCGACGCCCTGACCACGGACTGTGCCGGCTCAGCTCACGCCCCGTTGCACCTGTGCCGTCCGCGCCGCTGCCACGGACTGGTCGCCGGAGTCGCTACGCCCGAACGTTAGCACCTGTGCCGTCCGGACGCCCTGACCACGGACTGGTCGCCGAGCTCGCTCCGCCCGACTTGACCTTGCCGTCCGACGCCCTGACCCGGACTGTGCCAGCTGCTCGCCCGGACACGTGCACCTTGCGTCCGACGCCGCTGACACGGACTGGTGCCGGACTGCTACGCCCGGACACGTTGAGCACCTGTGCCGTCCGACGCCCTGACCACGGACTGGTCGCCGGACTCGCTCCGCCCGGACACGTTGAGCACCTGTGCCGTCCGGACGCCGCTGACCACGGACTGGTCGCCGGAGCTCAGCTCACAGCCCGGACACGTTGAGCACCTGTGCCGTCCAGACGCCGCTGACCACGGACTGGTCGCCGGAGCTCAGCTCACAGCCCGGACACGTTGAGCACCTGTGCCGTCCGGACGCCGCTGACCACGGACTGGTCGCCGGAGCTCAGCTCACAGCCCGGACACGTTGAGCACCTGTGCCGTCCGGACGCCGCTGACCACGGACTGGTCGCCGGAGCTCAGCTCACAGCCCGGACACGTTGAGCACCTGTGCCGTCCGGACGCCGCTGACCACGGACTGGTCGCCGGAGCTCAGCTCACAGCCCGGACACGTTGAGCACCTGTGCCGTCCAGACGCCGCTGACCACGGACTGGTCGCCGGAGCTCAGCTCACAGCCCGGACACGTTGAGCACCTGTGCCGTCCGGACGCCGCTGACCACGGACTGGTCGCCGGAGCTCAGCTCACAGCCCGGACACGTTGAGCACCTGTGCCGTCCAGACGCCGCTGACCACGGACTGGTCGCCGGAGCTCAGCTCAGCTTAGGTTTGACTGTCCATCACAAGATCATAGGTCACAGCCCAATCCCACAACCGGTGGAATTACCGAGTCCACCCGCGACTAATCGTGTCGAGGGGGGGGGGGGGGGGAGATTGGCGGCACTATATGACCTAGTAGTTGAATGCGTGGTTAACTAACCCAGGAATACGTGTGTCGACTTACCATCAATTGTGCCTGAGCACAATGACTCCGTGATTTCCTGTAGCTCCACATCAGTGGCCAGCTTTTTGATAACCAGCGACACCAGACTGCCCGAGATCCAACATCACTATTGCGACACTCGTACCCTTCGGTCCATGCACTGTCATTGGTAGCGTCTGGATCACCATTTCGGTAGTTCAGGCGCAGGAAGAGTCCCCACGTGTCTCTGACCGACCGCCGGGCCAGATGCGGCTTGTGCCGCAGCGGAAATGCCCGCGGCGCTCCGTGCAACAGGCCAGGGCGCAAACCATTGTATGTTCGGTACGCGTTGCACGGTTTCTTCTTCGGACAATGTCATGCCCGGTAGCCTAGTTTCAGTCCGATCCATCAGAGTGTCGTCGCACAATAGCGGCCCGTTCACTCAGTGGGATCATCTGGAGTGTCGGGCACATCTCCACTAGTTGTTGGCCGTCGCACTGCACACACAGTCCGGCCGGTCCCGCTGAGACTTCCACTGGTGCGGCGGTCACAGCGAACACGCCGCGCTATTTGCAACCGCTGTGGTGATCTACCCCGACCTCGGTGCAATCGTGCCGATCCGAGGTGCAGATGGCGCGCCCCGCATGGCCGGTGCGAACTGCCGATATCTGCGAGTGTCCGTGCCGCCGACCGAAGATGCATGACCTGCTCTGCCCAGCGTTAGACTATCGCTCGAGGGAGCTTGGCCACGACCTGCTGCAGGTCGGCTGCCGGGCACCTGATGCCTGCCGCCGCCAGGTCTGCGGTGCAGGTCATCACAGGACGCAGCACGCTCACCGTACTGTCCAGTGCGGTGCATAGCACCCAGAGTGGGCCGAGGTCACTGTTCCTCGCCGCAGCCATGATCAGCAGTCTTTCTAGGATGGCCCGAAGAACGTGGCCGGGGTCGCCGAACCGGTGCTCCAGAACCGGTGCGCCGATCCGTTGCGCCGGTGAGATGCAAATGTGCCTCTTCTGACCTTACCTGGAGAGTGGCTTCTTCCTTAACGTTTAGAGGCTGGTGTAAGAGGTCTTGCTCTAGTTGTCGCGGCTCCAGCTCGTTATGTTCGGCTTCATCGATGGCGAACTGTGTCTGCACGTACTCTTCCGCTGGCCCTAGTGCGGTGGAAACAAAGAGTTTGCTGCGCACGACCATCCGCTGCCTTTCGAGCTTGCTGCGCCTACGTGACCGCTGCTCTTCTGGCCTGAACCGTCCCACATGAAATATATATATATATATATATATATATATATATATATATATATATATATATATATATATATATATATATATATATATATATATATATATATATATATATATATATTATATATATATATATATATATATATATATATATATATATATATATATATATATATATATATATATATATATATATTGTCTTGATTCTGGACCTCAAGGTGACATGTTGTTCAGTCAGATCAGATTTTGTGGCCCGAATGATCGTATTATTACTCCAGTTTGTGGCTGGTAAATCTCTCACTGACAACGTTCATGCAAGCACCGAAATCCACACCTTCCACACCAAGGCGAACTATAAGAAGTCTGACAAGCAAGCTTCTTCAAGCCGGTGCTTCTTGTAGTTCACCGAGGTGCAAAAAATACCTTAATACGATAGTACACGATGTTCACATCCACAAATATTATCCTGTTTTCAACATTAAGATCAGTGCTGGAAGTCAGAACTGAGTTTTCCCGGAGGGCTGATTGCATGTTTTGCAGATGACTGGTACCGGTGACATCAAACAGAATGTCGCCTACATATCGACAGAAGATAGTCGGCCTGCCGGAGCTGCCTGGAAATAACATATTTTGTAAATAAGGATTTCGCTATTTGCATGAACAGTGCGAGTGAGTGCCCTACCCGCTGCCAACTAAATGTAGTCCGATCGTGCATCAGAATGGCACTGACAATATGTTGAATAGACAATATGAACAATATGACAATATAGCAATATGACAATATGAATGTCAGAATGGCACTGACAATATGTTCTGGGTGGATGGCATGAAACCGCCAAATCAAAAAAAGTGTTCAGGCGATGTTAGGCGAACATGGAACCGAAAAACTCACGCTTAGCTGAGTCACCTGATCGCGTAGGTCGCTCACCAGTCCTTGCATTCTCGTGCAGTAACCGTCTGATCCATGGCATGAGAGTAGCCCCAATTAGTATCCCCAATTAGTAGCCACAATTAGTAGCCACAATTAGTAGCCCCAATTATACGAGTCTTTCTCCGCTTCAAGACTGCTCACCTGAATGTCAGCCTCGTGTCCCATCCTTCCCTCTAGCTTTTCTTCCTCCGCTTTCCTCTCTCCTACTCTGTGTCGCTATGTTCCACCTTTCTCGCTTTTCCTCCGTCCTCCTCTGTTTATCGGCTGCCCTTGGCCCACATCCTCACCCACTGGAGGTCCTGCTGCATAAACACCCATCCAGCGCCCTACCTCGTTCCCATCCGAACGTGATGGCCTATATTTTCGTATCGAATGGGTTATAGATGGCTCGTCGCCTTATTTCGATAGCTCCACACGATTCATCTGACATTCCGAGTGATCTAAATAATCGAGGTGGTCTTTTGGAATGGCTGCGATCAGGCCGACTCGCCGTGCCTCGAGCTATGCAGACGATCTCATCGATCACGGGATTTCCGTCGCGGAAGCACATCGGAGGTATTACTATTGACGAGGCTCTGAATGTTCCCGGTGCGATTGTTCGTGAAGTATCGGAAATGCCTGCTGGACGAGATGGTAATGTGCGTTCCGAGCGATGCAGTGCATTTGGCAATAGCAGATCCAGAAGCACGTTTCCAACTTACTTCAGGAGCATGTGGCAATATTTAAATGATTTCGTCGAGATGTCCAGCCTCCTCGGATTTGGGCAGTTATGGCTGTTGTGCTTGCTCGAAAGCAATGCTCCCTAAACCAAAATATGGCCGGATTTCAGGCTGTCTGCTCATTTTTTTTTCTTCTTGAGTAGATGGGAGCTTTCGGCGGAAAATTCTCGGAAAGCCCCACCCTTTTCAACAGCATTCAGAGCCGGCGACTCCCGCTAGAGTCGCCGGCGGAGATGGAATGGTGATGGCAGAATGTACCACGTGCATGCCCGTCGCTGCAGCTTTTGCTGTCGATAAACCGGTGAGGAATGCATTTTGTATTTCGGGAACATCGAAGCTGCTATTGTGTTTCTGTTGATGGAAATATCCCCTCTGCCTTCCATGCCCTAATTATCCACGGCCATGCTGATACCAATAACGATGCCGCCAACACTGTGCGAAGGAGGGACAGATGTTATCATTTACCTTGAAGCCAGAGACTTGAACCATATTTTTAGCGTATTTTGAGCTGAACGAAGATATAATTCTCTTGCATTTTTATCAGGCTTTTAGTCACACGAAATTCCCTCAGAAACACTTCCCTTTAAATAATGGCATGCTACATACCTGGGGAAATAGCTGAGGCATTCACGCGGTACTTGCATGCGCTCGTGTGTCACATACTGGCTGCGATCCCCAGAACTGGCTACAAACGAGAGCGAAATCCGAGTGAGTCTACTCCCGTGTATGTGCAGGAAATGTTAATCTGAGCGGCCCCAAGTTCAGCTGTTCAAGTTCATCTGAGCGACCCTGAGTTCATCTGCTCAAGTTAATCTGAGCGACCCTGAGTTCATCTGCTCAAGTTCAGCTGAACGACTCTGAGTTCATATGTTCAAGTTCGTCTGAGCGACCCTGAGTTATTCTGTTCCAGTTAATCTGAGAGACCGTGAGTTCATCTGTTCACGTTAATCTGAGCGAGGTTCGGACCGATCATCACGCTTTTGAAACTTTGATAACGTTTTTGTTACAGCCATTCACATCATAATTATTTCATAGATAATTATACCTGTTTATATTTTGATCTTCAGTGGTTTGAACCACGCTATCCTGATTGGAGTACGCGCATCTTTTGGTCAAAGAAAAGCCTTTACGATGGAGCTGTGGCTCTCTACTCTGTGGCTCTCTATTCTGCTGGCCGTCAAGCGCCCGTTACGTCACGACGTCACGTCCCGTAGCCTGCGCGCCTCGAGGTCGGGCAACCGCTGGCCAGAGTCAGAGGAGTGGACGGAGCCACGCTGAGCTGCTGCATGTGGCGAGCATTGAGTGGGAGGCAACGACAAGGGTCGTGACAGCCCGGCACCCATCCGGTGCCACAAGTCGGCATAGTGCACTGGAGTTTGACATTCCTTCATCATTTTCTACACACGAACCTGAATTAAGGAAGATTGTAGCACAATTCTGCTGAATTAGATTGCTTCTCAATGCTCATGTGTCGAAACTAGTCACGGTTTCCACAATCGAGCTCCTCTGTCGAATCTGTAGCACGTACCCTAAATTGCAATGCATTGCGTTCAATCGTTAAAATAGGTTTTAATCCTTTATGAAATTCCTGCACTTCCGCGATAATGGGACGCAGTGAGATGTTCCCGGGCTGCGAAAAGCGCGCAGTTGTAGCCGAATTGCAATCGTGGTATGGTGGCCGATCCTGCGCCTGAAGCATAGAGGAACAATAGCCCACCTCTTGCCTTCGCTCGTATAGGCGTATCATGGTGCCTTGTGATATGGTGCTATTTGGTCACACCGTAGGACATCACCCCAAAATGTGCCGCTTTGCAACGGCAAACAAAGACATACATGCAAGTCTCCTGGGCTAACAGCCTGTTAGCACGATTGTTCTAAAATAGGGGTTGTCAACCGGTAGCTTCTCCAGACCGGAGTAGTTTGGAACTATAGAAGCGAACGAAGGCAGTTCGAAGGCAATGTCATGCGGGAATAGCACTGCAAAATAAATGTTACTTGTTTTAACTTTCGCCGGGTCGGCAGGCAAATCCACATTCGTCGGTACGAGGCTCCTCGTGAAAGACCCCGTTTGATATCTGAACTACTTAAGCTTGAATCAACTGCAAAACACCGTTACAAGGCTCTGGTCATGGAAAGCCCGAACCATGCCTTACATTTGCATTTTGGTCGATATTGAGGTCACCAGAGATCATCTTAAGTTGACATACGGATTTCTACTTAAATGTTCCTGGAAACCCTGGAAATGATTTTAAGAAGGCGAAGTTGCTTTCTTTCTGTCTTCTTTCTCAAAAACTATGACAAATAAATGTAGCTATATTGGTCATAGCAAAACAAAATTGTCAAGACGGGAAGGTAAGGTCGGGATCAGGCTTGAAAACCAACTTCGGAATTACGCATGCTAGAAACACAACGAACACAGCATTGGCGATTCACTGCTGCCTAGAACACATACCACACATTATTTCATTACTCACTACCATACGATGATCACACAGGGTAATAATACATCAATCCTGAGTGTTTTCGTCGCTTTCGCCTAAGAATTGTAGCTTATTTCCGCTGAACTGTAACTTAGCTTAGAACTGTTGAATGCGGATTTGCATCAATATCTTTTTCTTCCACTACCGTCAATCCGACTACAAACATTATGCCAGTACCGTGGCATCCTTGCTTATATCGTCACATTGCCGCTGCCGCTACCATTGCTCCCATGACAGCTGTACCACCTCGTCAGTATTGTCGCCCACGCCGCTACTATCAAATCCCACCATTGCCATCACAACCCACCACTATCGTCTCACACCCACCACCACCGTCTCACTCTCACCACTATCGTCATCACACCACCATTAGCACACCTCATCACTGTCGTCACATCCCGCCACTATTGTCTCACCCCCACCAACATCGTCATCGCACCACTACCATCACACCCTACCACTGTCGTCACACCCAGCCACTATTGTCTCACCCCCACCAACATCGTCATCGCACCACTACCATCACACCCTACCACTGTCGTCACATCCCGCCACTATTGTCTCACCCCCACCAACATCGTCATCGCACCACTACCATCACACCCTACCACTGTCGTCACACCCAGCCACTATTGTCTCACCCCCACCAACATCGTCATCGCACCACTGCCATCACACCCTACCACTGTCGACACACTCCCGCCTCTATCGTGCACCCCACCACTGCCGTAGTACCCCACTATCATCCCACCCCACCAATATCGTCCCACCCCACCACTATCTTCCCACCCCACCACTATCGCCCCACCCCACAATTATCGTCCCACTCCACCACTATTGTCTCACCCCACCACTATCGTGCCGCTCACATCAGTGTCGACATATTCATAGGTGGAGACTTCGCAGAATTATTACTGGTGTCAACATCTGGTCAATGACTTTCTTCCCACGAACCGGCATATTGTTGGTGTTGTATTGGCTATGATATATATTCAGAGCATTACACCAATGAATAGCCTGCTGTGTTCTGATATGTCCCATCACGTTTGTCACTTTTCCTAAATATTGCTTGGCGTCCTCTACAAATTCACAGAGTGAATATTGCATTGGTGTTGTGTAACCATTTGCAGGGCAATCAAAATATTGGTGCTGCCATGCACCACCAATATTTTGGTTGGTGGTGCACCAACACCCCTGCCGCTATCTCCACAGTCCTGTCACTGCGATAGCTGTCACGCCGCCACCGTCTAATTTCGCCTGCACAGCAGTTCAGCCGGCGACCAGCCTTGCTTTTGTTCATGTCGACGTGACAAGCGGCGGCGAAATATGGTCACCCTGATTGATCTTCATCGTGTTCTAGGATATCATGGTGCCCACTGCCACTGGCCCGCCCAAAAAAGATAACACAACATATATATATATATATATATATATATATATATATATATATATATATATATGACATATAGGTATATACGAACCGAAAGCATAAGGTGCTCTACATGACCATAGTAGCTGCTGCGCCCTCAAGCCCATCTAATGTATTAACAAGGTGTCTGCTCAGCTACAGAGAAGTCTCACGTGAAGCGGCCGTCTGTGTCGATGGAGCGGCTTGTAGATCGATGGACAATGTCTTCTCTGCTGAATCGACCCAACACGTCATGACCTCTCTGACCGGCGCAGGTCGCATCGTCAGTCTGTTGCCGGAGGCCAGTCACGCCCGCTGCTGGGTCAGTTCCGGAGGTGCACGCACCTCGCCACGGAACGTGCCGCGCCCACTTTGACGGCTCAATTACGGCAGTCCATCATATCTGGCTGCCAAGAGAACACTTTGGAGGTTCTTGAGCAATGAGCCAGGGCGCCGGGGTCTCACGAATTCAAGGTAGCTAGGGTAATATGATCAGGGTCATCAAATATCTTACAGGATTAAGATACTCTGAATCTTGCTGGCTTAGGATGCCATGTATCTTGCTAGCTCGAGACGTTTGGGGTCTTAGTGGTTCCACAGATATGATATATGGTTGACGTGATATATCTAAGATTTCGTCCCGATATATCTGGGATCGCACCGGTCCCAGATTGCTCAGGTCTGCTTATACACGAGCCACTTGGGCTCCCACGGGCTCGTCCCGGATGAATCACAATCGATCGTGGGCGTGGTTGTCGGGTTGTTGGTCGGCACAGAATACCACTATACGTCCAGTTTCAGGACAAGTGTGTATTGCACTCCGGCACATATTTATTAACACGTGTACAGAAGGTGCAATCTCGCGACACACGCAACCGTTGTTTGTACTTGGCATCACCACTGGTTGTCCTCTCTCCTGGAAGTTTTAGTTCAACCGTACAGAGCCGATGTATCCACATGGACTGATTGCTCTAGTTAAGTCTGCCTGTACTGACTACAGGCACACACAGACCACATGTTGGTACTTTGTTTGGGGGACCTGATACGACACAACCGTCACGCCTTTGAAACCCTGACTTGCGTTCTGTTATAGCGCCATTAATGGGGCTTACACTGATTCTATGTCGTGATCGCTAAAGTATCTATCAAATTTGGCTGATTGTGCACGCGGTGTACACTGCAGAGGTGTGCACTCGACACTGCCATTAACGCACACATTAATCAAGAGCAAAGGTTAAGGATGGAAAGAAGACCTTGCAAGGAAATATCCAACCCCGGTAAAAGTTAAGTATGGAAAGAAGACCTTGCCAGAAAATACCAGATCCTAGTAATGGTTAAGCATGGAGAAAAGACCTTGCGAGGAAGTACCCGACCCTGGTAGAGGCTGAGGATGGAGAGAAGACCTCCGAGGAAATACCCGACCCTGGTAAAAGTTCAGAATGGAGAGAAGACCTTGGAAAAAAATGCCAGACCCTGGTAAAGGTGTATTTTCTGGTAAGCAAAGCGGTTTTGTTGAGCTGGATGAGTAATAGCAACACTTCCTCGGAAATGCAATGCATGTGCGATTCGACGCTCATGCCCACATTTTTGTAACATTCTTTCATGTGGGACGTTGACCGACCTCGCCGCCACACGTGACACAAGTACGGCCAGACGGCGGTCATCTGTCAATACGACGCCGGGCTAATGTCAACCCTTCGGCGCGGCACGCGACTCTGGCATTGCGGCGCGTCGCCGTGAGAAGCCGTCGCCGTCCGGCCGCCTGTGTCAACACGGTCCGCCCGCTCGCCCGGGCGGGCCGACGCCCGGTCGGGCCGACGCCGGCGGGCCGACGCCCGGGCGGCCGACGCCCGGCGGCCGACGCCCGGGCGGGCCGACCCCGGGCGGGCCGACGCCCCGGCGGGCCGACGCCCCGGGCGGGCCGACGCCCCGGGCGGGCCGACGCCCCGGGCGGCCGACGCCGTCCGGCCGCCTGTGTCAACACGGCCCGCCCGCTCGCCCGGGCGGGCCGACGCCCCGGTCGGCGGCGAGCGTGACGCTGTGGCTGACGCCGCTTCCGCCGCAGCGGATGCGGCATTGTCTATTCAGGAGCGGCGCGCGCCCTGAGACGATTACCGGACCGGCGCCACAATCGTCGGCGCTAATGCCGCCCGGCTATGCGCCGTACACATCCGCGAACACCGCCGTCGATGTTATCTCGGCTCTAACGGCAAACGTGGTTTGCGTTGGGATTAGTGCCGGACAAGTATTGGTGGAGCATTAGCGTAGCAGAATTAATGATGCGAATCCTGATGAGGCCACCGGTGACCTGCGCGTCAGTCGTTGCAAAGCGTTGCAACGCTTCCGGTGCTGAATGCGGGTGGATCTGATTAATGCTACACTGCCAGTCATGATCATTCAACTGTCTGGAAGTGACAAGTCCATGAGCGTTGTGAAGAATGAGAAAGATAGACGTGTCATAAGTTTGTTGATATCTCTCAAGCTTTCTGAACTTCAACACGATGCTCATTGAGCTGCATGGAAAACTCGACGTCAGTCCCTTCTCCTTCCCACGCATCCATAGCGATGGTCCGAGACGGAACCACACTGTCCATACCCATGGAAATGGTGACGGTGTGCATGGAAGTGAATTCCACGGCGTAAGCATACATGGCCTATTTTTAAGTGGTTTCGCGCCATACCATGACATTTAACGACGTTCCCAACTTTGAGGTGTCCTTGCCTCCTTGCATTTTTTTGGGGGGAAAATCATCTTTACTATTTGTGGTCAGCATCTGTTGGGATGTTTTATTAATTTTATCTGTTTTGTGCAAACATTCACCTTATGCAGTATGGATTTTGTATGGTTCTTGGATCTAATTCGAATTTAAACTGACTGTGCCATTAGAGGCGCCAGTTGAGTGATGGCAAGAGACGGGCTGTGGCTCTCCCACGCGCCATTAGAGGCGCCAGTTGAGTGACGGCAAGAGACGGGCTGTGGCTCTCCCACGCGCCATTAGAGGCGCCAGTTGAGTGACGGCAAGAGACGGGGTGTGGCTCTCCCACGCGCCATTAGAGGCGTCAATTGGGTGACGGCAAGAGACGGGCTGTGGCTCTCCCACGCGCCAATAGAGGCGTCAATTGAGTGACGGCAAGAGACGGGCTGTGGCTCTCCCACGCGCCATTAGAGGCGTCAATTGAGTGACGGCAAGAGACGGGCTGTGGCTCTCCCACGCGCCATTAGAGGCGCCAGTTGAGTGACGGCAAGAGACGGGCTGTGGCTCTCCCACGCGCCATTAGAGGCGTCAATTGAGTGATGGCAAGAGGCGGGTTGTGGCTCTCCCACTCGTACTTAATGCTACTGTAGGTAAGATGAACTAAAATTGATGCTGAAACTCCACATACATGGGTGCTGCATTCAATAAGTAGAAAACATTTGTCTTCAGGAGAATAGCATTTGACTAAATGCATCAGAGTATTAGCTTACGACTTCTTATTGTGGATGTCTGTACAGCACCAGCCCAGCTTCGTCAGTGATCGATAAACTGACATGCGTTTGTGATCGTGCGATTTGTATCGACGTAATCCGCAAGAAAATGCTCTTCTTTTGGCGAGCTTTATACCGCCGGGATGTTTTGGCGAGCTGTATACCGCCGGGATGTTTTGGCGAGCTATATACTGCCGGGATGTTTTGGCGAGCTTTACACCGTCGGGATGTTTTGGCGAGCTTTATACCGTCGGGATCTTTTGGCGAGCTTTATACTGCCGGGATGTTTTGGCGAGCTGTATACCGCCGGGATGTTTTGGCGAGCTTTACACCGCCGGGATGTTTTGGCGAGCTATATACTGCCGGGATGTTTTGGCGAGCTGTATACCGCCGGGATGTTTTGGCGAGCTTTACACCGCCGGGATGCTTTGGCGAGCTGTATACCGCCGGGATGCTTTGGCGAGCTTTACACCGCCGGGATGCTTTGGCGAGCTTTACACCGCCGGGATGTTTTATTTTTCTACGGGATGGGGTTCGCAACGTGATATGAGTTACGAAACTTTTGCGTTGTAAGCCTCATCCTATGCGAATGCGATTTCATCGTACACTTATCTCCCGCTCATGTGCTTTGCTTTCATTCTTTTATCTTGCGGCCCTGCTGCTTACGAACCTAGGCCTCAGTCACACCGACTGGCTATTGAGCCTTCAATTATCAGCGAGTCCATGGTTTATACCACTTATGATGTGTTGTGGAATGAACCTGGAAGGCGTTATGCTTCTGCAGCAGTGCGCCATTTTTCTTGGGTGGGGGAGGGGTTCACTTCTATATCTGGGTTAGACAAGTTTCACTTCATACCGTGATTTGATGGGTCTAGGATTTACCAGTTATGTCTCAGCAGTTGGTGATTGAGGTGCTCACGTTGGGCTGACTAGAGTCGTTACTGGAGGCTTTTTTATGCTCTTCAGGCAATGTAACTGCCACAGCCTCATCGAAATGTAGTCACCAAAGCCTACTCAGTCCGGTATTATGGAAATCCGGGAAACGTTTGAGATGGATACGCTTAGCGGTGGCAAATTCTGCCTGCACGGCCGTATGGCGCATGTCGGGTCTGTTGGCTAACGATCTCACTGGAATACAATCTGCATGAAATGCATTTTTAGGACAAAAGCCTTATATTTACAATAATCTACTTCGATAAGAACAAGAACCCGCCTTATCATGCAACTGAAATCGTCTGTGTGTGATACCTAGTGTCTAGAAAGCTTAAATATTTTATAAGAAATATGAACGAAAAAAAGAAATGAAATATTGTGGTAATTAGCACGCATATCTACCATTTTTTAGAAGTGGCTATATTCGCCAAGTTATTGCCACGTTTGACTGACTTTCTAAGCTTCCATCTGGTGTTATCAGCAGCGATGGTATGTACATACCACGCTGACGGCGCTCGCTGTCAAGGTCAAGGTTAAGGTAGCCGGGTCTCCAGACAACTACCCTCATCCAACTTTCCACTGTCTTGAAACATCTGGTGAGGTCAACTTGGCTAATCTTGCAATATGTAGACGGCTGGTCGACCGTGAGCGTTTTCAGCAGAATGAATCTGAAGCACCTTCCTCACCTCCAAAGCGGGTCATATTGTTGTCGGTGATGACTGCTTAGAAGATGCTGTGACATAATTGGCTAACGTTCCTGGACGTTGCACGGCGTAGACGTTACCGTGACTTCTAACTTTGCTGCATTTCGGCTTCTTGCGTCAATCCGTCTGCTCTAAAAGACAGCATGTCATTGCTTATGCAGTTATTTCGTAGCTTTCTGAATATAGCAAGTGGTTTCAACATCACTATTGTTTTGCCGTCGCTGGTCAGCTAAGTATCTGCAACAGCTAGGATGACCCAATTAGCTGCAGTAGGTGTAGCGGCTGATAGGACAGGTAGTTCGGCTTCCGTATCAACTTCAGAGCATCAGCCTTGTGGTGTTCCATGAGACGAAATGACTTCAAAACGGCCCAGCCCTGCCAACGTCAACATGGCTCACACATCCACGGATTAGGGCACGCTTTGTCACCACCACCAAACCACACTACTTTCGTTCGCGGATAAAGAGAGGCACTTGTGAATAGCTACACATTTGTTGGGACCCATTTTCAGTTCTGCTTGCGTGACCAATGAATCAAGAAGGGAGCTTGCCATGATGGCATTGAAACATGAGGAAACCTGGTGCAAGCAAAGCAATCGGCTTGGAGTGTTCATGACCACCAGTGTTTCGTTAACTGAGATACTCTTTTCCACAAACTTTCACCGTCAGGCACTTTTCCCCAGCTGTGTGTCTCCTCGGTGACGTCAGCAGTTCGCTCTCAACCCTGACATTCTGCCGCCACTAAACATTCTCTCTGCCCCAACCTCGGCTATTTCCACCAATTCCCGGCAGCCACAGCACCTATGCCGACAGCCATTTCTCGCACCCGGGTGCCTGTTAGCGACGACCTTTACATGCGCCCAGACGGTGTGAGCCTGCAATTTTGGCGTACTTTAGCTGCACGGCATAAGCCTGCAGGATCACAACAAAGGCTGGTAAAGGCTGGCCTCGGCGACTGATCAGGACGTCATGTGTCGCGTTGGGTCGCCACCAGGGGCCTGCTACATTGCTCTGTATGTATCCGTAAGCCAAAATGAGCTCACAGATTGCGCCCCCCCGGGCGTTGAAAGCCCACCCACAGGCCGGCAGCTGGGCTCCGCGGTTGTGCTCCGCGTGCTGCCCGACCTTGGTACGTGTTGTCGACGGGCGCGGCGCTGATGCGGCGAGCGTGCAAAGACCATGTGGCGCTTACGCGACGACACGCGGGCAACAACAATTTGACTCCGTTCCACAATATAGATGCCGCACCGACAGCTCAGTTGGATGAGCGCTGGCCTGCATTGGTCTTCCCTGTCCTGGCAAGACAGGGTTCGGGGCTCTTCACGCGCTCGCATAGCCCCCGGCTGGAAGGATGTGTTGACATCTGGCCTGATGAGGCCGAGTACGCGACACCCGGGTGGCCGTGTCGGTACATTGGTGGCCGTTAAACTTATCGTCAAATATCTGCCGTTGAACTGGAATTCCCGGATTGGGTGGTGGAGCAAAGGTTCACGCTCTAAGCTTTGCTTTGAATAGGACTCTGGTCTATAAAGCCACCTCAGTATGAATTCAGACTAAGTGCATTATAAAACACATCCGATCCAACTCTAATCGTGCAAGGGGCGCCAGCTACTAAAAACATCGTGAAATTAAATTCCAAGTCATTATATGACTGTCCGGAAATCACCACGCCCGAAAGAACACCATCACGACTCACGCTCCACCATTTGCCATTCAGGGGCGCCGCCATGACACACTGCGTGTGGCCGTGTCTCCTCCATAGCAGACACAGTGGGCGCCGCCATGACACACTGCGTGTGGCCGTGTCTCCTTCATAGCAGACACAGCGGGCGCCGCCATGGCACACTGCGTGGGGCCGTGTCTCCTCCATAGCAGACACAGCGGGCGCCGCCATGGCACACTGCGTGTGGCCGTGTCTCCTCCATAGCAGACACAGCGGGCGCCGCCATGACACACTGCGTGGGGCCGTGTCTCCTCCATAGCAGACACAGTGGGCGCCGCCATGACACACTGCGTGGGGCCGTGTCTCCTCCATAGCAGACACAGCGGGCGCCGCCATGACACACTGCTGGCCGTGTCTCCTCCAAATGACACACTGCGTGGGGCCGTGTCTCCTCCATAGCAGACACAGCGGGCGCCGCCATGGCACACTGCGTGGGGCCGTGTCTCCTACATAGAAAAAGGGCCCCCACTGCGTGGGGCCGTGTCTCCTCCATAGCAGACACAGCGGGCGCCGCCATGACACACTGCGTGTGGCCGTGTCTCCTCCATAGCAGACACAGCGGGCGCCGCCATGGCACACTGCGTGGGGCCGTGTCTCCTCCATAGCAGACACAGCGGGCGCCGCCATGACACACTGCGTGTGGCCGTGTCTCCTTCATAGCAGACACAGTGGGCGCCGCCATGACACACTGCGTGTGGCCGTGTCTCCTCCATAGCAGACACAGCGGGCGCCGCCATGGCACACTGCGTGGGGCCGTGTCTCCTCCATAGCAGACACAGCGGGCGCCGCCATGACACACTGCGTGGGGCCGTGTCTCCTCCATAGCAGACACAGGGGGCGCCGCCATGACACACTGCGTGGGGCCGTGTCTCCTTCATAGCAGACACAGCGGGCGCCGCCATGACACACTGCGTGGGGCCGTGTCTCCTTCATAGCAGACACAGGGGGCGCCGCCATGACACACTGCGTGGGGCCGTGTCTCCTTCATAGCAGACACAGGGGGCGCCGCCATGACACACTGCGTGGGGCCGTGTCTCCTTCATAGCAGACACAGCGGGCGCCGCCATGACACACTGCGTGGGGCCGTGTCTCCTTCATAGCAGACACAGTGGGCGCCGCCATGACACACTGCGTGTGGCCGTGTCTCCTCCATAGCAGACACAGCGGGCGCCGCCATGACACACTGCGTGGGGCCGTGTCTCCTTCATAGCAGACACAGGGGGCGCCGCCATGACACACTGCGTGGGGCCGTGTCTCCTTCATAGCAGACACAGGGGGCGCCGCCATGACACACTGCGTGGGGCCGTGTCTCCTTCATAGCAGACACAGGGGGCGCCGCCATGACACACTGCGTGGGGCCGTGTCTCCTCCATAGCAGACACAGGGGGCGCCGCCATGACACACTGCGTGGGGCCGTGTCTCCTCCATAGCAGACACAGCGGGCGCCGCCATGACACACTGCGTGGGGCCGTGTCTCCTCCATAGCAGACACAGCGGGCGCCGCCATGACACACTGCGTGGGGCCGTGTCTCCTCCATAGCAGACACAGCGGGCGCCGCCATGACACACTGCGTGTGGCCGTGTCTCCTCCATAGCAGACACAGCGGGCGCCGCCATGACACACTGCGTGGGGCCGTGTCTCCTTCATAGCAGACACAGGGGGCGCCGCCATGACACACTGCGTGGGGCCGTGTCTCCTCCATAGCAGACACAGGGGGCGCCGCCATGACACACTGCGTGGGGCCGTGTCTCCTCCATAGCAGACACAGCGGGCGCCGCCATGACACACTGCGTGGGGCCGTGTCTCCTCCATAGCAGACACAGCGGGCGCCGCCATGACACACTGCGTGGGGCCGTGTCTCCTCCATAGCAGACACAGCGGGCGCCGCCATGACACACTGCGTGGGGCCGTGTCTCCTCCATAGCAGACACAGCGGGCGCCGCCATGACACACTGCGTACGGCTGTGTCGGCTGTGTTCGTGTGGCCGTGTGGCCGTGTGGCTCCACAGCAGACACATCCGAGCACAGCGGGACTCAGGATGGATGACTTCACACTCATGAGCAGGGGATCGTGGTCAAAGTCGATCTGGCAAATTGCATTTGCATGCCATTATTTTCAGCCAATATCCGCAGTCGGAGTTGATCTGGCAAATGACATTTGGGTGCCATTTTCCCAGTCAATATCCAATGGCCTCATACTAAACGTCAGCAACATTGGTGGACAATGGGCCACTTCTGCCCCATGGTATTCTCCACCCATGATTACACCCTTCAAGGATGACCCATAAATCGTCAGCAGTGGGGTCGAGTCGGTACATGTGACAGTCGGCAGCTGGTAGTCAACGCATGCATAGCGATGCAAAAGTGTTGAAACCGTCCCGTGCCGTGAAGCACCACTGCAAGAAAGGGATGGAACTTCGCCACAATGATTCGAGGGTCCGGCAGCTTCGTACTCGGTTTGATCTAGCACACTCCCATATGCCTAATGGGTCAAGGTAGAACTGAGAAGTGAAGGGCTGTTAGACTGGAGCTGCTGTAGATGTACGTAAGTTACATTACAAGCACCACGACCCCTGCTCTCAGAACGTCGTGTACTGCATTTATCAATCTACTTAAATATACGAGGGGGAATTGCCCCTCCCGCGACCTCCGACGAAATAAATCGCACATAACGGCAATTTTCTTCAAATCCAATAATACTTAATGTGGAAAATATTTGCTTATTACGAGCATGATCTAGATATCTATATCCAACGATATTGAAAACATCTGACGCGATCCATCCAAATCCGAGGAGATTTCGAAAATTTAAACGTTAAGCGAAGCTTCTCCCACGCTTCTCCCAGTTGTCTTCCACTGGGAATTCCAGATCGGCCCGTGGTGTGTCGCGTCGTGCCCTCTCCGGCTGTACGCGGCTACCTGTTGTGGTGTGTCGCGTCGTGCCCACGCCGGCTGTGTGTGTGCGCGGCTACCTGTTGTGCTGTGTCGCGTCGTGCCCACGCCGGCTATGTGCGGCTACCTGTTGTGGTGTGTCGCGTCGTGCCCACGCCGGCTGTGGGTGTGCGCGGCTACCTGCTGTGCTGTGTCGCGTCGTACCCACGCCGGCTGTGTGCGGCTTCCTGTTGTGGTGTGTCGCGTGCCCCGCCGGCTGTGTGCGGCTACCTGTTGTGGTGTGTCGCGTCGTGCCCACGCCGGCTGTGGGTGTGCGCGGCTACCTGTTGTGCTGTGTCGCGTCGTGCCCACGCCGGCTGTGTGCGGCTACCTGTTGTGGTGTGTCGCGTCGTGCCCACGCCGGCTGTGTGCGGCTACCTGTTGTGGTGTGTCGCGTCGTGCCCACGCCGGCTGTGGGTGTGCGCGGCTACCTGTTGTGCTGTGTCGCGTCGTGCCCACGCCGGCTGTGTGCGGCTACCTGTTGTGGTGTGTCGCGTCGTGCCCACGCCGGCTGTGGGTGTGCGCGGCTACCTGTTGTGCTGTGTCGCGTCGTGCCCACGCCGGCTGTGTGCGGCTACCTGTTGTGGTGTGTCGCGTCGTGCCCACGCCGGCTGTGTGCGGCTACCTGTTGTGGTGTGTCGCGTCGTGCCCACGCCGGCTGTGGGTGTGCGCGGCTACCTGTTGTGCTGTGTCGCGTCGTGCCCACGCCGGCTGTGTGCGGCTACCTGTTGTGCTGTGTCGCGTCGTGCCCACGCCGGCTGTGTGCGGCTACCTGTTGTGGTGTGTCGCGTCGTGCCCACGCCGGCTGTGGGTGTGCGCGGCTACCTGTTGTGCTGTGTCGCGTCGTGCCCACGCCGGCTGTGTGCGGCTACCTGTTGTGCTGTGTCGCGTCGTGCCCACGCCGGCTGTGTGCGGCTACCTGTTGTGGTGTGTCGCGTCGTGCCCACGCCGGCTGTGTGCGGCTACCTGTTGTGGTGTGTCGCGTCGTGCCCACGCCGGCTGTGGGTGTGCGCGGCTACCTGTTGTGGTTGGCCTGTGGCCGAAGCCGACGGTCGATGGGTTGTGGCGGCGTTAATTACCGGCAGATTGTGTGGGGGGGGGCAGCCGTCGACACGCACTGACCGGCACGTGACGACGCTCTGTTGTCCGGCTGCGCCAGGGGAGGGGGGGGGGGGGGGGCAGTAGAGGTGTACGTGACGTCACGCCGTGACCTGTAGCAACTGTTTGTTGAGGTGTGCACGATGTGACTCTGTTGGGGTAGCGCGTGAACATGCGTGCACTGGAGCGACATGGCACTGTATTGTATAACAACTCAATGCGAAATTTGGCCGTGCTTTCTTTCAAGGCATGCGATAGAAAGCTCTATAAAGGATGAAGATGCATCCCCGTGTTAATCGCAAAATGTGCAATGAGTGGCACGTATGTACATGAGTGGTGAGTACATACCACTCAGATCGTTGAATGTGATGAATTCACGCCATGGATCAGAACTTGAAACACTTGCTGCTTGGTTCCGTGCGCGACAGTTCTGAATAATGTCTTCCGAAAGCTGTTGACATCTGTAATTCCTCTCGCATCCTTTCATTGATTAGCGCATCACTGTGATGTCCTTCGGGGCGGCATCGGTGGCTTGAACATGGCGAGCGGGGAGGTTGAGGAGTGTAGAAAAAAGACATATGACACGGCTTCAGAGAACACTTTTCATGCTAGTTACATGGAAAAACAGCCAAGTAACGGTTCGTTATTTCTGTATTTTATGGATGCTTCGTGTGAATCAAACCCGTGACAGTGTGTATGTATATGGATGGCACGTTTATGTTCACATTTTATGCTATGTTGCATTTTATAGCAAGAAGGCATTGCAGACCTGCCACCCGGAATATGTCGAGTCACGTACCTAAAATATTATCAAGACACACAAAACATTTAATAACAGGCTGATGGGTTTTGTTGATGACCAATCGCTTAAGGGAGACAGCGGAAGCTGACTGGAGGTGACATGGGCGCGGCCAATGCGACACCGCTCTGAGCCGTGAAGCTGACTGGATGTGACGTGGGCGCGGCCAATGCGACACCGCTCTGAGCCGTGAAGCTGACTGGAGGTGATGTGGGCGCGGCCAATGCGACGCCGCTCTGAGCCGTGAAGCTGACTGGAGGTGACATGGGCGCGGCCAATGCGACGCCGCTCTGAGCCGTGAAGCTGACTGGAGGTGATGTGGGCGCGGGCAATGCGACGCCGCTCTGAGCCGTGAAGCTGACTGGAGGTGACGTGGGCGTGGGCAATGCGACGCCGCTCTGAGCCGTGAAGCTGACTGGAGGTGACGTGGGCGCGGCCAATGCGACACCGTTCTGAGCCATCACCTGACAGCGTGCCGTTCAGAGTCGGCATCAGCCATCACAACCCACACCATGTGCCGGCAAAGTGCCGCCGTAAATCTGCCCCGGCTACACTCCGAATAGACTGAGATGGCCCGGCGGCGTCAGTTCTCGAGTTTATGACGCAGATCAGTGAGGTTTCCGCCACCGTTTACGATGCATGAATCATATCGGGGGGGAGAAATACGGCGCAGCGGCCGACAACGGTCCGTCGTGGCAGACCTCGGCCGGCAAATTGTCAGCTCTACGCCTCGACATGCTACTGGTTCCGAAATATCAACTCTGTGTCGAAGGTACATCTTCGGTGGGTGTCGAATGTACATCTTCGGTAAGTGTCAGCCTACTGAGAGCCGATTGCCGATATGTGTTCTGACTCTTCAGAAAGTCTCGGTTTGGTTGTGTCGCTATTACCAATATCTCGTATAATTATGCATTGTATTTCTGGAACATTCTTTATCTGGCTATTTCTGTAATTTTCAGCGCACCAATAGCTCCATTTTGACATGCCCCTCCCCTCTCATGCTTATCCATATTTAAAATTGGCCGTTAGTAAATTTGTCATCTTTCACCTCCTCCGTCGCCTCGGTAGCTCGTTTACATGAGTGACGAAATTTCCGAATGCGATGCAATTAAAAACTTTCGAAGACATTGCTCTTGCAAACCAACTTCTGAAAAGCTTAGCAATATTTTCGTCAGTTTTTTTCTGATCTCATCCAAATCGGAAGATTTATTGTTCATGTAAACTGAGCAAATAAAGCCTTATCCGTGTGGCCCACATGATTTACAGAATGTGGTCTGGTGTCAGCCCAGCTGAGGAAAATAACAATGTATGTAAATACATGCAGTGCAGTTGAAGCTAATCTCGACCCAAATTTTAGCATCGATGCAAAACCTCTGTAGAAAAAAATGCGTGTAATGCATGCAAAAACAAACATTTAGCAACTCAACAACTGTAGCCTTGCTGGCGTCCACGTCGCGATGGAATTGGATAGGGAGTGACATAATGGTTTTCTGGTCCATTTTTTTCCTGCAACGCCCATGGGTGCAAAGCTAAGCTTTTCACGCCGTTTGGGGAGCTCGTTGCCGTCCCCCTTCGGCGCCGCCCATACTTGTCACGCCGTTTGGGCTTTGGTGGAGCCCCCAATTTTTGGGGCTCGTTGCCGTCCCCCTTCGGCGCCGCCCATACTTTTCACGCCGTTTGGGGAGCTCGTTGCAGTCCCCCTTCGGCGCCGCCCATACTTTTCACGCCGTTTGGGGAGCTCGTTGCCGTCCCCCTTCGGCGCCGCCCATACTTGTCACGCCGTTTGGGGAGCTCGTTGCCGTCCCCCTTCGGCGCCGCCCATACTTTTCACGCCGTTTGGGGAGCTCGTTGCCGTCCCCCTTCGGCGCCGCCCATACTTGCTGCCATGTATCTTTTCATAGGTTCGAACAGCCTCACATCAGCTGCGTGGTGACGCCCTCCACCTGTTGTTGTTTGGATTGCCAGCAGACCACATTCCAGTTGATCCCAGGATCATCAAAAAAGCCAGCTACCTCTGCAGGGCGTGTGATGACGCCGCCGAGTTCGGCTGGTGTGACGAGCCCCTCGGATGTGGCCGGCTAAGCCAGCACACCATTGGTAGCGGCCGGGACTTGGAAGCTGATGCCTGACATGTCCACCGCCCGCCAGTCAATTGTCTCCCGTGACGCATTCACATACCTCATGGGTGTTGAGGTTCGATGATTTGCATTGTTCCACCGACATTGTAGCTTGCCGTAGGTAGCCACGGCACTCGCTCGGGGTATGTTACTAGGTTTAAGGAGGATAGTTGTATGTTTACAGGTTTTAAAAAACCAGCTGACTTACAGACCTCGGTGAAATCGTAGTGCTAGCAAATTTGAATGACAAGCAGGCATGCCGATTGGAAATACTTTTTTTTCCAACATTGAGCAAAGGATATATTGTTCAGTTAAATTACGCCGACTTGCGTCCATCGTTTCAAAAGCAAACTAGCTTGCTTTTGCTACCTAGCAAAGTTCTCGGGTTGTTTGAGTGCCACTTCAAACTACCCGAGAATTTGTTGCAAGCTAGCAAAAGCAAGCTAGTTTGCTTTCGAAACGATGGACGCAAGTCGGCGTAAACATACTAAACGATATATCCTTTGCTCAATGTTTAAAAACAAATTATAGCTTTCTAATCGGCATTCCCGCTTGTCATTCAAATTCGATTGCAAGAAGGAGCAACCCGAATATATAGCGATTTTTATATTATAGAGCCATTTTTTTCAACAATGGGCGGAGGTGATGTACTTCAAATCATGTATGTAATAATGCACATCTCAGTAATAAATTCAGTTCGGAAAGCCAGCGTATTACATTTCACAGATCTTGTGGTTCACAGACCACAAGTCTTGAGGTTCAGGCCAAATTACATCACCTGAAGTTGGCCTTCCAGATCAGGACAGAGGTCAAATTTGCTGTACAAATGTCATCAGAACAAACCACTAAATCAATTCATGTATATAATTCCCTTGGCACAAAATATTTTCCATGATGTTCCTTAGGAATGGCATTCTAAACGCCGTGCAACACCGCATATTTAGATGCAAGGCTAAGTCATGCCAAAGAGCTGACCTCCATTTTAATTTCAATGAATGCTGCCAAAAATAATTGTTGATTTAAAGTGTGCCAGTGTGCAGTCAACGCCGAAGTTGAATTCAACACCTACGATGAAAATAGCATAGTTATAAATCCAAAGATCATCATCAGAGTTCATCTTGGGCCAGTGGCATCGCATAACATTAGAAAGTTATTGTTATTTGCAGTCGCTTAAGTGGGATCACCATGAACTACGTAAAATCATAGATCGGTCATTTGGGATGATACTCCATCTTTCAACGCGAAAATCTGCGATTTCATTGGAAAACATCAGAAATATGCTCACTTATGACGTCTTATATCTGTCAACTGACCTACCTTTAAAAAAATCAATAGACGATGTGGCAAGAATGTCGCAAGCATCCAAGTTGGCGGCGAAGTAATCAGCAGTTCGGGAGCTTCGCATGAAAACGTGGGAGTTGGGTTTTGTCCTGTGCTAGCGGGGAACCGATTCGTCGGCTACAATCACTTCTAGCAACTAGCATGGCTAAGGCCATTTTAAACCGTTTTTCTAGACCCTAATAACAGGTACCGATATTGTTTGAAACGGTCGCGAGAGGCATAACATGCCTCACAAAACTGCTGTTCATCACTGGGAATCCCGCCGGAGTCCTTTGATTGGGCAATGTATGGTAATCCGAGAGAGCACGGAGATCGCATGACGGGAAACGCTGGGGAAGGAAGCCGGAAGCGGCAGGATAGCAAGCAGACAAGGCATAGATCCGGCGGGGTAGGACATCGCAATGCTAGGAAGCCGGCAGAATAGGAGATTACTGGGATAGGAATTCCGGCATGGCAAGAAGCCTCCGGTATAGGAAGCTGGCAGAACACAAAGCCGACAAGGGTGGAAGTAGCAAGGGTAGGAAGTTGCTGGATAAGAAATTGGCAAGGAAAGAAGATACCAGGTTAAGAAACCACGGCAGAACAGGAATGCACCCAGGCTTACGGTGCAATAGCTGCACGTTCCCTTGCTCACTCCGATATGCTACAGGGTGCATCCCTGTGCCGTCTTTTTCGTCGGTGCTATATATGGGTATGGATGTGAAGTATGTATGGACCAGGAGTCGCGGCCTTCTCTTCAGATCCGATCAGGAGTCCCGGGTCTCCTTCAGGGCCGACCAGGAGCCGCGACCTCCTGCTCCGAGTCAGTTCGGAGTCGGCTGACCAGGAGTCGCGACCTTCTCTTCAGATCCGACCAGGAATCCTGGGTCTCCTTCAGGGCCGACCAGGAGCCGCGACCGCCTGCTCCGAGCCGGTCAGAAGTCGCGCGCGCTCGCGCAGCGATCCAATCGGCGTGCGGTCGGCGACGCCAACCGCTGGCGATTTGTTCGTGACAGCACACCTATCGGGCCGAGTGGGCGTGCCGTCCGGCAGGAGCTGCGTCGTTCCGTCGGCGACGGGTGCGTTTGTTTCCGGACGGACGCGCTGGTTCAGCTGCGGTCGATCGGCTCGGGCAGGAGCGCCACGGACGCGGCCGACGAGACGAACACTTCACGGCGAGGCTCCGCCGCAAGATAAGATCCCACCGTAGGACTCCACCACAAGAGCCGCCATTGCACCCCACCCGGGCGTTCGTTCCATGACGACCTCAGACAACGTCCATCGACATGTTTTCCGTTTAGGGTTATGCTGGTAGCTGCATGGGAGGATAGACCCAAACTATTGAATGGCACCCATCCCTCTCCTCCAACTTCATGTTCGTAGTACAGTGCATATTTGCTTCATGGATTGTCTTGCCAAAAGCACACTCCGGAGTCGGCTGTGTTGCTGTAGACATAGGTGGAGCTTTAGTGTTGATAGTTGTTCTGTGATGGCGGTGTTGTTAAAGGACCGGACCCGCTCTGGCGGGAGCAGTATTGGAGCCACGGGCGCAGACCCATGTGTCTCCGATACTATTCTTGATTAACACAGACTACTAGGAGGACCTGATAAGCATTGCTGTGGTGATATGTCTAATGAGCAATTTTCTTGAACTTTAGGCGCTGTGAAGTACAAAGCCTATTTAGAAAGCAGGTGGTGCTCGAACACCACTCAAGCTTTCGTCAAGAACAACTTGATTCTGGAAATTGAACATTGCATTGAACATTGAACGTTATGTTTTTTTTGCGATACATGGAGACACCAACCAGCGCTATGCAAAAGCAATACGCTAAATATTTGGAGAACCTTAGAAAAACTATGCAAGTGGTTGCAATTATCCCAGCTGTGGCACTGGTGCAGTACGCTTAGTCAGCTGCGCCCTCAGGGGGTGCCGCCGCATTTCTCAGCCCTCTTATCATCTGTGTCGTGCATTTGTGTTGCGCTCGTTAGCTATGTAAGATCGCACTTCCCATCCGCGTGACATTCTCCTTGTTTACATTAATGCTTCACATTTGTGTTGCGCTCGTTAGCTATGTAAAATCGCACTTCCCATCCGCGTGACATTCTCCTTGTTTACATTAATGCTTCACATTTTAAGGTTAAGATCTGGAAATATTCCAAACCCTTACACAAACTTATGTTTTTTTTATTTGGTTGACTGGAACACTCGCGGCCGTTTGGAGTCGGTTGTGATTGTTTTAGGTGATTGTGTCGGTGACTAGTGTCGTAATATATGTATTGGAAGGCATTTAATAAATAAGCATATATCTAACCAGCCATGTTTGAGGAGCGTATTCGTTTGTGTAGAGCACTTCTTAGTGCTTCACATTGAGGAGAATGGCGGGTGGTTTGTCAATTACCGCAGACGAAGAGGTATGCGCATAAATTTCCTGGTATATTGAGAACTGCTAAATAATGAAGGATTAGACGTTTGAACCGATACATTTCACCCCACATATGTACTAGTTACCAGTTACTAGCTACAAGTACAGACTGTTGCTGTGAATATTTCCGCATTTCTGGCTTATCCATGGTGTAATAAGGATTTAAGCGCTAATGCTAAAGTGTCCACGTGCATGGCCCGTTCCGCTTGATCTCTTCTTTAATCCTCGCGCCGGGGGAGGGGAGGGGGCTTCCCTGTGCCCCCTCAGATTTACCGTGATAGCGGCCGAATGCAGAAACACAACGTTTTCAATAGCTTCTTATGCATCTTTTTGCATATGTTGTAAAATTCCAGATCCAGCTCATCACAGGTCATTTATCTGAGACGGGTCCAAGTGAGTGATGTTCCACAATCTTCAAATTGCCGCCATTGCTGCAACATATAGTACGAAGCCACTATAGCTGCAACACATAGGCACGAAATTCAGAGCATGGTGTCCTTTCATCAAGACGAAGAACTTCCCACCTGGAATCGTTAACAATCTCGCCGCGTCTCCGGGGATCTCCTTACGCCCTCGATGACATTTTTTCGCCATAGCAGGAAAACGGCAGCGCGTACCGCCGCAAAAGTTTGAGGACCCTTTTCCCCATCACTTTGGTGCTCGAGATTAAAATTTGAACATCAGATCATGTAAGGTCATTGACCTAGCTCAGACCAAAGAGGACCATCTCGACTCCAAACATGGTTTAGGATCGATAACTCATACACATGAAGAGATGTTGAAAATGAACTTGCTACGTGAGTATAATTGTGCAGTGTCTCCAAGACATATATATCAGATTTGTATTGAGGTCTGGTGAGCACGGCCAACTCAGCTCAGTTGAAGGTCAGTTGAACCATGGCCAACTTTGGCCCATTTTGGATCAATATTCCTATCTTTGTAATATGCATGCTCTTCCAGCATCATTTTAACTTGATATGATACAGAAGCATCAGGAGAAGTTCATTATTAAATTTGTTTGACCTTCGTCAAGTAGACTAACGTTAGGTGATGATAAAGTGAGAAATGTTGGCTAAGCCTTTAGACACTGCCATTTTCATGGTCTATTTCGAACTTCGTGGGCTAGATGGTGTCAAAGTTGCATTGCACGACACAAAGTATCCTAACATGCGGACATCAAATGTTTTTTAAAAACCATTTGTTTCAAAACCAATATTTTGATTGTCAAAGAATATAAAAATCGACGTCATTTTCGGACCCCATTCGTCGAGGGCTTTCCGACGATACACCGCTCGTGGTCGTGTAACGATTAGCTTGGAAGTTCGATGGGCGGTTTAAGGACCCCTCGAAACGGAGTGTGAGGATCTGACCGGAGAGACTTGGATTAAGTTCATGGTTACTGGCCGGAGGTCAATTCATTTTCCTCGTTTTTCAGAATGTTACTGTTTCTCCCAAATTGATATCTGATATCGGTTTCAGCGCCACCTAAGTCATGCGGCATGACATTGGATGACCAACGAATGACCTGATTCGATTTGATCTCGGGTGATCTGACCTATATTTTACCTGTTTCGGCCTTTTTTGGGAATACTTTCCAAGTAGTGTGCACTTAGGCGAAGGCTGAAGAGATAGCTCATCAATATATGTATTGCTTAAGTGTGGCCTGAGGTTAGGTCACGAGGTCAGAAGCTGTACAATATACAAAAATGTTTCGGTACCACATCAGTTCTTCCTTGGAACACAATTTGTTATACTTCATAAGTGAACTTCCGGGAATATTCAACTTTTAACTTACATGGCCTGACCATGAGGCGTTACCTGTCCTGACCTTAAGATTTTCGGATGTCAATCAGATATAAACATTTTGTTTGAATGGTTCTGTTGAAAGGACCCGAAACATACATATTAATATTTTCGAGGTCATACCCAAGGAAAATGTCACGCCACTGGGCTGACCAATTATGATCTTTCGCGACCTCAACATTGCCGAAAATGAAGAAATGAAATATCAGATGTCAGCTCTAGGCTATATTGGCTTGTCAATGAAATGTCACCTGTGTCCCTAACATGTATACTTCGGAAGCTGGTTTTCATGCCTGAATCTGACTCGACCTGACCTACCCCGCCAAAACGCAAATATGAAGTGTACTTTGGGCTCTCCATGATCAGAGTTTTCAAACGGTGTTTTGCATGCCATCATAGCATACACATATCGGAAGCTAGAGGGGGCTTTGAAAAGCCCCCTCCGCTCCCGGACCGACAATGGTGGATTTGCCGGCCGGCCCGGTGAGGGTCAATATCTTGTAGCATCTTGGGCTGCGCAATTTTGAAACAGAACACCTTTGTCCTCAGCACAATACGGAACTGTAGCACGGCCATGGTCCTGCGGGTGGAGTGAGTATGCTGGTATTGGAACTCTAGCACGGCCATGGTCCTGCGGGTGGAGTGAGTATGCTGGTATTGGAACTGTAGCACGGCCATGGTCCTGCGGGTGGAGTGAGTATGCTGGTATTGGAACTCTAGCACCGCCATGGTCCTGCGGGTGGAGTGAGTATGCTGGTATTGGAACTGTAGCACGGCCATGGTCCTGCGGGTGGAGTGAGTATGCTGGTATTGGAACTGTAGCACCGCCATGGTCCTGCGGGTGGAGTGAGTATGCTGGTATTGGAACTCTAGCACCGCCATGGTCCTGCGGGTGGAGTGAGTATGCTGGTATTGGAACTGTAGCACGGCCATGGTCCTGCGGGTGGAGTGAGTATGCTGGTATTGGAACTGTAGCACCGCCATGGTCCTGCGGGTGGAGTGAGTATGCTGGTATTGGAACACTCCTGTTGACTGCGTCTGTTGACCTAGTTACCAGAGCAAAGGGCGAACCTGCCGAGCACCCAATCAACCTGTCTAGCCCCCCCCATACACACAGACCATCAGCTGGGATCCGAGCGGAAGTGAAACCCACCCGGAAGTGAGGAGCGTTGAACCAGTGGTCTAACAACCACGTGTCAGCTGTACACCTGACCACATCACCAAGCCTGCCGGCGTCCCCTCCCCTCAGGCATCAGACGGCATCTCCAGCTGATTCATGTGCCATAACCGTGTTGAGCTGAGTTGCTGAGGCTGGGGTGCAATGGTACTTGTATGATTGGTCATTGTCGGCAAGGTATCTGTTGCCTTCTCTAACTACTAGACTATTTTTCGCACCGAGCTGGAACACCACTAAGTACCGTTCCCAAATTCCGCCACTCGCCATCTGGCGAAGTCACCGACGATCTTCATTGCAAAATCCGCATTTATAAATAGTGAAATGATAGTTATTGCCGAAACGTGACATCGTCAACAGAGTACCGAAGCGGTGAAAATTCATTCTTGGTAGGTGTACTGGACAGGCTGGCATGCAGGAACCGGGCACGGTTGGTGCATGCTATGTGCATACCAACGATTGCATTGTGCACATGGTCAATATACATATGTACAATGCGACCGATTTCTGGACATTATTAACCATTATGCATATACGCTGAACATCTTTTCTTTATCCTGGACTAATTTCAACTGCAAAAGGCGCTCTGACTACTGAACCTCACCAATGATTTCCATAAGACCGAGTGGGGATGGGTGAGCTATTCTCACTACCGCCCATTGGTAGGACCTACATGGGTATAAAGGCAAAGGCATATGACCTATCTGGGTATAGAACATATATGGGTATATAGTATACAGAACCAATATAGGCATAGGTCGATGGCCTCCCTAGGGCCTTCCTGCAGGTTCTGGGGAAGCTATCTGAAAAGTCCAGGTCTGTGGTGATTCGTGGCCGGACATACCGAAGGAGAATTGCAGCCAGCGAAGGTACCTGCGCGCTGTAGAGTTACACAGCGAACACAGCGCGGCACACCACTCACGGCGAACCTGACCTACGAGCGACAGACCTCAGCCATTTTACATGCATGCCAAGATATCACGGCAACGCGTCGTGGACCTCGCACCGCCATCAATCATCCCTCGGCGCTAATTCAGCCGTGAACTTTGAGACGAGGCGCCGGTGGGAGGGGTGGATGAGGTGGATTCTGCCGTCAAATCAGAATGTTGGTCGTGACAATCTCCTTCCAAATCATCATTGATGGTGGTGGCCAGTTCCGCCAGTTCCGTCATAATTTCCGCCTGTCAGCTACGCCTGGGAAAAAACAGATTCTTCGCACGTCTGGTGAAGATTTATGTGGGCCGTGTAGTTAAGCAGTGCTGTTGAAGTTGACTTGAACTGTCTTGGCTGGCTGGTGACGAGATGGTGACAGCTGGATCCAGTGACGCCACGGGGTGGTGACGGCTGGATCTAGTGACGCCATGAAATGGTGACGGCTGGATCCAGTGACGCCACGAAATTGTGACGGCTGGATCCAGTGACGCCACGAAATGGTGACGGCTGGACACATACCTCTGCTGGATTAGTCGGACGTGTCAAACTCTCACTCCCGCCACCACAGACTGTCCGAGCAGACTTGATTAGCAAAAGGAAGTTATATATGTTGTGCACATGGCTCAAACCCCGCACAGGATTGCGATCTGTGTAGGCGCTGAATATCGGGAGATTAATGGGCTCGGAGGGAAATAATCAGACACATTCTTGAAGTCGATTTCAAGTGCCTGGTTATTGAATCGTGATAGAGAAATTATCCAAACCACACGCTAAGCGTAATCCTGTAAAGGCATCTGTCATTGAATTCCGCATTTTCCAGTTCATTTAGCAGGCTGTTCAACAGCCAATCAATTTCTGGCTCCGATTTCCACTCCACAAAGGTGACGCGTTTTGAGAATGTCTCCGGGGACCACGATTTCACCTCCATCTACATTGTGAGTGCACACTGCCATGGCTGGTGTTTTCAAGCAGCTTTCGCAGTGCTGATCCGATGCGGATTGATGAGATAACCATGATTCAGGTGTTTGGGGTGTCGTCTGATTAAATCCGCTCACGCCAAGAGCGAGGAGACCTGGTCGACTGTTCATCTGCCTATCGTTGTCAGGTTCCAGGTGCGGAATCACAGCTGCCGGCTGCGGCCTCTGAAAGATCAGGTCCCATGCTGAAGGCCTTCTGTTGAACTTACTTGTGAAGGGTATTACCATGGATAATTAATGACACAGTGATGAATGATACATATTGATATGGGTGTCTATAGTGCATCAAACAACAATTGTATGTCCATGTAATCCGCTTTTCCAATAATCCAAGATTAAAATTATTCGCTTAACATTCATTCGGTCTCCAGAAAAAGATATTCACTAGCAAGGCAGATCGATAAGATGAAGCAAGAGCATTGCTTAGGTAGCTATGGATGGTTTGGATTACATCTCACCGCTTTTCCACAAAATCTGAAGGGAAATTAATAGCTTGATATTCATGCACTACACCAGATAGTATTGAAAGTTCAGGAGCAGTTAGGGAGCTACTGTTGCATCGATACAGAAGTTGTAAGTGTATCGCGAAGTGGCTTTTAAGTAATGCACAACTTCGTAGGTTATTCGTATTTTGGCATCAACTTGCTGCTGTTTTGCCGTGCATTGGCAGTTATCGATTTATTTCTATTGGACGATAGTCGTACGCAGTGGCGCAGCCGGGGATTTCTTAAGGTGGTGACGAAAAAATATATAATGAAATAGAGAAAGCTCCTAGCAAGCGATCGTGCCAAAAATGCATGGCTTTGCGTGGTGAAAATCTATAATTTTATCGTTTGATTAAGTGTATTTTTTTCTTGGCTGCGCCTCTCGTCGTACGTGAGCGTGTGCTTCAGCGTGCGTTGACTCTAGCCTACCATAATGCCAAAAATTAAGTGTCATATTCGGATCATTATGTTTTTGTTGCTTGCCTATGATTACTGGCTACCATAATCCCCACCTTGAACACGAGTTTTTCCCTGCACTCGTCACTTCTTTGTTTGTCATTCCGCATCCAGACACTGGCACGTATTATGTTCTCACAGACAATGCAGTTCGCGAACAAATTAGCCTGCCATATTTCAGTGAAGCCGAAATTGGTATCGTGCAGTGTACTGAGGAAAGCAATATCGCCCTGACCGTGTGCACCGTACGCTCGTCATACGTGCCTCCCCTCGTCATACGTGCCCGGTCAAAACGCGACGGTCAGCACGCACGGCAAACAGTTGTCGCATTTCGACACCAATACGTAATCATCTTTTGAAGCTTTTGTGTTTTATTTTCCAAGCTGCCTTTACAGCCGGGTTGATGAAAAGCAAACTAATCATTGTTGATCTTGGCTGGTGCGGATCAGTGCGGCACTCGATCCGATGACGGCGAGAAACCTCAGCATGTTGCTGGCGTGCACTCGAGTTGTTTTCAAGGCTGTGACGTTTGGGTGATCAATGACAAAGAGACGTCAAGTGATATTTAAATTATTAACTTTTCGGCAAATGTCCTACGATTCGGCTATTGCCCCCATCAGGGTACAATTGCACCATGATGAAGCCGATAGCCGAAATGTAGGAAATATACTGAAAAGTTATTACTGCAAATATCAATTGACGTCCCATTGTCATCGATCATCCAAGGGCACTCGAGTCTTGCGCGCTCTGCCAGAAGGCGCTGACAAGAGCAGCCAGGCCGGATGGTGAATGATTCGCAATACATTGCGAATGACGAATGGTACTGTTCGGACATGCCAGGCAACAGAGATAGACACGTAGACACGCATACATGTGTTGTAGGCTAACCACACGACGCCAGAACAAGCGAAAGTCAGCTCAGCACACTGAATCACTGAATCGGCTCGCTCATCAAGCTGAAATGGCCACTATTTCTCCATTTTTAAGCTTCAATCAAATTTCAAAATAAAAATAAAAACAGTTTGCATGGTAAATGTCCAATCCACCCTGGGCTGGCGGGGTAATGTGCCAATGGTGAATTGCTGCTGTCCTCCACGCATTTGTGGTACACACTATGATCACTACATGTGAAGGTCGCCAATCGCATCGCAAACTAAGAAGTAGTCCTGAAAATGATCGCATGTGTTGGTTGCGGCGGTTGCGTGCGGCCAGGCGTGATTGCGTCCTTGGTAGGCCGCGTGGTAGGTTGCGTGACTTCCGCAGATCTCGCCCGCCATTGCCCGTGCTGTTCGATCTGGATCCTGCCAGGGGTATTACGCGGACCGCACCGTGATCTCATCGTGTCTGATGACGTCGGCCCGCCGTCTGCCGCAGATGCTATCGACGCTGCTGGTCGCGCTGCTGGTCGCGCTGCTGGGCGGCGCCACGCCGACAGTGGCAGCCGACTACACCACCGGGCCCTGCGGCTTCAACTCGATGTGCACGTGCAGCTCGTCGAAGCAGACGGGCGCCATCGGCGAGGTGCGCTGTGTCGGCGTGCCGTTCGGTCTTCTCCCAGGTGAGTGTGCCGTTCAGTCTTCTCCCAGGTGAGTATGCCATTCGGTCTTCTGCCGGGTGAGTGTGCCGTTCCTTCTTTTGCCGGGTGAGTGTGCGTCCGCTGATCAAAAGCCGGGTCATTTTCATGGACAAGCGAATAATGAACGATGGGGGTAAGGATCAAACCCTCCATATCGGCTCAGGAGAGCCAAAGGTGGGTAGCCGGGACACTTGGATAACTTTAAAGGAGCATCCAACTTCCCCTGAAAATTTATAAGTACGTGCAAGACATGATGTGTGCAAGATAGCCTACACGAAGTTTAATGGCTGTGTTAAAGCAGTGTAAGCCATGGAAATAAATCGACTCATAGTTCGCCTACATGATATTTATTTGTTGTCCAAGAGAAGTAAGACCTGATCGGGAGTTCTGTGGGGCCTCACACCGAGTTGGACACCAATGCTGAACGGTGCAATGGGTGGAATGGCAAGTATAATTCTTATCAAAATTGTCCTATTGAAATCAATATTTCATGAAGTTTTCATATTTTATGACATTATTCCAGTCTGCAGGATTATGTCGCATTGGTAATATATTATATTCATATGACATTAATATATATATATATATATATATATATATATATATATATATATATATATATATATATATATATATATATATATATATATATATATATATGATAGAGTCTATGGAGTTTTCGCGCTCAAACGTGGCCCGAGACCTCAAATTCTCGTCGTCCCCCCTCCCACATCATGTTCGCTGTCATGCAAGAGCCTTGTTCGTAGTTGGGGACGAGTGGTCTAGGGGTAAGATGCTCGTCTCACAATCAAAAGGTTGTGGGTTCGAGTCTCACCTGTCGCTATTCTTCGTCCGCGCCCAATCGGCGTGAGAGATTGGCGACGCTACATGACTCAACGGTCGACGTGTCGTAAAACCAATAACCAACCAACTAACCTTGTTCGTAGTTTCTGTTGCGGGGAGGCATTTTCGTATTTCAACCATTATTTTGAAAAAGACGATGAAGTTTCTGTTTCCGCCTTGTACGTACATCAGACTAAATGGTCGCAAACCCTTGCATGGATTATTTTAATTCGAACCAATCAAATCAGTACCGAATTCCATGGATGACTTAAATATTATCCCACCTTCCATGGTATTTCGCTATGACATGCCATCGATTTGGCATGCCATGGATATATCATGCCATCGTTAAATTCACCTCGTACCGATATTCATTCACCTCGTACCGATATTCAAAACAATCTTAAGCATAGCGATGTAATTCGTGCCTTTTGACAGATTTAAAACATGCTGTGTTGACAAAATGTGTTGATAGATGAGCGGATTCAAATGTACATTAATTTCAAGGAAGTACTTTTGGGGTTGGAGGTTTTCTCCATGCATAATTCATGATTCGATGCCTTAATATTACTGCCAATGACATTCGTGAACCAAATCGAAGCAGAGTGCGATGCTTCGCCAGTGTTAGCGATTTGATCGAGCTCAGTGTTCTGCAACATTGGAAATGCTTCCGTGACAATCTGTGCCAATGACATGGTATCCCACCACGGGTGCATGTGATACCATGGGTACATCGGCAGTGACATGTTATCCAATATGGCACCATGGGCACATCGGCAGTGATATGTTATCCAACGTGATACCGTGGGTGCACTGGCAGCACGATGTTTTAGTAAAAGCCGATCTTTTATCTTACTTCGACGATCTCAACTAGATATCGACTTTAACGCCCAAAAACTGGCAAAGAATCGCATTGGCCGGTAGCATGAGCCCTGCCAGACTATCTCTTGTCATCGGCAGAGCTCTAAAAATTGCCGGTTCCGCTACACACCAATTTATGGAAACACGCAATTGCTACATGAAGAGCGAAAACTTCTTAAATCACTACGAGTAATCGAAGAACATGTGCCAAGTCGTCGATTTATGTGTTATAAAACATCTCTGTATACCAAATATTTAAGGTACTTCGAGGCTTATCTTTAGGTCATTCAATCTGTGTTTCTTGTCAAAACATAAAATACATGGAATGAAATGATGTAAATACGATCAAACCATCGCTTTAATGTCGGACTATCGCTTCATAACTTGTTCACATTTGCTCCGGTTATCCCATGTCATGGTTGTGGCCTTTTTTAACCTGCAGTTAACTCCATGGCACGGATTACAGCCCAGGGTATATTTGGGATTAGGGCGTGGTCGCCGCTACAGTTTGAATATTCTATAACACAGCTGATCTCCACAGGCACCGTACAAAATCAGCTAAAGGTTCATATCAAATCGGAGAATATGTGATTCGTCCAATATACTAGCACATATCAAGACGAGAAATTCACAATTCATGGCAATGTATTCCTTCATCCTTTCTGATGTTTTCATCATTTCCCTGCTTAGACTGTTTAGACAGACATGATAACCATAACTGATCAATGATCTACAATGCTGGCTTTCCATCCTTGAATGCATGTCTTGTTTTTCTCAAATCATCCACAATTTCTAAGCGACAATGTTCTTCATCTGCACAGGTAGACATGCATTTTTTGGACAATGGTATAAGGAATTGCATGGACCAACACCATGGCAAACTGGGTGACAATTGTGGTGCACAAGATGATGCCAAAAGCCAACCAGAACTATATTGAAAGAACATGTCCAAAACCAGCTGTATTACAGCACTTGCTAACATTGGCAGCCCATGCATGCAAAATTAGGCTTCAGATTTAGCCAAATTTTGTTAGGTTGGTTAATGTTATGCATTGCATCATGCTTAACCCAAGATGCCATGCTGCTAAGCAAATACCTACCAACATCTTGTCGTGTTGCAAAACAGCCCAATTTTTAAGCCTTGGTCATGGCCATCAAGGTGTGCTCAATGTTGGTCAGACATGCAGCTGATGGCTGCAAATGGGCTGGAAGGGCAGCATTTCAACAAATTGGGGATTGCAAGAGGGCTGGAGGGGTGGCATTACAGGAAAATTAAGTAGAGTTTCAGCCAAACAGTTCTCAAATTCAGAGCCATTGCCTTTTCCATGAAAGATTGCATCTGCAAATGATTAATCACTCACCTCGTAGGGTGTGTGCCAAACTTAAAGGTGAGGGGATATGATCGTGAAGTTAAGTATCTTTTACATAGCAAAGGCAAGTGATCAGGAGACATCACCCCTACCCATACCTAGGTAGGTACTTACCACATACACCGGGCACCAGCTCGCAAACTACTCTCCGGTTGCAAATCCTGTGCCTTTGAACTAAATATTCTTATCAGACAATTCCTTGTGCTTACTTGCCACGTGACGTTTAAGCAGAGTGGGAAACTTACTGTCCGGGTTGGGAGTCGGAGTGCATACCGATTTCTTCCGGAGTACATTTTCATGGACATTATTTTTTGATGCATGGAATCTGTTTACCAGTAACCGACCGGAAAAACCTAAATCAGTACCTACATAATATGCATACGTCATATCATTCTCATTTTCGGTCAAATCAAATGCCAAAACATACAAACAAAGAAGTGAACAATGGATGGCACCGCCCGGCAGTGACCCGTAATAATCGGCACTGTTTCGTTTCTTATAACTCACAGGAGAAATGCGTTTTCCTTTCACTGTTGGTCTCAGTACAAGGCTAGCCATATGAAAAACAAACAAAAATACTTCACGCTTCACCCTCAGCTCAGAGCGCATACCTACCTACGCAGCCAATTTCCCACGTAATACGAACGCAACTCCGGTACCGCACACGCCACAGTTGGAAGTGATCAAAGCAAAGGATCAGTCAAGATCTTGTGTTTACTGTTAACTTGTGTGGACACTGTTAACCATGTGTTCAAAGTTGCTAATGGTTATGACGTCATATACCAAATACCTTGCATTGATTGGTTCACAGACATATTTCAGAATAGAAAACGCTAACGCAGCCAATTCTGATCGGTGGCCTCCGGGACTCCGGAGAACGTCTCTTAAAACTGTCAAAGTTTCCCACTATAGGGTGGGAGGAACGCAAGTATTCCGAGACGCGGCTCCAGAGCCGGAGAACAGTGTTCTAAGTGCGCATGCGCATCATCCTGCAAGTTGCTGTTGGCGCGTTGTTGTCGGCAATTCCGGTGGTTGAGATTGATGGAGTGTGTGAAGATGTGGTCCGGCTGCTGACTGCTACAAAAAGTGATTAGTTTGAGTGGTGACCGTAAGTGGAATAACCAGCATTTTTTTTGGGTGTCGTTCTGTGTTTGTTTTTATTGATATCTTTGTTCCCACATTTGTGTCGGAGTACATGTAAAGCCCATCCTATCCAGTATGAACCCGGAGTGCAAAAATGTTTTCAGAGATACAATCTCTTAAGAAGTGCCTTAATTCCCACCCTGCGTTTAAGTGAATACTCGTAGCTACACCAACTACAACCTGTTACGCCACAATGCACGAATTGTCTTGATGCCCAGGCATCCGACTTCTTGGGACTTCTGATCTTGCTCAAATTTCGCTCCTTGGGCATTGTGGCAAGCAATCACGGGACGACTCGAAAAGGAAGAGCCCACGCGCAATAACCGCATAAAACTGGTCACGTTTGAAAGGAACTGCACGGAAGCAAGCTCAGCTGTCGCTCTGTCAACTTCATTTATTGGAGTTGTCTACCGCTCGTGAATCACTTCATTCTGACGTCTTGGTTTAATATTCTATTAACATTTCCTGGAATGGACTACATTATCTACCTACAGTATTTAATCTGAAATAAAAATATCACAAAATACAACATTTCTTAGTGCAATATCCGTATTTATAGGAAAACGTTTCTTTAAATAATACATGACGTCAGACCGGCGTGATGCCTGCGGTGCCTAGCGGCAACGATCGCAATAAATTCAATTGATAGAGCAACCCAAGAAATGTGACGTTTGTGGCGTCTGGCATACAAATGCGCCAGTTTTAAACGAATATCACGGATTTTAATAAATAGGCGCATTGACTTGTGAATATATGCTTGTTCCATACATTACTAAAATGAGACAACTGTTTCTTACTTTTCTAATTATAAAGAAATATTTTCTGTTTTTTACCCAGCAGGGAATATTATGAAATAATTAAATAATGCGCAAATAGGAAGTGTGTACACTTCCTTAAAAGTGTATACACCGCGCTACGCATCCCGAAGGAGGGAGAGAATCACCTGAAGTTTCCGTATCACAATACAATATATATATACTTTGTTATATCACATGAATAGATGAAAAATCCATGATTATGTACCCAGCAATGCTTGTCAATTTTGCCTTAAACTGGCGAGTTTTGCTTGTGATACATCGCGCTGCATGGCGCTATATTGGCAATCCAGTATACAGAATACAACATTCACCGTAGAATCTGGATCATGGTATAATTGCCATTCAGATTCAATGATCTGGATGTGGAGTGTGGATTGTGGAGTCGATGCTTTAATGGGTGCAAAGCATCACTGAAGACCGAACCTCTGGAAAGCTACGGAGTGGGGTGGGTGCGGGAGGAGTCTAAGGCCAGTTGCAGCAGCTGCACCAGCTGACGCTGACCCCCCCCCCCCACTCCCCAGGCCCCCATACGCTTCTGGTTCAAGACTGCTTCAAATAATTCCAAGATACGTTAGCTTAGATGCCATAGATGTTTATTATCCCATGTTTATTATCCCGCAAATGTTTATTATCCCACTAACGAATATCATTTAGTGCTGTTTATGCCATACTCTGTTGCATTGATGTTGTTCACGGTCTGATGCTGATGGAATTGATGCGACGTATTCAGTTTTCTTATTTTCTGCCGCTCGTCCGACACATAGGTATACGAAGTATTAAAACACATTCTCTAAATTCGATACATCTGCAAAAAGGTCATAAGCAGATGCGCTACCTACCATAGTAGCTAAGTAGCCACGTTTCTAGACCTCTGGTCATCGGACGGCGGTTGCGGTGCATACCCGACAACCAATTTCCTAAACATGTACTTATTTATTGGCATGACATGCCAACTCGTTTGTATTCTATGGGCAAAATGAGTTCAAAAGTGACTCTGGGACCCATTCGTTCAGATATTACTTCTTTCCGCATGTACTTAGGAGATCGGACATAGGTATTCCAACAGGACGATGGCTATTGCAAGGCAGTATGGCATAAGCACCATGAATGTCAGCTGAATATGCTTGTTGCCGTCAACTATATAATGATGGTTCAGATCTGGACTTACAGGTACAGGTCATGTCTTACTCGCTCGTCATGTCTTCATGGTACAGGTCTGGTCTTACTCGCTCAGTGTTGCGAGAAGCTGCATGCCCGCCGGTCAGAACCTGTGAGAGGCCAGCACTTCGATTGCCCTTTCTGTGACAGGTTGTTACCAACGAAACGAGTGTTCGCCTTGGTGTTGATATGAATAGAGGTAATGCAAGCACATATTTGAGCGTTGCATTGCAATTTCCTGAGCAAAATCCCACCATAAATTTACCAAGTAAAAACCATTCATGGATTATATTATAATTTTCATCTCGAAAATGTGACAACTTCGTGACAATTTTCATATCTAGCTTGAGACACTGGTGGCAGCAGAATCTGCACCGTTCGCATACCGCCAATTACATTTAACATTCCAGATATGCCGACGTCCGCCGCAGCAGACGGGCGACGTCCCATTGAAGCCGGCGATCGGTGCGCCAGCTGGCTAACCGCCGAATATGTTTTTTTTTGAACGAGCACGTGCATCGAAACTTGGCGCCGCACTCGCTGGATAGAAACAGGAGGTGTTAATTAGGCTGTCGGGAAAAGCATGAAAGATTCGCTAGGGACGTATTCATAGGAGTAGGTAGTGGAAGGTCAAATTCAGGGGTCATGCAGTGCTACGGGAGTTACGGAAGTCATGCAGTGTTATGGAGAGGAACGCTCAGTTGATTGTAATTGATTTCATTCTGAAATATTCATCTAATGATTCTGCATCCCCCATGTTGAATTTTCGCCACCAGAAGTTAATTCCGGAATATTCAGAGGGCAGTATCCTCAGCAGACATTTTCCCCGGGGAGCACAAGCAGGATTTATCAGCACCCTAAGTCCACATTTGACTTAATGTCTTAATATCTTAATCAGTCCACATTTGTCTTAATGAGCGTAATGTGCCCCCAATCTTTTTCACATATCACTCATGAGGGATGGGGTTATCTGGAACTTCCCTCGAAGGGGACGATGGGAGCAGAGCATGAAGAATCATTTTCGACAACCAAACGGTATCACAAATATTTTTGTTTTTACAAATGTTGAGGCTAGATGCATACCTCACCTACAGGTAGGTTCACCCGAGTTCTGGGTGCATTTTCACACAGAAGTGGATCCAGCAAGCAGGTTTTGAATCGGCTTGGTGGAACCAAAATATAAAAATGACCGCCAATTTTCACCAACTCATCGAATTTCGATAGCTTAGGAACTGAGCTGGGGACTAAAACGATATATTGCGCTTAAAATAATTATATGTTTCCCACGAATTTTGAATACAAATCAATTTTCAGGGAATTTTCGGAGGACCGTTGGACCGCCTGGATCACCCACGGCTCCCTGAATCACCCACGCAAAGTGGCTCACGCAACTGGTGATACGTGTGACGTATTGGATGGTTTTCGTCGGGTATGCGACAGTTCGGGAGCTTTTTGCATCGTTCTGCTCACCACCCCGACTGGAGCTTGACAATTGAATGTGGCGAAAGCAAAATTACACTGTAGAGACGACCTGCTGACCTTCGTATGCACCTGACGTCAGCCTTATTATCACATTTGCAACTGTTGCATGGCTTCAACAAATCATAGCTATTTCATTATTTATTTGTATTTAGTTCCTGGACTGTCGGGTAATTGGCAGTGCTTCCCCGTCTACAAAATATCGTAGACCTGACACAACATAACATTTCTTTCTATACCGATGTCAAATATTACACGCACCTTATAGTAACTGTTAATCCCATACAATCCCTACGATTCAAAGGGCAGTTATCATCCAGAATCTGTGTGCTGATGGGTCCATGGTTATCATCCGGGGTTAGAGCTGTGTGATGCCAATCTGTGCAACTATTAAACCCACATGAATGTGCAAGAACCAGGCTTGGGTACGCGAACGCAGACCGTATTCATCACGACCGACTAACAACGCACGTCCACGACGTTTTAGTCATACGTCACGCACCTGTATTCCACCTGAATGTTGGCGCTGTAGGGCGTATATGTGTTCAAATGTTTCAAAATATGCCATTCCTCCGATTCAGCAGACACTTGTGACTTATTAGTAGATGACGTTCAATAACATAAAGACATCGCAATACAGCACGACACGGCCGTTAAAAGCTAGACAATCGCCAATCAGTTTCTAACGACGAAGAACATCGATTGCTAGAGCTGCGTGTGTCCCTGGGAATCGCAATTCAACCGGTTGCTTTTCCATCAAAACTAGCTAACAAACTTTACAACGTAGACAAACAGACGCAACTTTTCTGTAATTAGCAGTAGTTTTGTGTCAAAGCTGTACTTAACCTCTCAAACAAATCCCGCAATACGGCGGATAGTGAAGGCAGGGATAAAATAACACAGAAACAGCGGGTATAACGTGCTTTGAGGTTTCACATAAAGGTTCGACGCCCATTGGTTTAGTTCATACAGCACATGAATCACCGTATATGTCGCTCAAATAACACGCATCAGTGGCCGTTTCGGGGTATGTCCCATTGTCTAGCATATGTGCGGCACCTTAGAGAAGCACCTTAGCAACCTGCGGCACCTTGGAAATACGATAACATCGTATTTCCAAAGTGAATACCGTATCCTAATTCACGTAGGGCAATCGTCGTATTCATGTGATGCATCGTATGTAAATTGTGATATTAGCATGAGCTTCCGTGAGATCATTATTGGACCAGGCCTGTCACTTGATGCTCAATCATTTGTTGTATGCTAAAAATACTTCTTCCAGCTGTCGACGTTATTTGCCACAATGCTCCCAACCGAAAAGTAATACGATCATGCAATAATCAGGTGCATTGCGCAATTAATGTCTCGGTGCAAAGCCAGTGATTTGACTTAGAATGAGCATTCGCGTGCTATAATGTATGAGTTTGTTGCTTGACAGGTAATGGAAATTTAGCTGGACTGCTAATAGCGTTTTTATAATTGCATAGTTGAGCGCATCTAAAGTGGAATAGCCAATCCCTGACGTATCGCATCCGGGAGCATAGACCTGGGCACGTGGGCAACGTGAAGCACTACGCATGTAGTGGTTCACTGGGCCACCGGAAGTGCACAGCTCAAGGTTGCTCTTTGGAAAATCTTCCGAGATGATGTCCGTTCACGAGATACGCAGTTGGGCGGGTTTCTCACCAGCGGCTTACAGTATGTGTGCAGGCTTGATTGGGTGAAGCATGTGTGATGGCTGTAGCGGCATTGTGCTGACGAATTTGTTAGCGGTGCGCGGGGTAGGTATTTCGGTATTTTTCCATGGAACCTGGCAATTCACTTTACCTGGGCACGATTCAGCAGAGCGCAGGCCGATCCTCCACGACATTTGGTTAATAGGCTCAACTTCAAAACCCGGCAACTGTTTCACCATATTAGTCACTTTACTGAATGTGCATGAAATATTTCACTGGGCCCATGGAAGCACCTGATGGCTATACGTGGTGAGACTATTTCGTCATGCTAACACCCGTTTGAAATCATCTCTCCGTCGCAGTGCTCAGGTGAGCGATGCTCAGGGGGAGCGGTGCTCGGGGAGCGGTGATCGGGGATCGGTGCTCGGGGGGAGCGGTGCTCGGGGGAGCGGTGCTCAGGGGAGTGGTGCTCAGGGGGAGCGGTGTTCCGGGGGAGCGGTGCTCCCGACTCAGCAGCTGCCAATTCCCCGGTGAGTCTAGGTTTGCTAGCGCAACCCGCGCAATCGCGTGCCCCTTTCCCCTCCCCTCCCAGGAGTCCGCCGGCGGGCTTACACCGGGGCTCTCACCGGACTCACTGGACCCGTCGAGCAAACCGGATCCATCGACTGTAGTGCTCTCGTCGCGCCGGTAACTAGCTCGCGCCGCGCCAATTGTAGAGAGATGCCGACAATCCGCGGTGTCGGTGAGTTGGTGAGTCGGTGAGTCGGTGAGTCGGTGAGTCGGTGTCGGTGAGTCGGTGAGTCGGTGAGTCGGTGAGTCGGTGTCGGTGAGTGTGTCGCCGCCGACGACCGTCAGTATCGGCTGACAATGTCCGCAGGCGATGACCGGTGCCAGATGGTCGGCGGTCGGCCGGCCCGGCCCGTGGCCCGCGGCCCGCGCCCCCCCCACCTCGCTCTCCTTCATCCCCGCCCCCGCTCCCGCCGCCACCTACACCGCCCCATCTCCACCGCCCCCCCCGGTACCCACGCACTCCTGATGGCTGTGTGCTCAATTACGGACGGCCGTTGGGCGCAGCCGAGGTGTCGCCAGCCGTAATAAGGTGTCGCCAGACGTGGTGATCAAACGCATCAAGTGCTTCCTGTTCGTACCACTCTGCCTTTCAACTTCTCTCCTCTCTCTCTCTCTCTCTCTCTCTCTCTCTCTCTCTCTCTCTCTCTCTCTCTCTCTCTCTTTTTCTCTCTCGCTTTCTGTTATCCTTTCCTACGCCAGAAGAAGATAATCCATCAGTGTTTTTTTCCTCCTCACTTTAAACTACTTGAAGCCTGGCAATAAATCTGGTGACTTTTTGGTAACCACCTTCTTGACACGGACTGAATTTGGAGAGGTCTGTCGGCCCAAGGAGGGCCAACGGCTGGCGGAGAGGAATGCCCCTGTTTCCCATCTCAGAAGCATACGCAATCAAATTGTGCTTTGTGCTGCTTTGCTACGCGTCCGGTGTTAATGCGCTCTGCAGTGCATTCCACTGTCTCTTCGTTGCAGTTGATCGTGAATATCGTAGCATGTGACTTACTCCGTGCCCCTTGAGATTGTTTTATAAAGCACCTACAATTCAGTTTTCCACCTGCTGTCATATTGTTACCAGAACCGAGATACTTTACCAGTAAAACCGTCTGAAGAACACTTGACAGTTCAAGATCTATGAAATGAGGAAGTAGCGTTGTATTGCAAATGCTTCCAAGTAGCTTAGATTGCATACCTCGTTTGATCTTTGTCAATGTGTTTTCTTTGTGACGGCTTTGAAGTTGAGTATTTGTGTGACTGCTTCCAGCTTACACGACATCAGGCATACGAGCGTCTACTTTAGACGCCGCGAAAAGCAAATGTTTACGCCATAATTATAATTATGGCATAAGTCCACTCAAAGCAATCTGATCGACATTTGCCCTCAGCCAGAAAAAAAAATAGTGTGATTTTATAGAACACCACATCCATTAGCCAGTGTGCTTTATAGTGCAGTTTGTATGGTGTCGTGTTCGGTGTCGCCTATTGATCACACTTTGTCTTTAATGAACGTTTGTCAGCGCCGTTCTCTGCTGCTGTCAAGTTTGTGCCTTTCTGTGTCGCGTCAAGTTCGTGCCGGTGTGTTCCGCTCTCAAGTTCTTACCGCTCTGTGCCGCTTTCGAGTTCTTGCCGCTCTGTGCCGCCTCGTGCCGCTCTGTGTCGCTCTCAAGTTCGCGCCGGTATGTGTCGCTCTCAAGTTCTTGCCGCTCTGTGCCGCTCTCAAGTTCTTGCCGCTCTGTGCCGCTCTCAAGTTGTTGCCGCTCTGACAGGCCGGTCGAGACGTGTGGCGGTGGATAGGTGAATGCATCGCTGACACTCAGTTCAGACACTCAGACGCGCAGTGAAACAGAACACCATCGGACACAATAGTTGTTCGTGCTAAGTAATTGTGCCAAGGATGGGGGAACAGGTGGGGCACAGCGGCAGCTTCCCAACAATGTCGCAGCTCGGCATCATATGTTCCTCTCCCCCACCCCCAAAGAACGAAATTGCCGGTTGCTTTGCATGTATGTGAAGAACTGTGGTCTGGGATTTACATTAACACCTAATTTTAGCTTTGATCGAGACTTATCTGACAAAGATGGCATCTGCAAAGAGAGGCATTGCAAGTAAAAGTTAAATCGTTCGAGTACTTCACTCGCACACAGACTATTTCGCAAGTGGACACATCGATTTACCGCTCTCTCCTGCCCGGCCGTTCTAGCTTGAAATTAGTTATTTTATTATTAGTTTTTGCATCCGGTTTGAGCATGAGTAAATCGCATTTCATGTTGGCAAACTACACGGCGCCATTCAACATCCAGGTCAAGGCTGGAGTTCCATGTAAATTATGTGCTTTCGCTGGGTTCCAAGTGCTGTACATACCAAAGAAGCATTACAACAATACAACGCCAGATATCATAGGATGGAAGTGCGTCAAACCTCACACAAGGCTTTTTAATTTGACCATTGAACAACTGTGGACGCGTTGCCAAAGCTTGGACACGTTCCTTCTCGAATCAGCAGGCGGGTGAAATCAACGGCATAGGCCTGGAATCAGCAGGCGGGTGAAATCAACGGCACAGGCCTGTAATCAGCAGGCGGGTGAAACCAGCCGCATTGCTGAGCGTGAGGGATACCAGCGATCAACCGCATGAGCCAATTTTACAGCTGACCCAATTTGAGTCTCATCAGCAGCTTGGCGAAGCTTCGAACAAGTGCTGTGTGATGCACTGGGTTTTTTCTCCATAGCTACCGCAAAACTGCCGCGCTTCACATTGCCGCGGAACACACCGGGAGGTAGTGTATCTCTTCACGGTGCTACGGAACACACCAGGAGGTAGTGCAGCACTTCACGGCGCCACGGAACACACCAGGAGGTAGTGTATCTCTTCACGGTGCCACGGAACACACCAGGAGGTAGTGTATCTCTTCACGGTGCTACGGAACACACCAGGAGGTAGTGTATCTCTTCACGGTGCTACGGAACACACCAGGAGGTAGTGTATCTCTTCACGGCGCTACGGAACACACCAGGAGGTAGTGTATCTCTTCACGGTGCGCTACGGAACACACCAGGAGGTAGTGTATCTCTTCACGGTGCTACGGAACACACCAGGAGGTAGTGTATCTCTTCACGGTGCTACGGAACACACCAGGAGGTAGTGTATCTCTTCACGGTGCCACGGAACACACCAGGAGGTAGTGTATCTCTTCACGGTGCCACGGAACACACCAGGAGGTAGTGTATCTCTTCACGGTGCTACGGAACACACCAGGAGGTAGTGTATCTCTTCACGGCGCTACGGAACACACCAGGAGGTAGTGTATCTCTTCACGGTGCTACGGAACACACCAGGAGGTAGTGTATCTCTTCACGGTGCTACGGAACACACCAGGAGGTAGTGTATCTCTTCACGGTGCCACGGAACACACCAGGAGGTAGTGTATCTCTTCACGGTGCTACGGAACACACCAGGAGGTAGTGTATCTCTTCACGGTGCTACGGAACACACCAGGAGGTAGTGTATCTCTTCACGGTGCTACGGAACACACCAGGAGGTAGTGCAGCTCTTCACGGCGCCACGGAACACACCAGGAGGGATACGCAGGCTTGGCTTTTACAGTCCTTTCCTACCCAAAAAAAAACTGTGGCAGCAATGACAAGGATGTTTTCAGAGTCGTTTCAAAAACATGTCTTACGAGCGGAACAGCTATAAAGTGACTGAAAACACTGTTGAAACAGGTCTCACCAGCCACCTGTCGCTTCCCGGTGTAGCCGGTGGGACTGCATCCTTGTTTGGTGAAGGGATTGGTGCTGACGTATTGGACCTGTAGGAGATTGGTGCTGACGTCAAAGACGGCGGTTGACGTCATCCTTTCAGATCATGTGAGGGTGTGTTGTGGGCGTCGTCGGTGCTGAACGTGGTCGGCAGCCTGAGCAGAGCGTGCCAGCCGGCTATATCTGGATCTGGTTGTCCTCCCAGCCGGATGTGTCCGACATTTGCCAAATGAGTGGCTCATGGTTTTAATAATGGTTTGGAGGCGACACCTGGTTATTAATGAACTGATGGAGTTGTCATTGTGTTTCTGGTCTGGAATTATTGAAATTGATTGTGAAGCATGCGACGTCGTATCTTGTTAGCATCCATGAATGATCCCATTAATCATTGCAGTCGACACATTCAAAACTGAAGAGAATGCCACATTGACTCGGGGGGGGGGGGTCGGCAAAGCAAGCGCCAAGTGCCTAATGTATTTCTGAGGTGAACGTTGATTTTCACTGGAAATACATTTCAAAAGGAAAATAATGATGCAATCTACCTTTTGACTTTCCTAGATATTCATTTTACATTTAATAGTACCTCCGAGCAAATGGTAATGCTCACCAAAATCACATTGATCATCACTACACGCCACAACACTTAGAACACACGAAAAGGAGAAGATACCTTCGAATGGCACCAAAGGTCTCAATTCATGCACACACACATACATGCACACATACACACACACACGCACACACACACACATACATACACATACACACACACACACACACACACACACACACACACACACACACAAACACACTCAAACACACGCGCGCGCGCGCATGCATGCAAATATAATCGGTGTCCCGAACATGCCATATCTGGGTGAAAAATGTCACCCCAAGAAAATAATAATGTCATTGCCCTTGCGCAAGGCAACAATTTTATGGTCTTAACTGGAGGTGCTTCAGATAATAGATGAAGCTTAGGGACAGGAAAAGTTATAGTTCTACGCTTTGTAAAATAATTTGATGACGAATTTTAAAGTCCAAAGTATATTTTCCCAAGACGGCCATTGCTGTTGTATTTTGAACCGCGATTTATTATTTTTTACTGTTGACACCGTGCATTTTAAAGTGCATTTGAATTCGCTAGAAACCATAGTTTAATGTACGTAAGGTAGCAGCAGCTACTTCACCTACTTGGTCAATTGTACGTCCCTACTCTTGATTTTCATCTCGTGACGGACAGCAGCAGCTTTCAAGGGTCTCGCCATCACTGCAGCGAACCTGGATCAAATCCGGGATCACGGCAACATTATAGCGAAGTTTTGTTCCAGCTGGGAGCCCCAGAACTTCTTGTGACTTGAATGATAGTCCAGGGAAACCTCGTCCTGTTCGCGAATGCTTGTTCGAAATAATTGCTGTTAGCCGGACTTTATGAACTGGACTTTCGAATGGCAAAGGGTGGCATCCGGGCGCCTGTCCGACCGGCCACGTAAATTCAGTGACTGTTCAGACTGCTCAGACAGTGACTGCTCAGAGCAGCGTGACAGTCCACCCTAGTCGACAACTCCTCAGGAATTCCTGAGCGCTGGGGACCTCCATGCATCACTGATCGGCGGCCGTACCACATGACCCGCCCCGCCCGGCGGAAGTCACAGTGGACGGCGGTCAGACGGTCATCGGCACATAGACGCCGGCTCAGCAGCTTTGCGCGCCTTACCAGCTACTGCCATGTGGTGGGACAGCGGCTGGCAAGTTCGAACACATACAGCTATGACTTGGCTACCTAATTTGATACTAGAGGTTCTGCTAGAAGCTAACTTCGTAACACAAGGTTAGTGGTTCGAATCCAACCAAAAGTTCGGTATTTGTACATCCGTTGCCTTTGTGTGATGCCATATACACCACACACGCAGCTGCTGGTATTTTCATGCTCAGGAATACTAGGACATGTAATCATTTCCAGCTGAGTCAAGCCCAATCGTGGCAGATATACCCGTAACGACAAATTCTGACATACTGCTAACTTAACTTATGCTGACCGTGACCCGTCGCCATCCCGGCTCACTTTAGATAGATTTGCTGACCTCCTATCTCCCGAGAGGCCTCCTGGTCCTGGAAGCTTTATGTCGCCATCCTTGTTTAGATGCCGGTCTTCCAGATGGCAGCACCTTTGTCCTCCACTCCGTATCATGAATTGAGTTCTCATTCCCTCCCCGCCCTCCCCCGGTGTGTGTGTGTGTGTGTGTGTGTGTGTGTGTGTGTGTGTGTGTGTGTGTGTGTGTGTGTGTGTGTGTATGTGTGTGTTATAGTACCGTGACGACATGAGCTCCATGTTGCATACACTGAGTCGCATGGCTAACGATTTTTAGCCAGATAATTGCTTTCATGTTAGTGGTTGTGCCTTTTAATATAGTCAAGTTTCGTCTGTCTTCGAGTGAATAAAAGGATGAGAGGGACGATGAGAATATCCCCTTTGCTCTTGGGAAAGGTTTTGAGGAGCCCCATCAGGCTCAGATATGAATCAGGCCCGATCCAGCGGGACGTAACAGCGCCCGGAGAAGATAAGAGTGGTGCACGACATAATCAACACACCCTCTTTAAATCACGAAGATATAAGAAGAAGACCAGATAGAGTGTCACGGCGAATGTCTTTGCCAATATCCGAAAAGCTCTGGAACTACTACGGGCTACAGATGACTCACCGTGACGGCACCATGTGTCTCCATATGTCACGTATGTGTTTGGAGACACCTGGCGCACCGTGACATGTGACATGGGGGCGGGGCATTAGCCGCCGGACGCTCAGTGCGTTAAGGTCTTTATCGACGGCGCTTAGCGCTAATTGCTTACCCGGTAAACGCCAACTGCTGTGCGACGGCCTAATGACTGAATATTTCGATCTTCCTGACGGATACTATTGTAGTTGCTGTTGGACTGGGAGCCAGGCTGGACCGGTCGGACACGGCTGCTCGGATCGCCAGACCAGCGGTTGATGCACCAGGAGAACCGCTAGCGGATCTCCTACGCCAGCGGCTAACCTGTCCATTAAACCAGCAGCTGACAAGGAACCAGATAACCGGTGGCCATCAAACAAGTTAGTTGAGTGCTGATGACTACACAGCAGACCAGCACCGGCTGTATTCAGTTGGCATGCGACTATGCTCATGTTTTACTCCAGAAAATCATGGGGCTATTTGCGGAACAATGACCGATGGTAGCTTGTGCCGTGAGTCCTGCTCTCAGAACCCGAATTGCTCCAGCTCTCCATTCTGGGAAGGATGACCAAGTACTGTAGTGTGTAGGTACTTAGCCTGTGCCGCATCGCACCATTTGTTAGTATGCTGTACCGCAGTACATCATGCCTAATCTTGGCTGGGGAGGAGCAAATATTTCCCGGTGACGAGTGTGTAAGATATACACATTCAAATGTAACGAAAACATCAGCTTGAAAATGTGGGTACTTTCTTACCCTTCAATTTTACAACCCGTCCTGCATTTCTTGCTTCGAAACGATGCTAATTGAATAGCTACGACGGCATCATGGACATATTTGCCGGATTGCTGTGCAGAAGCGTATTTTGCATCTGTGCATGTGGATGAGCAAAACGTTCGCCGCTTCTTGTCACATTAAACCAATAAATATGGATAGGCCATGTTTTCGCTCGCTCGCTCGCTCGTATCAGGTCTTCTCACGTTAAACAGCAAGCTAAATGTTCTATTGATTTCCATTAAGTTTCAGTTGAGTTACAACGAGCTAAAAATGATAAAACATTTCAGATGGAAATCTTCATCCAAAATGTAATTCTTAGAGTTTCGATGCCACCATGACGGATCGAATCTTGGTCTCCAGTGGTTGAAACCAAGATATTAATCCGAACATATGCTGATATATCATGGCCGGTAAATGAACTTATAGCCTGTGTGTTGCATTACATCATACGTCATAACAGAAAGTGATGACAATAATTGAAGGGAATGAGGGATTTTCCTCCACTCGTCCTCTCCCCTCGGGCGAAGATTCGATTCAAAAGTTCTCTAGGAAGTTTTGACTCATGAAGTTGGAATATTCAGTACGATTTATTGCAACTGATATTCCGAAAGGCCAGACAAGCACTTATTAATACGCACCCAAATACAAGTTCCGCGATCGAACGTTTCCGGGGCATGGGCACATAGTCCGTGCTGGGTAGAGGTCATACGGCTCATCAGTCAAGATCGCCACAGTTGTTGTCAGCAGGCGGTAGGCGGCAGGCGGCAGGCGTCGCCTGGGGTGTGACCCTGTCGGAGTCGCTGACGGAGCCGTCACGCCATGTTTCCGGTCGCATTGTTCGGGCCTTGTTTCGGCCGTCGCTCGGCACCCCGGCCCTGTGCCGGGCCACAGCGTCGCAGCGTCGCCGTCCGGCTCGCGGCGGTCGTTAGCCGCGGGCTGTGTTCGCGCCAGCATTCCACCCACCTGTGTGCTGCATCCACTCCAGTATTCGCTCCACCTGTCGGCCGTGTCCGCGCCAGTATTCCGTCCGCCCGTGCGCTGTGTCCGCGCCAGTATTCCGTCGGCCGGCGGGCTATCTCCGCCCGTCGGCTCGCGAGCCGTGTCCGCGCCAGTATTCCGTCGGCCGGCGGGCTGTCTCTGCACCAGGATTTCGTCTGCTCGCGGGCTATCTCCGCCCCAGTAACCCGTCGGCTCGCGAGCCGTGTCCGCGCCAGTATTCCGTCCGCGCATCGGGCCGCGTTCCCGGCGGCCAACCGAAATCGGCGCCGTGGACTGATGCAATAAGGAGGCGGCCCATTCCCACTGATTGTCTGGGCTGCGTCGACGCCGTCTGGCCTGCTGCCGTGCGGCCGCCAGGTCTGTCACACGACCCACTACACATCGGCGACCGGCCGCCAAACCGTCGTCGGTGTCACCACGGTGTCGCCCCCACTTCCCCGCTCACTGAGCGATGGCCGCGTGGTGTCGCTATCGACTCGACGGCGCAGTTGCGACGAGCTAAACAGGCCGTGAGCGGCACCTGCTGCGTCGGTCGCGCGCCGGCCCGACGTGAACGCAGGCATCTCATCTCGGCTGGCATCTATGCAGGTCGGCGGGGCGAGATCTCGGCTCCGTAAACAAGCCGCAGTAACGCGACACCGACCGAGCTATTTGGACCTCTCGTATCCCGCTGGGGTGGCGGGTATTCATTCAGCTATCTCTGACGACGAGGTGCTCCACATTAAGCCTGCAGGGGAAATTGACAGTGCTCGATGAGACAATCTCAGAGTACAAATGCAGTGGCGGGCGGCAAACACCCAATGCAAAGTAGACAAGAGCCATTGAACCGCTGGATCCATAATATGCGTAGGAAAATGAGGCTGACTGGCTTTTCACCAAATTGGCTTCTAACACAGTAAGGTCATCAAGGTATTAGTATTAGTAAGGTCATCAAGCCTAAGACTAAAGACCACATCAGCTTAAAATATACAAGCATAATTCATCATGAGAGCACTGGATGAGCGTAGGCAACAGGCAGGCTATGGGGCACTGTATGCACACGATTGGGTGTAGTTCTGTTGGGACAGGAAACTTGCAGAGGGACCGCAACTGCTCTCTCTCTCTCTCTCTCTCTCTCTCTCTCTCTCTCTCTCTCTCTCTCTCTCTCTCTCTCTCTCTCTCTCTCTCTCTCTCTCTCTCTCTCTCTCTCTCTCTCTCTCTCTCTCTCTCTCTCTCTCTCTCTCTCTCTCTCTCTCTCTCTCTCTCTCTCTCTCTCTCTCTCTCTCTCTCTCTCTCTCTCTCTCTCTCTCTCTCTCTCTCTCTCTCTCTCTCTCTCTCTGTCTCTGTCTCTGTCTCTGTCTCTGTCTCTGTCTCTGTCTCTGTCTCTGTCTCTGTCTCTGTCTCTGTCTCTGTCTCTGTCTCTGTCTCTGTCTCTGTCTCTGTCTCTGTCTCTGTCTCTGTCTCTGTCTCTGTCTCTGTCTCGTCTCTGTCTCTGTCTCTGTCTCTGTCTCTCTCTCTCTGTCTCTGTCTCTGTCTCTGTCTCTGTCTCTGTCTCTGTCTCTGTCTCTGTCTCTGTCTTGTTCTGTTTTGTTTTTTTTGTTTGTTTTTTTTTGTTTGTTTGTCTGTTTTTCTGTTTTCTTTCTTTTTTTTTCTGTTCTGTTTTCTTTCTCTTTCTTTTTTTGTTTGTTTGTTTGTTCTGTTCTGTTCTGTTCTGTTCTGTCTCTGTCTCTGTTCTGTCTCTGTCTCTGTTCTGTTCTGTCTCTGTCTCTGTCTCTGTTCTGTCTCTGTCTCTGTCTCTGTCTCTGTCTCTGTCTCTGTCTCTGTCTCTTCTCTGTCTCTGTCTTGTTTGTTTGTTTGTTTGTTCTGTTCTGTCTCTGTCTCTGTCTCTGTTCTGTCTCTGTCTCTGTCTCTGTCTCTGTCTCTGTTCTGTCTCTGTTCTGTTCTGTCTCTGTCTCTGTTCTGTTCTGTCTCTGTTCTGCTCTGTTCTCTCTGTTCTGTTTTTTTTTTTTTTTTTTTTTTTTTTTTTTGTCTCTGTTCTGTCTCTGTCTGGTAATATTGTATTTGGTGCATAGAAAGATACCACTCACCAATGACCGCCAAATATTTCAACATCCACCTGTTCAACATGTCTTTTTTTTTATTGTTATGGTAGCAGAATAAGTATGGAAGTACAACCTATTTTGTGACTGTGGTACCTTACATTGCAACTTAGGATACGTGCATCATATTGTGCAGAGTAGGTCAATTTCGGAGATGTGCCTTCATTTTCTGCATAAACGTGCACGAAACTTACTCGCGTTATGCCCAATTGTCGAAATAGCACACCACCATGTCACGCTATATCACGGGCCTTCTCTGTCTCAGTTCTCCGACTTAGTTTATGCCATACATGACCGTCCGGACATCTCGACATTGCGACATCATGTAACATACTGCCATTGCACGGACGATCGTCTGGCCCTGGGGAGTGCAGGTCACGATGCATGACGTAGTTACGTAACCTGCGGCTGAATCCACACAGCTTCTTGTGCGGGGACTAAGCATGCAGCAATAGATCCTTCTCTTTGAACGGAGATTGAACACATTGAACACAGATTCTTCGGAATGAATATTGTGGTGAATTTTAGCAACATGAAAAATGGAAAGAGCAAGTCTGATTATGAGAGTAGAAATTATACCTTGACGCGCTAAAACACATATTTCAAGGACATACGGACATGAGGGACAGATTTGACCCAGCTCCACTGTTGAATTCTGGATTAATGACTAGTGATGGCCGATGCCCTAAAATGGTTGTTCGGTATTAATGGTCAGATTCAGTACATAGTCAGGAGGCTCTTCTACCTTCTTTTGGGCATAGCTATAAACATGTGTTCTGCCTTATATATATATATATATATATATATATATATATATATATATATGTGTATATATATATATATATATATATATATATATATATATATATATATATATATATATATATATATATATATATATATATATATATATCTATATATATATCTATATATATATATATATATATATATATATATATATATATATATATATATATATATATATATATATATATATATATATATATATATATATATATATATATATCTATATATATATGCTGTATTGCGAAAGCTGAGTCCATATAACTGCAAACACATCAACAAAAGAACATGCAACACAATTATCCAGTTTGCACGCACTGGGTGTACAGCCGTTGCAGCTTAGTGTCGCTTCATGTTGGATGCATATTTTAGACTTGAATTTTCTTTGGTCATCACCAAGCTATTGGGACAAACTGATACACGCTGTGTAAGTCCGTATATTTTTTACGAATTACAGCTCAACAATGAGGCACGTTTTGAGACATCGCGCATAATTCTTGAAAAGTCACAGCTTGTGGCATTGATGACATGATCAGCATGATCCGAGATAATCTACAACATGACCTTTTGACCCAAATCACTGCAGATGGTTGTTCTCATAATTTCTGATTGTCGCTAGCAGCAGTAGTTTGGGAAAAACATGGACGGGTGGGGTGACAAAGTGACCCATGGTCCATCTGGGGTTGCAGTCGTATCGCTTTGCGTCAACAACATTAATCCATGTTCCTCATCGTGAACCTCAGTTATCGATCCTGCCGAGCCAATCGTAAAGGTTGTTGCTTGTGCCTTGTTGCTCACCTCCTTTAATCTGTTGGAACGTCAATGGGGGCAGTGTTAATGTGGAGTCTAGTCGCCCTTGTCGGACGCTCGGTGGCCCTCTGCTTCTCCCCAGAATGCAGCTGGTGCCGACCGTTTGTGGTGCCCTCCAAGTTGATCACAAAATTACGCTGTGATTGCACTTTATTGGGCAGCACTATTCTGATGAAGTGTCCAAACGAATCAGGTGTTAAGTAGTCAAGATGCCAACGCTAACGAGATAAGTTGTCTAAAGCAATGGAAATCCCATCGGGAAAAGATCACGCTTACCTAATCGATGGAAACGTTGCCGTTTCCCCGTGAACTCCACGGACGTTAAAACGTTACTAAGACGTTATTAACGTCGAGCATTTTCCACCGTCCACCTGGAGGCCTGTCCCGGCTAGTGTTGTGGAAAAGCGACGCGTTCTGACAGCGCTTCGGTGTGTCTGGAGAGCGTGAGCGCTGTCTGGTGGGAGTGTCTACAGCTCTGAGCCGCCCACAACACTGGCCAGCCGCCGTCTGTCGGTGACGGCCTCAGTGTGTCTGGAGAACGGGAACGCTGTCTGGTGGGCGTGTCTACAGCTCTGACCCGCCCACAACACTGGCCAGCCGCCGTCCGTCGGTGACGGCCTCTCTGTTTGGTTTCCGTCGGGCCGGACACTGACTGAGGCCGTGTTTTCGGCTTGTCTGGCGCGGCGGCGGCCACCAGGACGCCGCCTGTTCGCCGCCGTCGCCGTGCTAATTGCTCTGTTGTTGCTGCTTCTGGGCGCGTGCTGGGATGGACCGGATGGTTCGTCTGCTGCAGTCGCTGCCAGTAATGGGGGCTGTTGGACATTGTACATTTGGCTGTGTGCAATTGAACCTACTGAAGTGTCCTTGCCCCATTCGGCTGCTCCTTTGGCCAGGCAAAACAAACAATATGGGTAGAAGTAAAAGAAGACAACACGAGTTGTTCACATAATCTGAGAAGCAGTACGATCCATCGGTAAACGCAAGTGTGCTATCTTTGTCGACACTGTAAGCATGATCTATACCTTCAAAGGAGCGTATTATGCTGATGTGATGTGATGTGTGTGAATTTGGCCAGCCTGCCACCGTGTGGTGATGTCGGCTGACATATTATGCTTCCGTAAACACAGGAAGTATAGCATTGCGAAGAGGTATAAGCTTGAAGCTTAGGATGTGAAGTTACATACTCAGATAGGCTATGGGCACCATGTTTACATTCCAAGATGCTTGGAATGCACATCTCGCCATCTCACCCACCTCCAGTAGCTTTTACTCGCTCATGAAGTGGGTATGCTGGAGCATGTTCTAACCTTGCCCGTCTTTTCTAGACTAGTTTACCGCTGCGTTAGAAGGTCACCCTTACTCACTGGATCCACTGCTCGCATTGTTACGCTATCCCAGCTCATCATGCCTGTTATGATCTGTTGCAGATTTGCCGTCGGGCCCTCTCAGCTTTGTGGAACTTCTAAATTCTGGTCTGGAAAGACTGGATAAAGACGACTTCAAAGGCCTGCGTGTGGAGACGCTTAGACTCATGAGCAACCGCATCACTTGGATTGACCCGGATGCCTTTAAGTAAGCAAGCTTTCTTTTGTCCTCTTTTCTCTTGTCTCTGTGAATTTGTCTGCATGTTTTCTAGTTTGCTCTTCCCACAGATAGACATGCTGATATTGGGCAGTTTTCTCAGCGTTTTTCTCTCGCTGTTTATTCACAAGCCTTCTCCATTGACCAGTTGTTCTAAATGCTTTCCCATGAATGCAATATTGTATCTACCGCAGGCTCTCCCCATATCAAGCTGATTGTATCTATCCATGGGGATAGCTAGGCTGTAGACAAACGTCAGCTTTCTAGCCGGATTTTCTTTTTGGTTTCATTGAACTATTTAAGCCAGTTTTCTTCCTCAAGCAACGCAATTGTTCCCGACACATCCAGGTGGTCAGGAGATGCTTTATTTGGTGAGTAACAAGCGATCTTTTGCAAACTGTATCTGTTATAACAGCGTGCTTTCGAATGCTTCTCAATGTATCAAAATTCGCTTGGAGCATTTTGCACCAGAGGCAATAACTGTTTTCAGGTACTGAAGTACAGCGGTCTATCGCACGACACAGCGACCCTGTTCCTATGGGCAGGCGAATTACAGACGGATCAGATCAGACTCAGTAGCATGCCGGTGGTCGGCAAAATACCGAGCGTTCCCATGACTAACCCGGCACTGAGCGATTCAGCGCTGCAGCGCCGAGTTGATGGAGACAATTCTGGCGCAGCCGATGCAATTGCTGACGCGGTAGCCGGGCTTTTGAAGGTTTGATCAGCAGCATGTGTCCAATTATACCGTCTAAGCTCTTGAGCAATCGCCAACTCTAGTCCATACAGGTAGACGTCTGGCTCTAATCAGGACCACGGACGCAATGCCGAGGACGCGGGAAGTCGTGTAGGGTGAGCGCGGTGACCGATGTGGAAAATATATGCATAAAATATCAATACCATAAATCGATATACAGCTGGTGTATTTTTTTGGCAAAGAAGTTATTAAAAGATGGAAATATCTCGACATAATTTGCAAAACAGCTAACAGTCCCAATTTTATAACAGAAACAACGATAAAAAGATAGTCGAGTCGCGATCGAAAGCGCTGAGCTCGAACGTTTGACGGATTAGTAACAGGATCACTGACCGGATTACCAGCCGCATTACGGGTGTTCCCATTACTAACGTGATCGCGATTAGCGCTCTGATCGCGATCAAGGTGCGATTAGAGTCGCCCATAGGAACAGGATCAGTGCACACTCTAAACAGGCACAGTAATAAATGCTCTTTTGCCCAAGGCAAGTCGGCATCTAAGCAACATCCAGGATACTCATGTTCCTCGCCGCAAATATGGTGAGCTGGCAAATTTCCGTAAAGTTGCTGGAGCTGGTAAACCGTCAACGGTAGGGAAGGGTAATGCAGAGCTGGTAATCCGTCCACAGCAGGGCAAGGTAAGGCAAAGCTGGAAACCCGTCAACGGCAGGGCAGGATAAGGCAGAGCTGGTAAACCGTCAATGCTCGAAAGCACGACCCCCATGTGGAAACTGAAGGGGGAAAAGTAGATGGGTAAATCCCTCATATATTAAAATATGAAATTCGCATGGCATGCGGCTAAATCTTTCTGTTAATTTGGGATTTCATTATACGTCATTGCGATGTTACAAACCTCTCGAAGTTTGCTTTGTTTGCTTCCGTAGCTCGGAGTAAAACAAAGCAGATTTAGAGAACAAGGACTGGCCATAATGCATTCATTCCAAATGCAAAACTGAAGGAAGGGCATGAAGTAAAAACAACAACAAAGGTTATTGGTAGCACATAGAGAGGGAATCGTGACATTAAGACACCTTTGAGTTGACATGTGTCGGAATACCTCCGTAAGTAAAATAGTTCATCGATTACCAGGTGGAAGAGGTTTGTCTTTGTGTTCATGTAGCGTCTCTAGCTGATTTCGGGCTTTACATACACAGTATTAGCGCCTTCACAGTCACAAATCTGGCGAGCCATGCCTCATTCTTCCGATAGTGCGCGACCAAGCGTGAAATAGATGCATTGCATCAATCGTGAGAAAAGCCTTCTTTATTCACCCCACTTCACTTCGTCCCGTGGTTAAATCTAAAGGTTAAATCCTTGTAGTGTAATATATCACCTGTTCTAGCTTTTCGTGCTGTTCAGAGGCGTGCTTTAGGCTAATGAATTCGCTACGAGTCTAAGCGGTTTCTAAACATTACTTACCGTAATTTAAGTAATTATGGGAGCCAATTCTGAGGGATTTTAGGCTCATGACTCCAAACCCATCCAAGCCGTTGCCACCTCCTCCCCAACGACACTTCAATTCCTATCGTTATTCCGGGGCGCTGATGTCGCTGTCATCACCGTGCTGTCGCTACTTAAGCTGTCGTCACTACGCTAATATCGGAACCTCGCGACATATGTCGCTATCACCATCTCACGATGTCTGTGTTTCTGTAATTTAACTCAAATGTCTACTATCACTGCAACGCTAATCTCTCTTCGGTCAATCCGTGAAGCTAATGTCTTCATCGGTAATCCACAATGCTAATGTTTTCATCGGTAATCCACAGTGCCAATGTCTATCGGTAATCACTAATCCGCAATGCGGACGTCGCTGTCACACCACAAAGCAAATGTTGCTGCCGTCGTGCCACGAAGCTGATGTCGGTATGGTTTCTTCACATCGTTGTTGCCGGTACAGGGCTCGTTGCTGCTGGTCTAATCGCCGGCGTGGCTGCAAAGCACATCTCCAGCCAGCGAATCGGTTCGGAACTCGAGCCTTCTGAATTGTACGATTGGCCTGGGTGACACGGAGTTCCAATATCCAGGCGAGATTAGTCGACAACGGCCTTGCCTGATCCCGGCTTTGGTCGGCGGTGAGGTAGTATGGCACTGGGTGGCACTGAGCTGGCACGGAAATCCCTGCAGGCTCCACCGACTGTAGTCTGACGTACGACCTGCTCCTGGTCCCGACTCGCGCTGTTCTTTTAACACTGACATCGAGCGCCCCAATGTCGACACCAGCTCCGGGTTCCGGGCCGCTCCCGCCAAACTCTGCACGGCTCCGTTCTGCTCCGTACGGTTTCAGGCGGTTCCCTTCCGGCTCCGGGTGGCTCCCCTCCGGCTCCGGGTAGGCTCCGTCTGGCTCCTGTCCGGCTCCACCTGACTCCGTCCTGGTTTGTGCAGCTCCTGGTCGATCCCATCCGACTCCATTCGACTGCAGGCAGCTCCCTTGCGGCTCCAACGGCTCCTGTCCGGCTCCGGGCCGTTCCCGTCCTGCTCCGTTCGGCTCCAGACGGCTCCCTTCCGGCTCCGGGCGGCTTCGTCCAGCTCGTGTCTGCAGGACCTTCCACAGCTGGCGGCAGTGGTGCGTCCGCCGACCTCCCACAGCTGGCGGCAGCGGTACGTCCGCCGACCTCCCACAGCTGGCGGCAGCGGTGCGTCCGCCGACCTCCCACAGCTGGCGGCAGCGGTGCGTCCGCCGACCTCCCACAGCTGGCGGCAGCGGTACGTCCGCCGACCTCCCACAGCTGGCGGCAGTGGTGCGTCCGCCGACCTCCCACAACTCGCGGCAGCGGTACGTCCGCCGACCTCCCACAACTCGCGGCAGCGGTACGTCCGCCGACCTCCCACAACTGGCGGCAGCGGTACGTCCGCCGACCTCCCACAACTCGCGGCAGCGGTACGTCCGCCGACCTCCCACAACTCGCGGCAGCGGTCCGCCGACCTCCCCAACTGGCAGCGGTGCGTCCGCCGACCTCCCAACTCGCGGCAGCGGTACGTCCGCCGACCTCCCACAACTCGCGGCAGCGGTACGTCCGCCGACCTCCCACAACTGGCGGTAGCGGCACATCCGCCGACCTCCCACAACTCGCGGCAGCGGTGCGTCCGCCGACCTCCCGCAGCTGGCGGCAGCGGTACGTCCGCCGACCTCCCACAACTGGCGGTAGCGGCACATCCGCCGACCTCCCACAACTCGCGGCAGCGGTGCGTCCGCCGACCTCCCACAACTGGCGGTAGCGGCACATCCGCCGACCTCCCACAACTCGCGGCAGCGGTGCGTCCGCCGACCGACACCCATGAGAGCAGTAACGCTGCTAGGTCGGCGCGAAAATAAATGCCTGCACCTCGGCCACACACCACACGAAACTGGCGCCCAGGTGGGGCTCGTGACACACGGCGCCGACGGCCGGTCAACTGCACCTGAGACGAGACCAGCCGTCTCCGTGGAGGAGCGGGCCGTCAGGATGGTGCGGCATCCGGTGGGGAAACCGGGCCTTATGTGGGGGGTAAACCCCCTCCCTGCCTCCCCAAAGGAAAAAAAGGGGGGGGTGGCAGTGATTGTCCTACTACTGCCAATATTCAACAGCTGTGTTGTGTTGAATGCTCGCATTTCTGGAAAATACTTGCTTTTCTGATGTGCCATAGATGCTACAGTGTGTGTTGAAGAGTGAAATAATGGAATTGCCCGAAGCTGGTTTGTACTTCACATGAGTTCATTATCACATCGTTGCTCCGCTGTTTTCCGCTCAAAGTAGTCCTTGTTCATTTGCTGATAGTGAATACTGGGAACAATATAAGATCATTATCTTTTGAAATTGGCAGCTCCTGGGTATTTACATTTTTGCTTTGAGGGTACCCTAAAATGGTCATTGGCCGATCCAAAGAGAGAAGAGCAAAATGGGTCGTTATCTCCCAACATCAAGCGCTCGAATGTAACAATACCATCGCAATGTTCTCATTTCCTGTCTGTAAAAAGCAGCAGTGTAGCTATGAAGCAAAATATTGTGGAAAACTGGAATATTTAATTTGAAATAACTGTTTTGGTTACACAGGCATTTCACTGCACTGATTATGGAACTATCACCCTCACACTCCCCCTCTTCCCAAACCTCAACAGCACTTTGCTCGCCCAAGCGTGACGACTTGGATCGATACCAGATGGACTTTGAACTTATCTGGCTTGAGGCCTTTAATTCGCCACTGCCAATGGGCACTCCAAAGAATGGCATGGACTAAACCCAGGCACGCGAATAAGAGGTCAGTTCCTGCTGCCCCTGGTTGATTGTCTGGCCGATAACCACGAGAGTGAACGACTGGAAGCGACAGGAGACTCGGTGATCTCCTGGTCAGAGTACAAGATCAGGCGCATGGTCGACCAGCTGTTGCAGGTGGAGCCACATCCCGTCCACATTCAGGCTGTGGAGTGTTTGATGAAGGTGGTGAGCGATGACGGTGGCCTCCTCTGCCGTAGTTGGGCAGGAGAGCCGGCACTGTTGCATTTGGCTTGGCTGAAACGCCATGAAGCAATGGGAGCGACAACGACAAACCGCGACTTTCGGCTGCTGTGCTGATGACATATGCAGGTGTATTGGTTACTGTATGCTGTTTGAGTTTCGATGCTTCGTTTAAGTAGTGAAAAAAAATGCAACGACCGTTGCCACAGTCTTGAGGATATCCTGCATTTCGAATGTATTGACAAATGCGCGTGATTGCAGGTAAATGTACAAACCCGTATTTTGTTGTGAAGCGTACAAGTTCTGCATTGATAGTTATCATTAACTTATGCAGATCAAACTTTCGGCCTACGTGCATGTTTTTGTCTTCGTCATGATCAAACATGTGTGCTAGAGCTCAATGCAAACACCGATTATGTATCTACGAAATAGTCCGAATTTCCAAATTTCCGAGTCCGAATTTCGCCGTCAGAATCGCTAGTGTCGCAAGAAACAAAACTTCACATCACCGCGAGGAAGCTCCAATTGTTTTTAAATAAATGCTTTGTGCTTTTATTCTGCTAAATGTGTCCCCATAAAGCTCAAGAGGGTTTTACATATACAGGAGGCACTGGGGGCATGTGCTCCCCCCCCCCATAGAAGGTGGTGCCCCTCCGGGAAGGCTCTAGGTCACCCCCTCAAATGATTCAGCCAGAGGTGCCCTTCCGAAGAAGTGACGCCCCTTGTGCCACAAAGTGCCAATGCCACAAAGTGCTAGCCCATGAAAATTCCTGCATCCGCCCTTGAAACCTTACTATGGCCCTTTACATCTGTCAATGAACACCGGCCAGACAACAAGCGACGTATACGGAGAGTCGAACACATTATGAGGAAGATGCATGACAACAAAGCTGCGGTGGCATTTAATAATAGTAATCATACTAAAAATGTATATATATATGCGTTTGTCAATATGTACTCCAGTCTTTGCGCAGCAAGTGAATGGGCTTCGTCTTTCGATCAATTCCGTTCCCGAGATTACGAACTTCTTCGCGCTCTGAAATCGCCCGCTGGCTGACTTGAGTTTAGCTGCCAAGGAAGGCGAGACGGCCTCTATCGCGCCTCGATCAGACAAACTCGCCTCCACTTTTCATCCAGCCGCTGCTGCCAATAAATAGATTCCCGCAAATTGCACCAGCCTCTGTTGGCCTTTTCTTACAACTGGCGCGAGTTTAGCAGTAGTTCTCCGGCAGCGCGCACCGTTGGAAATCTGCCGACGAACCAGTGCGGAAAAATCAGTCTGAAGTAACAAAAAAAATCGACTCCATGTGGAATCAGCTGCCTATAGCAGCATTTCTGTGACCTCTTTGGAGTTCAGTTTTGGTCGTGGAATCAGCTCATTCACTGTTGCGTGGTCGGGAATGATGGTGTAGATTCTAGTTTACCTGGCAACCACTGCGTGATCGGGTATGGTGGTATAGACGCTAGTTTGCTTGGCAACCACTGCGTGGTCGAGGATGATGGTGGAGACGCTAGTTTACCTGGTAACCGCACATCGTCTTAGCTATGCCGTGCAATGGTTGCTGGGCTACCTTGCGGATAATAGTAAAAGCATGCTGCCTTAAATATTTTCGTTTCGTACGATTATACCCAAAACGTACTTCATAGGACACAACACTCCCACTAAATGTGACATAGTCTCGATTCCCGGCTCGGGTGACATCGATCCAGTGATCGGGATTCATGACAACGTTCGATTAACGGCATCTCGAACCAGCGATTGACACATCCAATTATCATATCATCAATGACCTGCATGATTTTATTTATTTATTTATTTATTTCACGATATATGCCCCTCCACGTATAGTGCTTAATATTTTTTTTTTGCTATTATGGTTTGTAAATAAAGAGAAAAGCAGGTGATTCGCCTGTCGCATTGGACTGAATGCTTACCACAAACGGATGCTGTTTATCGGGAAATGCGATGACAGATTCCGATCCGGTTTCTGAATTTGCGTCAGATGACGCATTTATTATTTATTTATTTTTATTTACATACATGCCTCACGTATGTGCAATAATTTGCGAAACACCACGCATCAATTATAGGCTAGCCAATCAGTTATAAACGCGTTCGGTCAGATTCAGGTGGTCAGAATTTCATCAGTTCAGTGAGAACTGGATGGTATCAGTTTGCACGCGAGATAGATAGTGGAAGAGCTCGGCATGATCTAGTACGAATAGGTTAAATCACCCGACTACGAATTGCAATGTAGCACACAAGGGCTGCTGGTGCTTGTGCTCTCTTCTTTGATCGATCCGTCTTTGCTCTTTGGATCATACCGAGCTCTTCCACTGTCTTCCTCACGTGCCGACCGATACCATCCAGTTCTCGCTGAACTGATCGAATTCTGACTACCTGAATCTGACCGAAAGCGTCTATAGCTGATTGGCTAGCCTATAATTGATGCGTGGTGTTCCGCAAATTATTGCTAAGCTCCGAACCACACCTGACATCTCATAAGTCTTTTCTTAAGTTCTTCATTTGTCCTTTGCAATAACTTGAGTCGGACGCCAATAAATGATCCTTAATGAAGCCATGCAACTGATGTTGCAGCATAGTTCACGGAAATCAACCGTAAGCCATCTGCAGGATGATGCTGTTCTCATTGGTCGCAAAAGTCTGCCAGCTCAGCTTGTCAATTTAGAGCGCCAATCCTGTTTGTTTTGTGGTTAGGTTTATTTCCAATATGAACCTTTAATCGACATACATGTTTTCCTTCGTGTCTCCAGGTGACCTCCGTGGAGGTTTCGTAAGCAAACTCAGACCGCTTTTATTTGCACGAGTGCCTGCTTGCTCAATAATTCTTCGAGAGTATGACGTGTGATGAAGCATCGGCCTTCAGGGTGTTGAGCGGGGTTATTTATTAGTCTTTGCATAATCTCAACGAACCTGTCGGGACCATCGAAAACTAATTTTGGACTTCCATGTTCGCCTTAATAAGCAGCTGAGCAATTTCGTCGCAAATAGCGAGCAATTTAGACCAGGTCCTTGGATTGTAAGTAGGTTGTGGATTATAAAGCGGGTATTAGTAGACGCAGAATGTCATGTGAGTACCGAACCACGTTCATAAGCATCACCAGAACACATGACCAGAACAAAACTACACAATTAATCACCAAAACCACACATTTAACATTAAGCCACGATGACGCATGTGCTTGCAAAGCGTCAAATCCATCACACGCGAAAAAATTACTCTTACTAGAATTACAACTAGTCGCAAAGCACTAACACCCTACACTTGGCGATGACCAGGACACAGCCTCACTTTATCGGTCACGCAGGATTGCCACCCTTCAAGAGTGGAGTGGGTGTGGACGAGTGTCGCGGTCCTCACCCTTCAGGATAGTGAGTGGGAGAGGACGAGTGTCGCGGTCTTCCCACCCTTCGTAGAGCTTTCATTCTTCGGTGCCCCACATCTCCACATCATCTCTGACGAGTTTGCGGTGTCTGCCCAGGTCTAATATCCACTCTACCCCGTCTCGGTAGGTCCTTGAGTCACAGCCTGAGCTCGGTCGACATCAGCTTCAACCGGCTCTACTCACTACCTCACGAGCTCTTCCGGGCCATGAGCAACGTCACCTTCATCAACCTGCACGGGTGAGTGGTGCTGCTAGTGTCCAGCCGACCGGTGTCTAGCCGACCTGTGTCCAGCCGACCGGTGTCCAGCCGACCGGTGTCCATGTGTCCAGCCGACCGGTGTCCAGCCGGCCGGTGTCCAGCCGACCTGTGTCCATGTGTCCAGCCGACCTGTGTCCAGCCGACCGGTGTCCAGCCGACCGGTGTCCAGCCGACCGGTGTCCAGCCGACCTGTATCCATGTGTCCAGCCGACCTGTGTCCAGCCGACCTGTGTCCATGTGTCCAGCCGACCGGTGTCTAGCCGATTTGTGTCCAGCCGACCGGTGTCCAGCCGGCCGGTGTCCAGCCGACCGGTGTCCAGCCGACTGGTGTCCAGCCGGCCGGTGTCCAGCCGACCGGTGTCCAGCCGACCGGTGTCCAGCCGACCGGTGTCCAGCCGACCGGTGTCCAGCCGACCTGTATCCATGTGTCCAACCGACCGATGTCCAGCCGACCGGTGTCCAGCCGACCGGTGTCCAGCCGATCTGTGTCCATGTGTCCAGCCGACCGATGTCCAGCCGACCGGTGTCCAGCCGACCGGTGTCCAGCCGACCGGTGTCCAGCCGACCGGTGTCCAGCCGACCTGTATCCATGTGTCCAACCGACCTGTGTCCATGTGTCCAGCCGACCTGTGTCCATGTGTCCAGCCGACCTGTGTCCATGTGTCCAGCCGACCTGTACCCATGTGTCCAGCCAACCTGTATCCATGTGTCCAGCCAACCTGTATCCATGTGTCCAGCCAACCTGTATCCATGTGTCCAGCCGACCTGTGTCCATGTGCCCAGCCGACCTGTATCCATGTGTCCAGTCGACATGTGTCCATGTGTCCAGCCGACCTGTGTCCATGTGTCCAGCCGACATACAGTGGCGGCTTCAATTAACACGGCGTCGCGGTCCTCACCTTTCAGGAGTGGGGTGGACTGGAACCGGGCATCGCCATCCCCGCCCTTCGGGAGTGGAGTGGACGGGAACGGAGTGGCATGGTTCTCACCATTCAGGAGTGGAGTGGGCCGAGTGTTGCGACTCCCGCTCGAGAGGAGTCGCCGAGTGTTGCGGTTATTAATTTTCAGGAGTGGAGTGGGCGGGAGCCGAGTGTCATGGCCCTTACTCTTCAGGAGTGGAGTGAACGAGAGACCGCAGCTCGCGTCCGGCGCGAGTGGAGTGAGTGGGGATTCGCGGACTTTGCCCTTCGGGACAGTGGAGTGAGCGGGATAAATGTAGCTGCCCTCACTGGACTGTGAGCTGGAATTCTGCATCGAGTGCCTTGGCCCTATGTCTCCTTTATCCCACTGTTCCTGCGGAACATTGTTACGTCATGAAATGGCCAAGGATTGCATGCAAGGATCTGTTTACCCCTCGCAGGGTGGGGTGGGAAGAGGACACGTGAGCACTCGATATCTTTTTATCTGGGCTTATACTCTTAAGTATTTTGCGACATTGTGTTAAATTTTGACATGCCTTCTAATGATTGATTTGCACGATATTGCGCAAAAAAGAATCCCAAGAAAGCTGCTGAGATAGAGTACGCAAAAGCCATGCCTCACCCTTTTCCGAAGTGTTTTTTCATATCTTGTAATACCAACTTGGAAATAGCATAGGCGAATGCAGAGTCGAATGTTATTGTTAAATATGAATGTGTGGATAAACTATTGCAAAAATGCAAAAAATCTGGAAAATTCCTCAGGCCAGATTGTAACGTGAACGTTAAATATTTAATGTAAATGTTATATATACCTATTTTGACTCTAAGTATTGTATTGAAGAGTATGCATGTTATTGATCATAGTATATCCAATAATGTTCTAAATTGCAAGTGGATATTAGGTTAGGTGACGGAGATATGACCAAAAACGTTCCCAGAATGCATTCATCAAGGGCACTCCGGAGAATAAAATGATAAATGTTGCGAAGCAAAATGACTCCCAGGGTTGGTTGTGGAAGTTCGTCCTAGTATATCTAAGGCCATACAAAGGTCAAGTCTTCCGGTTGAAAAATGCCGAAGAATGAAAGCTGCCAAAAGGTGTTAACTTTGTATTGGTAAAATCAAGCATAAACAACATACACAAAAATTGATGACCAGATTCCGTCAGCCATTTCTTCGAAATTGAACTTCAGGCTACCCCATTACCTTGGCCTCAGGATGTTTCTTTGCGTGAGTCAAATATACACCCGCTCCCACATTGCATGGGACAGGAACGAATGCCGGCCAGTATTCCAGTTGTAATTTCGAACAGATCATGCTTTGGAAAGGGTAACAGAAACAACAACGCAAAGCCAAATGTGTTAAAAAAGGACGTTTTGTTGTTCAAGATGTTCTTCAAGATGTTCTAACTATTCCAATATTTGCCAACGAGCATTATGGTCCCACTCACATCAGAAGCGAAACCGGAATGAAATGTTACTCTTGTAAGCTTCCATGTAACATTTTTCTTGTAATAAGCTGTGTTTCAGCCTTTAGGGCGTCTGTGATCCGTGTACATTCGGCACCTTTTTGGTCATAGCTCAGTGACCCGACCTGATTGGCTTGAACTAAACACCACTAGAGAACATCGTTTGCTTTAGGTATGCTTCATTTGTTCAAGAATTTCCCTTCATAGCCAATTCATACACAAAGCTTTTCACAAGTTACATTTTCGTAGGACCTGAAGACCTGATCTGACGTCGCATTTTATGCTTGTGCTTTGTCATTTTCCTACTCACATATTAAATCTTGGACTTCATCTTGGATTTTTCCTTATGTGGTACCTAGGACTTTAACTTTTACGGTATCTTGGACTTTATCTTGTCCGGTGCCTTAGACTTTATGTCAATTGATGACCAGATTCCGTCAGCCATTTCTTCGAAATTGAACTTCAGGCTACCCCATTACCTTGGCCTCAGGATGTTTCTTTGCGTGAGTCAAATATACACCCGCTCCCGCATTGCATGGGACAGGAACGAATGCCGGCCAGTATTCCAGTTGTAATTTCGAACAGTTCATGCTTTGGAAAGGGTAACAGAAACAACAACGCAAAGCCAAATGTGTTAAAAAAGGGACGTTTTTTTGCTCAAGATGTTCTTCAAGATGTTCTAACTATTCCAATATTTGCCAACGAGCATTATGGTCCCACTCACATCAGAAGCGAAACCGGAATGAAATGTTACTCTTGTAAGCTTCCATGTAACCATTTTTCTTGTAATAAGCTGTGTTTCAGCCTTTAGGGCGTCTGTGATCCGTGTACATTCGGCACCTTTTTGGTCATAGCTCAGTGACCCGACCTGATTGGCTTGAACTAAACACCACTAGAGAACATCGTTTGCTTTAGGTATGCTTCATTTGTTCAAGAATTTCCCTTCATAGCCAATTCATACACAAAGCTTTTTACAAGTTACATTTTTGTATGACCTGAAGACCTGATCTGACGTCGCATTTTATGCTTGTGCTTTGTCATTTTCCTACTCACATATTAAATCTTGGACTTCATCTTGGATTTTTCCTTATGTGGTACCTAGGACTTTAACTTTTACGATATCTTGGACTTTATCTTGTCCGGTGCCTTAGACTTTATGTCATACGGTTCCTTCATGGCACATAATTAAACATGCGTGTGAAAACCGCATTGTTAGGAGGTGCTGATCTGAACTTGATCTACTCCACCTTCGCAACCTTGGTAGACTAAACCACCAGGTTTTGGCATAATATGCACTGATCAATTGTGGCAAGGTACGCCAACTTTCAAAGTGATATCTGGGACGGTTTTTGCGTTAGTTGAGAAGAAACAAAATCTGTGTAGTGTAGGTCAGATTCGCCACTACACTGCGAGGGTACGGAGAGATTCAGTCCTCCTCTGAGCCACCTGCTGAGTTCATGACCACCTGTCCGTGCCACCTGCTGAGTTCATGACCACCTGTCCGTGCCACCTGTTGAGTTCATAACCACCTGTTCGTGCCATCTGTTCAGTTCATGGGTAAAGTGGATGACGTATTGTTATCGCCTGTTGCCAAGCTTAACCCAAGCCGATAGCGATAACCTGTGCCGGCTATGAGAGCAGAGATGGGCGGCGATATTGGGGGATGCGCTCTCCAAGCTAAGATATAATTAGAAATACAACTATAGCGTGCATGGAGGAAATCGACCTAAAAGCCTTCTTGTCCTTGCGTCCATCCAAAATCAGTGGCAATGACCACTGCCCATGAAAGCACGCATTTCGGCAATGCAACCTTTCCTGAGGACTCCTCGATCGTGTGATAAGTCGCTTAGAGATGGTTGCAGGTATATTCCGTCATAACCAAGTGTCAAAGGCTCCGTGACCGAGCGTGTAGATCAGCAGCTGGTAAGTATATCATCTCGAGTAAAGGAGATTCAATAATTGAGCTATCAGGCGTTGTGAACATTACGTGTGTAGCGAGCATTTTCTCCTGCCGTGCAACAAATGACACTCGTCTTCACGTCTTTTACTGCGAGGTCCTCAACCGCAGGGGATTCTCCCTGGGGGATTTGGTACCTTTCAGGGGTGAAAGCATAGACAGATGAAGACATGCTAAGGTGATATGTGCGCTGCACGCTGTGCTTTGTTGGGAATAGTGCGCCATATATGTGTTTCACGAGTAAAAGGGAATGGCCCAAGCTGGGTAGTAACCAGTACTATAATAGAACCATCGAATACATGTTTCATGTTGTGCATGTCTCTTTCATAACGCTCAAAACTTCTCTCTCCTCTCTCGCTCTCGCTCTGGCTCTATTTCTCTATCTCTCTAACTCTGTATATCTCTACCTCTCTCCCTCTCTCTCTCCGTTTCTCTCCAAGGGAAGACTGGAGGTAGTGAGACGTGCATATATATATATATATATATATATATATATATATATATATATATATATATATATATATATATATATATATATATACATATATATTGCCTGTCGCGCAACACCGCATCAATGCTTCATGTACGATTGCAATGCACATAAAATGTCAACAGACAATGCAATCACGAGGGGACGCGGCAAGGTATCGCATGTAATGAAACATTACTCATGTAGTTGCTTATATGTGCACCTCACTTTAGTATTAATTGATCTTAAAGAACAGCTTTCCATAACCGATGCAGGAAAACTGTTTCGGTGATTAACTACTCTAATACCAAGTTGCTGCTGTAGTAATCTCGTTCTGCTCCTCTCGTCTTTTGCAACTTAAAACATGACCTCTCTTTGTATGCAATACAAATATGTAATATTTTATTACATAAATATACAAGTCGAAAAACTCACTGTATTTTAATGAATGAATGTTATGACTAATTTTATCAACTTGAATCATGTCATTTTCAGTCGTCTTTGCTGTAGTGATATCCAATTCAATTTCCTAAATCTTTGTTCACAGCTAAATCTTTTCAAACTCTGAATTATTATTCTTGCTCGTTTTTCAAAGTACATTGGCTTGTCATTGGCTTGTAATTGGCTACGCTTCATCGGGTCACAGTCAGTTGGCTGACGAGACAGCTGGAAGTGGCGCCGGCTGCAAGTCTCGTGCAATCAGCTGTCATTTTCCGCCTGTTGTGCACGTATTTACTCGGTTGTGGCGAGATCGGCTTGGCATCAGCGTCGATTGAAGGCAACAGCTATGTAAATTCGCCTCAGATTTTGATGTGGTTGGCAGCATGCATGACATGACTGCCGCTGCAAAACATGCGATTTTATTGTGTTTTTGCTTGTGTTGGTATTGGCGTATTACACATTGCTTGTGATACATTCCGGTTTTAGTCATTGTAAAGCTGGTGTGTGTGGGGGGGGGCGTGGGACTGGAATATGCACATGCTCATTGCACATGACAGCGGCAGAAATGAAGGTCAAAGAGCAATAGAAGTGAACAAAAATAGTAGTATTTACACTTCAATACGCTCATGAACGGCATAAAACACTGGGGAACAATAAAGGAAAATACGCCACATATGTTTTTAAGATGTTTTTCATGATGGTGCCTTTCACCTGACTTCCGAGAGTTAATTGTGTAGTGCTGAAGCTCAGTCCTGAATGTGAGCAAACACGTGGCACCTCATTACACCCGCTTGCACCACGTATGCTAACTGCGTTTTGCCGGTCTCGTTTGTGATGGGTGGTAGATGCTGATGGCCTGGGTACTTCGGTGGTGTGGCACTGCCAGTTACCACCAGCTATTACATTTCAATAAGTCAGTGCTGAACCCCTTCGGATCACTGTGTGCTCCGGACATCATGGGTGTCGTTTTGTGCGCCATTGGTTGGGCCACTAAGTCTCAATGCTGCTCTCTACCCGCATCGCTCAGATTTTACATGGCACTCTATGAGGTTCCCCCTCCCAATGCTTGGAAGCTGCATGCATAATGCCTGCATGCACTTCCCCTCTCCTCTTCCGCGATTCATTGCTTACGGTGTCATCCGTGCTAGACATGTTCGGTTGCACATTGCCCGTGTCCTCACATCCAGGCAGCTTGGCTTCCCTGTGACATCGCAGGCATGGTTATGTCCTGTCATTGACCGCCACGCGTCACGCGTGCTGAATTGTTGCTTATCTTTGGAATTACGGGCATGCGTGTGCCTTCCTGCTGTACCACAAGCAGAATTGTAATGCCTGCCGGATGATTTGATTAATGCATTGACCGGCGGACTGCCAGTGGTGGGTGGACCCCTCCTTCTGCTGGTGTGGGTGACAGGTTTTATGGCCCTCCCTTCTATCTCTACGTTTTGATTTCGACGAGCTAGAAAGAGGCGGCTTTCGGTGTTGGGTAGCGACATCCTTCTACTTAGTCATCCTTAATCATCCTTAATCTGCATCCTTCTACTTGATATAATAACCGTCGACAATACTATATCCTTTATAGTTTCTCCCCTTAGGCTCGAAAGGAGGGTAACGTCGGAATTTTTCACTCGGGCTGACCGATTTTGCAGGCTTTTTGTTCCCGGGCCCCCTATTTAAGGTATGTTTAAGATCAAAGGCGATGTCATTCGAAGGTACGTATGGTAATTTGCTGAGTGGTACCATACCTGTGGTGCCAATATACACATATACCCGTGGTATCATATACGTGGAGGCCAAATGTGGTATCACTCGAAGGTACGTATGGTGATGTACCGAATAGTATGCACCATACCCGTGGAGATGGCATGGGATATGGTACATACCATGCTCGTGGAGGCTAAAGTTATGATCATTCGCCGGCACCTCGGCAATTTGAGTTAAAATCGACGTGAAAACAAACATTTGGCATAACTCGAAAACTAAGCGAGCTAGCTCAAATATCAGGACTTCATCCAGATGCAGAATGAAACGGCCCATGTATTGTTGCAATTTGGACATCAATCTGACTGGTAGTTTGTGATCCGTGGAATGAATTGTCATTATTGACATGGGAGGTTTGTCCATCGCAGTGTTCATTGCTTCTCTGGTCTATCCCAAGTTCGTGAAAAATTCATGCCCATTTACACCCCCAATTTGTATTTAGTAAACCAGCAGGCCAGCATTTACCTGTTCTAGTTAAAAGTATTTATTGCCGATCAGCTGACAGCCAGTCTTCAGCAGGTGCCCACTGCAGGATGACCCCTACACGTGTTTGGGGGGTTGGTCCGAGGTAATTTTGGACTCTTTATCTGAATTCAGCGTCAAGAACTACCCCTGGAACGATTAGCAAAAATATGCTGACTCCAACTTTTCAAAACGTCTTTCAGGTTAGTGGCCTCGAATGACTTGAGGTCAAAATACACAGGTCAAGTAGCGTGGCTATTTATATCTACCAGACACCAATACTTCATCACTTTGACCTTGATAAATATTTGATAACCATAAGATGATAACTAGATTTCTTTCAATACCAGGTAGTTCTCCCGTCGCCCAAGCTCTCCTCGGGAACGTATGTATATATATATATATATATATATATATAAACGCGGTCGTTTCCTTGGGGCACATTCTTGCTGTGGTGATGAACCTTCTCACATCATCCATACACATACCCTCTATCACTATGCTCTATGTTAACGCTGATGGCTACAATTTAATCATACCTTTCCCTTCTCGGGGCTAACGGTCAGCCCTACCTCCGCTGGCTGACACCATCACGTACAGACGTAGCCGGTAGCAGACGGTCAAATGGCGGCTGCAGTTGACGGGTACATTGCCACTCCTGGGCCCGATCCGCTCACATGTCAGTGGTGACAGTCACGCTCCCGCTGTCTTGGAGTCGTGGACGAGTCGACCCTCACACGAGTGAGTGCACAGTTTAGCACGAGTTGAGAACATGAGTGCACAGTTCACAACATGAGTGCACAGTCCAGAACATGAGTGCACAGTCCACAACATGAGTGCACAGTCCACAACATGAGTGCACAGTCCACAACATGAGTGCACAGTCCACAACATGAGTGCACAGTCCACAACATGAGTGCACAGTCCACAACATGAGTGCACAGTCCACAACATGAGTGCACAGTCCACAACATGGTGCACAGTCCACAACATGAGTGCACAGTCCACAACATGAGTCACAGTCCACAACATGAGTGCACAGTCCACAACATGAGTGCACAGTCCACAACATGAGTGCAAGTCCCAACATGAGTGCACAGTCCACAACATGAGTGCACAGTCCACACATGAGTGCACAGTCCACAACATGAGTGAAGTCCCACATGGTGCACAGTTCCACATGGTGCAAACATGGTGCCGTTCCACATGGTGCCGTCCACGCATGGTGACGTTCACAACATGAGTGCACAGTCCACAACATGAGTGCACAGTCCACAACATGAGTGCACAGTCCACAACATGAGTGCACAGTCCACAACATGAGTGCACAGTCCACAACATGAGTGCACAGTTCACCCACTGTTCCGCTGTCACTGCACTCAATCGAATTCTCCGAACGACTATCGTCGCATGACTGTCCACGACTGACTCCGACTGACCTCGACTGACCCAGACTGATCTTGACTGACCTCGACTGGCCAAAACTTACTCCGACTGACCTCGGCTGACCCCGACTGACCTCGGCTGACCCTGGCTGGCCTCGACTGACCTCCTCTCGCTTGCTGTCGCGGCGCTGATGTGCCGTCACCCACGGGCGTGGCCCTCTTCAGGCGCCATGCGACGCACGCCATTTTTATTTGTGGCTCGTAGTCTAGCTGGTGACTGCTGGTGACTGCTGATTGGTTGCTGACAGTTCCGACTGTCCAGTGAGGCGGCGGCTTCTGGGCACCTGGGTCAGGTGATGCACTCTTGGGGTGTGGCGGCCCCTGACTGGGCCCTCTACTTGCTAGACATCGGTCAGCATCCGGCGCTCGCATTGTTCCACTTCCAGATGGTGTTCGGCTGTTGCCTGTCGACCAGATGTATTTGCTTGCTTTTCGAGCCGTACCCGCAGTGGCTGGAGTTCCTTCCTTGCCGCGAGCGAGCAGTATTTGCAGCAGGTGGTGGCAGACCGGTGACCGACATCCCTGGCGGAGCCGAGATTTCCCGCCGGCTGCTGGCTCGCTCCCTTCGCGGGCCGGTTCGGCTCTGCTGTACCGTATGAAGCGCCCTGTTAATAAATGTAAACCGGCTTACACAGCTGGTAGCCACAGCTGGCACTGAGCAGGGCTCCAGCAGCCCGCGGATTACGCCCGTGTGAAGTGCTGCTCCGGCCGGGTGCGAGCCAGTATCCTTGCTGCACCAACACCGATGTTCGTCGCAACATCGAGCGCAGTAACACACGCACACACAGAGCTGTGGTAGCCGTCGTGAGCTGACACGACCTCCGCCTGAGCTGGTAGACTGACGCTCCACCTGGCGGCCGCCGGCAGCAACTATCTGCACGAGCTGCGGCCGGCCGACTGGCACCGGCTGCGGCACGCGCTCGGCCAGGCGTTCCTCGGCAACAACGACCTGTGTCGGCTGGAGGCCGGCACGCTGGCCTCGCTTCGTCAGCTCGTCTCGCTGAACCTGGAGAGCAACCAGCTGCAGGAGCTGCCGGCCGACGCGCTGCCGGTCGGCCTTCAGGTGCTCAACGTCAACAGCAATCGGCTGACGCAGCTACCGCTGCAGACGCTCCGCAAGCTGCACCGTCTCAAGTGGCTCTACTTCGAAGGTGAGCTATATGAAATGTGGCAGCTTGTGGTAGTTTGGTCAGTTAGAGCTACATGACAAGTGCTCACGTTGTAGGTGGGTGCATGGCCTCAGATGTGTCGATTTGACGCCATGGACTTGATCCTAACTTTTGTGGTGGATGTGTTCCGCACCAGCACTTCTTAGCCCTTTTCGGACCACTTCTACATCTCAATCTGTAGTAAATATGGCCCTTCCGTAAAGCGAGCACGCTTCTCTCATCATACTTCGCGACTTATCATGTTCATATATATATATATATATATATATATATATATATATATATATATATATATATATATATATATATATATATATATATATATATATATATATATATATATATATATATATACATATATATATATATATATATATATATATATATATATATATATATATATATATATATATATATATATATATATATATATATATATGTATATATATATATATATATATATATATATATATATATATATATATATATATATATATATATATATATATATATATATATATATATATATATATATATATATATATATATATATATATTTATGTATATATATGTATATATGTATGTGTATATGTTCCCCTTTATTCTCCGTCATATTGGATGTGCAAAGGTTTACCAAAACGGGCAGGGAATGGTGACCGTTAACTTCGGCAGGGATGGGTGAATTATCAGGAAAAATCTCGTATGCCTTTTGCTGCGAAACTTTGGCGTGCAAACATTAAGTTCTGTTTATTGACTGCCGTGAATATGTCAACCTATAGTAGGCATCATTCCGATCATGGCTTACCTCAAATTAGCATGAGCCGAGTCTTCCTGGCAAGTCTTCCCTGGGCAGACTATTCCGACTGGAACGATTAGGCCAAACATTTGGCTCGTCCTCGTGGATTGATGAGCTACCGCTGCCCTCTTAAGGACCAGATATTCTATGTCAGTAGAAGAACTGTGATAACCATAACCATAACGCCATGTTTCTTGTTTGACGGCGTCTCTCCTTTCTTGACTAGTTGATATAACCGGATGTCACATAAGCCGGATTAACGTAATTCCTTCTTTAACGTAGTAATCTCTAACAGATGGCACTTTGCCTCCGCTAAAAATTTAGGGAAAAAAGAGAAAAAAAGAAAGAAAAGATAACCATAATCTTGAAGTACCGCGCCATCACTCCACATGTGTACCGTACTGTTGGAAAGTTATACTGGTGCCTTCGGCTGAAGCACAGGGAGATCAATGAACGGTATGTTTGCACACGTGTAGGATTATTAGCTTCACACAAACTAGTCTGACTTGCGTCCTCTTCCTCCTGTCACCAGCATCCCGATCACGCACGTGCATCGCCATTCACTTACCGCGGCAAACCACCTCGCCGAACTACCTCACGGAACTAAGTCAGCTCCGAGTCACAGGCCAATGCTTCACCTATCTCCGCAGACAACTACATCAAGCACCTGCCGTCCGAGTCACTGGGCGAGTCGAGACGCATGTCCGAACTCCATCTCGCACACAATCGGATCGAGGAGCTGCCGCGCCGCCTGTTCAACGGCTCGGTGCGCCTGCAAGACCTCTACCTGCAGTACAATCAGCTGACGAGTCTGCGACGCGCCGCCTTCTCCGGCCTGCACCTGGCCAGACTCTTCTTGGAGCATAACCGCATCATCTGGATCGACGAGAACGCCTTCCACGGGGTCTGTACTGCGACAGAGCGCTTTCCACGGGTCTGTACTGCGACAGAGCGCCTTCCACGGGGTCTGTACTGCGACAGAGCGCCTTCCACGGGGTCTGTAGTGCGAAAGAGCGCTTTCCGCAGGGTCGGTACTGCGACAGAGCGTATTGTAGGGGGTCGGTACTGCGACAGACCGCCTTCCACGAGGATTGTAACGCGACAGAGCACCTTCCGCAGAGTCGGTACTGCGACAGACCGTATTGTAAAAGGTGGGTACTGAGGGGGAGCTCCTTCCGCAGGTTCAGTTCTGCGACAGAGAGTATTGTAAGGGGTGGGTATTAAGGGGGAGCGCTTTCCGCAGGATCAGTAATGCGACAGAGCGTATTGTAAGGAGTGGGTACTGAGGAGGAGCGCTTTGTAAGAGGTGGGCGGTGCGACAGAGCGCCTTCCGAGCGGTCGATACAAGCCTCTTCCCTGTGATGGATGGGGCAGAAACCACGTGAAGTGCTGCAGAGAGCCTTAAAGTCATAAAGTCATAAAGTGTTAAGGCTTAATAAGAGCCACAGGGGCCCATCTGGGTTAAGCCTATCTAGAAAAGGTACTAGAAATGTACATATTCTCACCCCAATCAATCCCTAATCCCAAGTTCCTAGGAAGCTATATATCCCAGCCTATCTAGCATCATCCACTTGCTATTGCATAACACCCTCAACAATTGCAAGCTCCTCCCATCATACCCATTGTGCTACCACAGCCCCTGCTTAAAGGGGTCTGTGCCGTGCACATTTAACATAAATATTATCCCCTCCATCCAAATTAGAAATCAAAAACAAGATTTTCCTGCCTAAAAAATTTGTCCACCCTACTTTTAAATACATTCAATGAGGAACTCCCCACAACATCAGCAGGCAGCCCATTCCACTGATCAACAACCCTTTGACTGAAGACCTGCTGTCGCTTAACTGTCCTACACCTCAACTTGTCTAACCTGAGTTGGTGACCCCTGTGTGATACTTTAAACTGAAGAGCACCATTTAAATTGACCTGATCTAGTCCTTTAACAAGCCTTCCATGGTTTGGGTCTCATACCACCCAAGCCTTCCATGGCTTGGGTGGTATGAGAGAGTACCTTCCACCAGATGAGCGCTGCGAAGACGTTTCCCTTGCCTGATGGATCTATGGGATGTGTCGTTTAGATAAGATATGCAGGGATTTGTCCATGGGTGTCGTTTTATGTTTTTTTAGGGGGAAAGTGCACCCTCAATGTTGGCTTGGCCCCCTCCCCCCACGCAATCCATTGGGATCCGCTCATTGTCTTCATTTATCATGCCCCCACCAGCACTTTTCATAAATTAACGCCCTGGATGTGTCCCTGTCGGTGTGAATTTGTCCTCATTAGGAAAGCAAAAGGACAATGAGAAGAGCTGTATTTTGTGGGACTAGATATGCTATGGATTACCCGAGTTATGATGGAAACGTTGGTGTGGAGTGTAGGCAGATATACTAAAAGGTTAATTACCATGGGCTGATATAGTGAAAAGGCACCTAGATTGTGCTGGTGTTCTGCCAATTGGCGGATATGTTAGTGGGTGCTCTGCATATGTTGGTGTTGTTCCGACCGCGCCCCTTATGTGTAGTAGGTGAGGTATGGGATGTTCTTGTAATTATCTGTCACAGACAAGTCAGTGAGCTGAGCGAAAATTTGTTCTTATGCAATTATGGAGATTGATATCAAATCAGATGACGTATTTCTCCAGAAAAGGCCTCGTAGCTAAGAAGTAGTGGCCTGTTTGCAGGTCACTGTTCCCAAATCTGTCCAATTCTTACCATCAGTTTCAAAGCGCTCGTGGCTTCACCACCTGCTACACCATGTTTTGCAGAGCGTTGGAGAAGCTGATGCTAGCATGCCCGAGCCATTAACCTGGCCAAGGTGAATGGCTCCGTTGGTTCCGGGCAGCAGCTGCAGGATCAGACCGCGTGTGCAGACTGTTGGTGGGGGATTATCGAGGCAACCGAGCGCCAACAGAATGCGCCGTTGATCAATGCGCCTTGCAAGCTCTGCAACGAACGTACCACCACATACACGAACAATATCACCACATATGCATGCTCTGTGCAAAAGTGCTCTGCACGGATTATTCTCAAAATTAATGCTTATGTGCAGAAGGATGATGATTAGCATGGTACGGTTTCGTGCTACCATTACCTCAAGGAATTTCGCATCAATGTTGTTACATTATTACCTTCGAAGCACATTCAGATCAATCATCGATTCAAGGTACGCATAGACCGGGCCATTTTGACGACCGAAGCCTATTCTATGCAAGTGAAGATGAAGCAGGTATTGGAGGTGCAGCTCACTTCTGCCCGCCTTATAGCATGGTTTTCTTCTCTGTTCAGAAACAAATCATCAATAAAAATTGGTTGAGTGTGTAATTCATACTTAGCTCATGTCACGTGGCTGGTGTGACCACGACACAGGGCCATGATATATCTGTCACCTTGCAATCTTTCTTCGTCTCGCTGCTTGCCAAGGTCAAACATACCCTCCGTGACCTCAACCAGAGCAACCGCACACCTCCCTGCCGTACATTGCACCATCTTGCTACACTCTTTTCTGGACTAGTTCGCCATGCTATTCCATCGCTTTCTGGTGGGATGCAGTCTGAATGCTGTCCCACTTGCCGCCAGGTGGCTCATAGTCTGATTGCGCTGGATCTGGAGGGCAACCAACTGTCGGAGGTGCCCGCTGCGCTGCAGACGCTCAGGGAGCTGCGCAAGCTGATCCTCTCCAGCAACGGCATCGCGGACGTGCCGCCCGGCGCGCTGGAGCACAACCAGGCCACGCTAGAGTCGCTCAGCCTGGCTGGCAACCAGCTGGAGGCGGTGCCGGCGGCGGCGCTGCGCGGCTGCTCCCAGCTGCTGTTCGTCGACCTCGGCCGCAACCGGATCCGCAACATCAGCGCCGACGAGCTGCTAGGCTGGGCCGGCCGGCTCGAACACCTGCTGCTGCACAACAACCTGCTCACCAGGCTGCCCGACTGGCTGTTCAGCGGCGCCCCGGCGCTGCGCGAACTCAGCCTGTCGTTCAACCAGCTGACGCACTTCTCACCCGAGTCGCTGGCCGACCTGTCCGACTCGCTGCACAGCCTGGAGGCGAGCTTCGCGCTCCGCGGCGCAGCCGTGTTCCCGCGCGAGCTGATAGCGCCGCTCAAGTCGCTGCGCCTGCTTGCCGTCGACAACAACGGCTTCGAAGAGATCGCCGAAACGGCGCTGTACCACCTGAACGAGCTGGAGTACGTGAATCTCGAGTCGAACCGGCTGCGCCGGCTGCCCAGCTCGCTGCTGCACCGCAAAGTGCACCGGCTGCTGCGCGACGTGCGGCTCTCCTACAATCTGCTGGAGCGGCTGGAGCGGCAGACATTTAGCGACCTGGCCGGTCTACAGTCAGTGGCGCTCACCGGCAACAGCATCGGTGTCATCGACAACCTGGTGTTTCACAACCTCAGTCGGCTCGTCACCGTCCTGCTCGGGTCGAACCGGCTCACCGAGGTGGGCGCAGGAGCATTCCACAGCCTGCCCAAGCTGGTGCAGCTCGACTTGCAGGACAACCAGCTGCGCGACTTCTCGCTCAAGGTGTTCCACAACGTCACCAACGACGTGGTGCCGCTGACGCTCAATCTCAGCCGCAACTGGATTAACGCGCTCTATCCGTACCCGACCGGCGCGCCAATGTACGTCAAGACGCTCGACCTCAGCCACAATCAACTACCGGAAGTGCCTGCCGACTTCCTGGAGGGCGTGGCGCTGTCTTTGCGTCGACTGGACCTCAGTTTCAATCGCATCGATCGGCTGGACGACAACTCGTGTGGCCAGCTCGAATCTCTGCGCGTGCTGAGCCTGCGCGGCAACCAGATCAGCCGACTACGCACTGCGGCCTTCCACTCGATCCGCAACCTGCAGCTTCTCGATCTGAGCCACAACGCGGTGGCGCAGCTGCCGGCCGGCCTGTTCCACCGCCAGTGGACGCTGCGGCACCTGACGCTGGCGCACAACCGGCTGGAGGCGCTGCCGCAGGCGCTGCTGCACAGCGCACCGCTCGAGTCGCTCGACCTGAGCCACAACGCGCTGCGCGCGCTGCCGGCGGCGGCGCTGGCGGCCACGGGCGCCACTCTGGCGCACCTCGACATGACCGGCAACCGGCTGGAGCAGCTGGACGGCGTGACGTTCGGCCGGCTGCCGCGCCTCAGCCGCCTCAGCCTGGCGCGCAACCGGCTGACCGTGCTGCCCGACACCGTGTTCCTCAGCCTGCCGCGTCTGCTCAGCCTCGACCTCAGCGGCAACCCGCTGCGCACCAACTACAAGGAGCTGTTCCACTACCTGCAGACACTGCAGGAGCTCGCTCTGGCCGACGTCGGCCTCACCAAGGCGCCCGACCTGCCGCTGCCCAACCTTATCACCCTCAACGTCTCGCGCAACGACATGACGCACGTGCCGTTCGGCGCGTTCGCCATGCTGAAGAAGCTGCGTGTGCTGGACCTGAGCGGCAACAACTTCTCGGCGGTGAGTGTGCCGGCGTGGCGCCCGACAGGGTAATCCCTGGCTGTGATGTGGTAGCATGTGCTGCTGCGCTGCAGGTGGGCCTGCCTGAACTGTCACCGTGTGGGTCGCGGGTCGGACCTCCTCCACTGTGCCGACCCACGGCGTACGCATACTAATGCGGTGTCATGCGGTGCACGTTTGACAGCCGTTTTGTCCCTGTCGCACGACTGTGCTGGGTCGATCTTGTACGGTAGCCTTGCCATGTAGCTCACATTAGCATGCCGTTAATCGCCACATTTCTGCAGATTATCTTGCTTCAATGTCGTACTTCCAGGACAGCAATTAACGTCGAAATAGCCACCAATGAACACTGCACATTTCGTGTGTTGTTATGTAGTACTTTCCGTCATGTACTTTTCGCATTAACTGGTAGTGTTTGTGTGTGTATGCTTTGGAAGTCTGCACAAGTGCGGGCAACATGTTCTGAAGACGACATGATCCGACAGGCGTGAAATCAGAGTGCTGTTGTGGTCGCTGGGATCCGTGTCAGCAGACATGGAGGCATGCAGTGGTATGCTCTGAGACAACTAGCTCAGCACAACTTAGAATATCGGTGTCTCCACACAAAATGCGAACTCCATGCAAAATCTTGAACCCCTTCCCCTCTCCCAAAAAGAAGAGTGTCCTCTTGAAACTTGCGTAGCACACTACATCTTTTAAAAGAACAAAAATGCCCTTGACTTCGAAGTTCATCAGACCGTTTTCATTGGGATATATATATATATATATATATATATATATATATATATATATATATATATATATATGTATACCCATGTATGTATACCCATGTAAGGCCTCCAACCGCCAACGCCCTCCCAATTATAAGCCGTTTGCATGAGTGCATCGAGCCCCAATGGGATGTGCGCGCGCGGCGAATTCTGGACCAGGGTGTGGCTCATATCGGCCACTTACAAAATCGGTGATATTCGCGTGAATGCGTAGCAGTTGTACTCTGTGTGCCGCAGGTGCCCAGCCAGACGTGGATGCACACACCGCTACTGCGCACACTCCACATGTCGGCCAATCCCATCCAGATTCTCAACGGTGAGCTGCGGCCAAGCCGCTGTGCAGGCCAGACAGAACGCTCTCTTCCGGTAAACTGGGCACAATGGCTGTTTGGCGGGAACGACCCCGCGCCTGTCCGCGACGTCACTAAGGATGGGGCGGCCCGCCAGCCCCCTCACAATACGCAACCAGATGGTGCTAAGGTCGAAAGCTGCGGGGATGATTCATACAAGTATTGATGGTTGCTGTCTTATTATTATATCGACTTGCTCAAGTTGATGCCTGCTGTCTTACACCCAGTATACCCAATATGCACCCTGTATAAACAATCACCATGTCAGGAGGAGGTGATTGTGGTAAGTGGTGAGTGGCAAGTGACTCGTGGCGACAAGAGTATGTTACTCAATGCTGTAATGTTCTGGGCACTGTCATTGTTCAGAAACCGTGATCATATTCGGCTATCGCCTTGCTGCTCTATCATTGATGATTAGGTCAGACGCGGGTCTGACTCGACTCAGACCCGTGTCTGAGTCAGACTGTCTCACGCCGTCCGTCCGTCGGTGCTCAGACCGTCTGAGTCCGGCACGACCTGAAATGGAGTACGGACTCGTGGTCAGAATTGTCAGAAGGGTCAGAATTGTTGATCTGAAGTCAGAATTGAAATCATTCCAGTTGAAGGAAACGATTTAATCGGGCTTAGTAGTTTGAGCAATAGTGGACTCACGCCATAACTCCGTTTCGGACTCGGGTGTTTGGACTGAGACTCATGACTGCTGTTCATCTTCCACACCCGGCCCAGACCGTCGTTAACGGCAATATTCTTCCCGTTGCCATGCGGGGCCGCGGTTGCTCAGTCGGTAGGGAGTTGTACTCTTGGTCGTACGATCGTGGGTTCGAATCCCACAGCCGGCGGGATTATCGAGTCCACCCGTGACCAACCGACGTGGGAGGTTGGCGACGCTATGTGACTCAGCAGACGGATTCGTTGTGAAAGGACCAAAGTATATATATATATATATATATATATATATATATATATATATATATATATATATATATATATATATATATATATATATATATATATATATATATATATATATGCCCCGTTGCCATGCACCGTCTTCCCCTCCGTCTGCATGCTAGGCTAAGATGTACCTCCCACCAGAGACATAGCCAGAGGAGAGGCTAACGGGGCTTAGACCCTTCCGTCGCATTCCAAAGAGGGCAGAGGCCCTTTGGTTTACCGGGATGTGAGCAGTGAAGCTTTTTATAAGGGTCTAAGAGCCCTTCTGGAATGTTGCACTTGCATAGCGACAAACGATGTTTGAATGGCCATTGCAGCCACCTGGGAACATAGCTGAAGGGACCAGTGAGATTGGCTTAAGGGACCAGTGAAGTTGGCTTAAGGAGCACACTGGGAGGACCTCAGCCCCTCACGCCTTAAAATCCTGGCGGTGCTCCTACCTAACATTAGGCACGTTCGTGGCAATAGGCCTCTTGTCACTTAAAACAACTTCCGAACGCATGGCTTGTTTTAATCATACTCGGGCTCATCAACTAACGAAGCAGTCACCTCGGATTCAGACCAAACTTCACCAGTTAAAACAGTAGACTCGAACTCAATTTGAATTGCATAAATCAATTTTAGACCATACTCGTTCAAATTGGTCTTAAACTTAACCTGAGTCGTCTCAGAGAGGTCCTTTTACGCCCCCTAGGGTTTTCTGCGGATGGTGAAAAAATAGCCCGCGGCAGCGCACCGAATTTTAGCAAACCCTTTCCACTTTAATTTTACATGTGTTAATTTTTTTTAGATGAGATCATCCACGGTCCCCGAATTTATCCGGGTCAAGTGCCACCTCCAAAAACGTACAATAAGTCATTACACTTTAACGGGTAAAGATGTTTGAATGAAACTTTCAGCGTTTACTTATCTTTAGAGATGGAACGTCATTCACTAGAGGAATGTTTGAAGTTTTGAGTTTTTCATGGCTTATTTGTGTTTCATATTTGTCTATTGGACTAAAATCGGAGATTCTGGCTAAGGTAAGCACTTTGTATGGATTTAAGTCTACTTAAAACAACGATATTTTTATGTTAGAACATTATAATTGGAACAATAAAAATGAAAAATGGAAAACTCAAAATTTTGAAGCATTATTTTTTGGTCCACGAACATTTTGGTAAAATGGTCCATTTCGCCTTCCTCTTCCGATTCCAAATAAATTCCGTGTTTTTAATCTTCTCCAAAAAGAACTCCCCAGAGCCAAAAACATTGTGACTACATAATCCATCTAGTGATGTCACTTTTTGAGGGGATACAATTTTGGTGGTAATTTCTGGTCCTACTCGTCGAGGGATTTCCAACGACACCTCTTTCGTTTTCGTGCTGTTAGAGGTTAGAGGGGGCTTATATTCCCCCCCCCCCCTCCCCTGAGACTTGTTGTGTGGATCGGACCGGAATGGCGGTATGGCGGGTTAGCGGTAGATATCACACAGGTGGCAATATATCATAACTATGAGGGAGTGCGCAGTTTCACTTCAAGGTTGTTTACTCGCTAGTGATCAAGTATTCGTGAAATAGGGTGGAATATGCCACTACCTGAACACTGGAAGTGGCATATTCCTGAATCTTGAATCCTACCCAAAGAAGTATGGACATCGTGCTCCTTGATATGTGCTTGTGAAGTCTCCATGTCTCGGTTCTAACAGTACCTCATGTATACGCATTATGCTTATACTGAACATTACGGGTTGTGATAAAACAAACATCTCGTTGCACAATTCCAGGTAAAGGGATTGCCATTAATGGGGTCGGTTGTTTAGTAGCATTTGCTGATAGTACGATATTATTATGGTTATTGTTAATACAGGCATCCCTACATTAGGTGTCTCCCAAAATAAACGAAAAGCATATACTTATAAGTACGCTGTCAGCTCAACATTGAGCTTGAACGACATAAGCCTATTGCAGCAACATGTCTCAATGACGAATTTCTAACTCTCACACTCAACAAAGAACCATTATTTGAGCACTTCCTTAACCTGTTTAGCCCTTGCCGGTGCACGGCGGTGTGTCACCTTTCGCAGTGCAGGGTGCGGGGGATTGCAACCCTCCCCCCCCCCCCCAACGTTTCCAAGTGGAGAGGTGCCAACAATATGAAGCAAACCCAGACGATTAACCTGATGGATACCCGCCTTCCGTATAGTTTAGGTCATTGATTACTCCCAGGACTCCCAGCTCATCTTAAATTATTTTGTGAGAAACATTTTTTCTTCACATTTCATCATTATCTGGGCAAGAATAACACACAATGCGGATTGGAAACGCTCCACGTAATAATCCCGCGTCTTTTGGAATGCTAGCGACGTGCGGGGTTATATTACTGGTGCCCTGGCAATAAATGTTCAGATTTATGTACCCCAAGTTCAGCAAATGACGCCCCATCAGCCATGCCAAGTGGTGGTGTGCGAACACGCGTCGTTTTTCCATGGTCTCAAAAATAATACCTTTAGAGTCTGCAATGAACCCCTGCACCGGCGAGGGCTTGGAATCAACAGCACAAGTCAACATCACATTCCAAGTTGACGTAAGGTTAATGTTAAGATATGGCATTCAGAGAAGGCGCAACGCCCCAGCGCGTCGCCCCCAGCGTCGCATCTTAGGTAACTAATATACAGCGTCCACCAACCGGTCGTCACATTGCCACAACTACTTCCTCCTCAGACTATGACTGGTGATACAGGTGAGCAATGCTGGGTTTGATGTACAGATAAGACAGCAAGTGGCAATCTCAGACCTCATCCGTCTGAATTGTCTTCGCAGTTTCCAATATTTACAACCATGTGGCTACTTGAGATGCGGTTGCAGGCCGGTCACCTTATCCTCATTTACGTCAATCCTAGAATAATGTAGAAGAATTCTACTGGTTCTACTGCTTTTGGAGGAAGCCGCTGCTTACGTTAGAATAGTAGATTTGCCCCTTTTTGCGCAATGTTAAAGACGCTGAACATGCCCCTTTACCGCAGCGGACCTGTATGCTGTTCGTATTAGTAACGGGTGTTGCTGTTGTTGAGTAAATTACCTTTTGTGATTTTCATTGAATATATTGCGACTGACTTTATTCAATTGTGAAACAGAGAAATATTGACCAACATATCATTCTGAAGATCACTAGCAATTTCTATGTTTGTATGGACAGAGTTGGAATTGTGCGTCACGGTGCATATAATTGTGAGGCATATTTACAGGAATATCCCCCAAAGATTTGTGATTAATGTATTCAAAAAGCACTACTGGAAATTTTACCCACATGACTTATTATTTTGACATCCAACGGTGCACTTAAAACTGGTTTAGCGAATATCAGAATCTTGTCAAGTTGTCGGTGCCCAGCTCATTATCGTTACAAAAATGCATACTCGAAACTGAATTAGGGCTGTGGCATCAATTTACACAGGTATTGACCAAATCTTTATATCTGCACGGTTCGAACTCATTCCACGGAACAGTGCCGTAAATCGTTCCGGATGCTGACAGAAATGGGAAGAAGATAAGTGCGTAAGCAATAGAACACATACCACCATAGAAAAGGTGCAATGCCTTTTGAGCTGACCATAGCTAATGACAGGTGTACTTATTACTTGCCGGTGCTGCTTCCTCAGAGGAGTCGTTCAACGGCCTGGACCACATGCGCGAGCTGAGCCTGTTGGAGCAGTACCGACTGATTAGGTTCGACACAGATACCCTGCTGCCCATGCGTGAGCTGGAGAAGCTCAGCATCACCACCTGCCCTCAGATAGAGAAGTACAGGTATGTGGAAGATGTGGTTCAAATCTGGCGTGGCGAGGCATGTATGGAAGACCAAGTAAAGCTGAAAGTACTTGTGCGTTGACTGGTGAGCTGTTAATTTGTCTTTCCTGTACCAACCATGTCCATATAATGTTCCCACTTCAAAATGTCCTCTTCGACCGATGCTGTCAGTCATGATTATTCATCAAACCAGTTCAAGTAGGAATTCAATATAATTTTCCTGTCAATGCTCAATTGCCTTAGCTCCACTGTCCTCACGTGCAGAGGCGCAGAAGCCTCTCAAAAAGTGTGGGGAAACACTTTTAAAGTTGATTCTTGCCATGCATCGCCATAACATTAATTTTACACTTTGACGAAAAGTGTAGAGACATGCCCCCTGCCCCCTGTTCCTACACCTATGCTCATGTGTGTAACTTGTATGTACATGTGCTTGCCCGAAAACGTGCACGCACACATGCACGTTTCCTGGTACATACAAACCGGACAACGGTGCATTTGCGATGTGCATTTGAATGCTCCCGTCAGTATGGAAGTGTGTGCACGTGTGCGTTCTCGTGTACGTGATCGGGAACGTGTCGGTATTTGCCACCGTTGTCACGTAACCATTGGCAGGCTGGGTCGGTCAGTTCGGCGGGTTGCTGGCTTATCATCATCCGGACGGGGGCGGGGCGGGTGTTGGGAAGGGGCTGGCAGGAGTTGGCAGCTGTCTGGTCGGCTATCAAAGCGGCCGGACCGAACTTCAATGTTCCGCTGTCGGCACCAGACTGCCTCTGTAATCAACACGTCAGTGGCAGTGGTGGTCACGAGTTGCGACACTGACCTCGCACCTGGACCTGGCTCCGCGCCAGGCATGTGGGGGCCGTGAATGTGGGGGCCGGGCATGTGGGGGCCGGGCATGTGGGGGCCGAACATGTGGAGGCCGGGCATGTAGAGGCCGGGCATGTGGGGGCCGGGTATGTGGAGGCCGGGCATGTGGAGGACGGGCATATGGGTGCCAGAACCGGGCATGTGGGACCGGGCATGTGGGACCGGGCATGTGGGGACCGGGCATGTGGAGGCAAGGCATGTGGAGGCCAGGCATGTGAAGGTCAGGCATGTGGAGGCCAGGCATGTGGAGGCCAGGCATGTGGAGGCCAGGTATATGGAGGCCAGGCATGTGAAGGCCAGGCATGTGGAGGCCAGGCATGTGGAGGACAGGCATGTGGAGGCCAGGTATATGGAGGCCAGGTATGTGGAGGCCAGGCATGTGGAGGCCAGGCATGTGGAGGCCAGGCATGTGGGGGTCAGGCATGTGGAGGTCAGGTATATGGAGGCCAGGCATGTGGAGGCCAGGCATGTGGAGGCCAGGCATGTGGAGGCCAGGCATGTGGAGGCCAGGCATGTGGAGGCCAGGCATGTGGAGGTCAGGTATATGGAGGCCAGGCATGTGGAGGCCAGGCATGTGGAGGCCGGACATGTGTCGCTAGCTGAGGAATAATCTGGGGCTTGCTGTTTGCTATCCAGAGTCGGCCCAGCAACCAGCGTGATATTTTGGGCAATTAATGCTACCCATACATGCGATAAGTAGTGCGGTATTGCAGGTATTGTGATTGCAGTACCAACTCGACATACTTGGTCTTGGGATGCAAAATCAACTTTTGACATGATCTGCTGCCCATTTTGAACAACAAATGGATGGGTTATCCATAGCAAGCCGCTATCATTGCAAGACACCCCATATAGTCGCCGGAGTGCTAGGCCCAAAAGTAATTCGACGACGGATGCGACTATCACCATCAACAACAAATGTGTATTGCTTACCATCCTCAATTACTTGCTTCATTAATGAGTGGCTCAGTTCAATTTAAATACGAGTTTCATGCAAACCTCGGTCACATGGGCATATTTTGCTACTTACCACTGGAGCACTCGTAATGTATGCAGCAGTACCCTCTTCAGGATTTATTTTAGGAAAATTTTAAGTGGTACCGAGAGGGGTTTTCGTTATCCACTCCAGGTTATTGGATAGCCATCCCCTATGCCGGGTAAGTTTTGTGACTCTCAAGGCTGTAAGGAATACTACCGGTCAGGTCAACGGAAAGTCTGGTACTGAAAAAGTGAAGGTACTGAAAGTGTTAAGTTACTGTCTCAATTGATTTGCTGCTATCACAGAAACACTAAGGTGGAAAAGCCCCACCCCACAGGGACTCGCAGGTTAAAGACTATCAAGAGGTATATATGTAGCGCTAAATTCAGCCACAAATCTTGCGCCAATGTTGGTTGAACAGTACTTCGTTTCTTTGCAAGCATTTAACTAGCGATTCACTTTGATATAATAAATGCGTGCCATTAAATTTATAGCTCGCTCTTCACACTTCAGGAACTCATGTGTTCCTGCTTTCCTGATGTTGGTTTGCTGATTGTTCACCTTTTACTTTTGGTTGTGGATAGGTATTCCCGTCCCCATTGGACATAAAGTGTAGCCATTTTCCATCCACAGATGAGTGAAACGTCGCTTCGCACTAGGTTTTGGAACAAATGCTACAACATATTGTACTTCGTCCTGTGTCGTGCATTGAGTGTCGCGTGTGGCAGCGAAAAGTTTTCTAACACTAGAAGACCATAGGAGGAAGCCCGAGCACTGCTCGTTTCGTGTCATATAAAGACACTGGATGGTCGTTGCCTTTTATTATTTTAGAAGGTAGGGCTTGGATAAATGCTGCGAAGGTTTAACTTAGACTTCCACTATCACTTGTCTCTATTTTACCTTGCTTTTCTAGCTTCAGCACGGCTCAGTGCTCATTACTGAAGCAATTTGTGGACATAGTTTGAAAAATAGCTAAAAGAAATGTAGCAAAATTTTAACACTGCCAATTTTTATGACATGTTTGTGCCTTACTATCCGTGTCAGAAGTCATGTTCCCTTTCACGTGTCCACAAGCATTCTTAGACATCAGAAAACATCACTCGGGGACGAATTATTTCGAGACTGTAGCTGGGAGTTTTCGATGTTGACGTCAGAGCTCTTCATCTGGCAACTCTAGGGTTGGCTGGTAGGAGGCGTAACTTCAGCACCACGCTAGATTACTTCACATATGACAGACGTAATCATGTCGTAAACTCGGCTGGGTGCTCTAATTTCCTGGAGACGTCATCGACCGCATGGGTGAGCTCTAACTTCGGCGATGGCGAGTGAATTATTGTTATGGAACAGCGCGAGAACGGCAGCACTTTCCACGACTTTATCAGGCCTTTGATAGTTAGTCTAGTACGAGTTTTTTTTTCGTGAGAGCGTCACACAACGACCCAAGTGTGCTGAATGCACCGTAATTATTTTCAACGACGGATGGCATTCATCAACATCCGCGTGGTGTCAGGAACTTCACCACCTTCCCACGAGCGTCTCTTTGGACTCAATAGGAGTTCGGTGCACTGGACTGTCTGGCGATCTCAGCAACAATTGAATTCAATGCCTCCTCATTCCGGTGTGCAACAAACCGGTTTTATGGGATATCGGCTTCCATGTCTTGCGTGCTTCATGAACACACCACAAAGGCTGCTCACGGAATAAGCACCTGGTCTAGCCAGGGCACGCAACACCGATTAACTTGGTGGTTCGTGCATGCAAAGTGAAGCATGCTGCCAGAACAGCTTGGGCTCAAAAGGAATTGAGAAGTGATTTGGGCTCACAAAGCCGTGGGCAATATGTCAAGAGTGTTTATCCCAACATTTTATAGATGTTGACAGCGTCATTTTCTTCACTGTGTCTTGTTGTGCTGACTATCCGCTCTTCCTGGTAGCGTTATCAAGAATATCGTACATCTCTTATTACTGCCCAGTGAATAATTATTTACGGAAACAAATTGTTGTTCATCGGGCTATTGTTCACAGTGATGCAATCGGTAAACGGTTGTGGCCGAACCCCCGACCATCGTCAGTGTACGGCATGTTGTCATCTTCCCCACTACAGCGGAGTTGCGATCTCCCTAGGATTTTCAGATGAGGAGTGCTGGCAATATGAAACAGAAGCCAGCATGTTGTTTGTGAAGAGATCTGGCAATTGATATCCGGTTTTTATATTTAGTGTTAATGGTTGACATCCAGTCAGTTTAAAGGTTGACGTTTTGCAAAAATCGCAAATTTCCATATTTAATCATCTCTGTGCAAACACAAAAACGAAAGCGAACTTAACATGTTAACCATAGCATTGTAGATTACCTTCGGATGCTGACGAAGTGGGGTTTGTTGCGTTTCAGCCCAAAAGTTGGTTGAGCTCAAAGTGGTACCTCGCTTTCGAAACGTGCAATATAGTGCCCGAAAGCACTATTTGTTTGCACCTATTTGTACAAATTCACTCCAAGTTCAGTCTCAGCGTCCAAATTGGCGTTAAACACCCATAAGACGGAAGGTTACCTGAGGTCAAGCTGGAACAATAACCTCGAATGACCTTGCAAATGTCAATGAACTATGCAAGCACGTTAGCTGAGTAGTCTGTCACCCTATTCCATCAAACATTGGCCACTTGGCGTGAGATTAAGTGCCAATAATTCGCGAATTATTTGAAACACAGCTGGCATGTTATCTAGTCTGACGTCACATCTCGACGACCTGACAAAGCATCTTTAAATAGTTATACAGTAAGGTCGGAAAAGGAGGTCCCATCTACATCATAGGAACTCGTGTTCATTTGTTGTTGTATCGTGAGTGTTTGTTGATTCGTGTGTGATTGCAGAAGGCCGTGAATTGTCTGGTGGAATTGAGAATTCCCCTGAAAAGCGAAATTCGAATATGTGGACCTTGCGATGTGTTTTAACGTAGTTTAGCTATATATACTTTGCTTGCCAGTCCCATGAGTATAATGCTGTCCCTTAACTGTAAATGTGTAACCCCGTAAGCCAGCCGACCTACCGCTCCCCGTAAATGTAACGCCTCAAGGCCGGCGGCTCGCTGCCGGTCCGCGCGGCAGCAGTGACCGGACGTAGAGTCGAAAGTCCATCACAAACAATAGCGGCGGCGGTGCCGGGCGACGACCGCTCGGTGGCTGACGACCGTGACGTGGACATTTCATCAGCCATGGCCGCCGGGGTGTACCTGCCGAACTACCCTCGCCAGGAGACCTGTCTGGACTGTCGCGCGGTCGGTCGCGTGTACAAAATTAATAACTGGATTTCGGCCTTAAAATTCAGAACTAGGGATTATCGCGGTCGACTGTTGTCTGAGAACATTTCGCGTACGTATTTACTGAAGTCCGAGTGTTACTGTTTAATTGCTCAACTGGCTGCACAATATACCGTGCAGAGGACAATCTGTTTGGACAGCCGAACCGGTTGTCGTGACGCGAGGTCAAAATCCTAGACTATCACATGGCCTATAGAGTCCAAAATACTTTACTACAATCTACACCGAGTTACAACAAGTGGTGGCGGGCTAATCGACGTCGTTTTATCGTGGTCGTGAAAAAGCACCAACAGAGATTACATCAACCCCCTGCACGGGCGCCGGTAAATATCTTCAGATATGTGAACTGTGCGATCGACTCACCATCGTGGACTCATCATCGACTCATCCACGGATTCAGACTATACTGATCCAGCACCCGCCGCAGGTTCAGACTCGGTAGCGTGCTCAACGGTCTGCGGTCGCTGCGCCGCCTACACGTGGAGGTGCGGGAGACCAAGCTGGAGGATCAGCTGCACGGCGGCTTCGGAAACAAGCTCAAGGAACTTCGGCTGACCGGCAGAAACCTGCAGCAAATTGACCCCGAGGCGTTCCAGGTCAGTCGGCCGCAGCTGGAGCTCAGGTGGTGCCCGGGTCTCAGCTGGAGCTCAGGTGGTGCCCGGGCCGCAGCTGGAGCTCGGGTGGTGTTCGGTCAGGCTCCGTTGACTGCGGCATCACCTGTGGACACAGCTCAGTTTCGGCAGCCCAGGACGACAGTTGGTGCAAGTGTACACGATCGGAGAGCAACTGGTGTAAATGTACATTGTCGGAATGCAGCTGGTGTAAATGTACACGATCGGAGAGCAGCTGGTGTAAATGTACAGGGCTGGAATGTAGTTGGTGTAAATGAACACGGCCGGAGAGCACCTGGTGTAAATGTACACGATCGGAGAGCAGCTGGTGTAAATGTACATGATCGAAGGGCAGCTAGTGTAAATGCACAAGGTCGAAGAGCAGCTGGCGCGCCTTGAGCCATGAGTGAAGTTCGTGGGGTCGTGCAGTGACCGTCCCCACCCGGACAGGGGTTCGAGGGTCAAAACGAGCTGGTGCTGCAATTGCGAGACACCTCCATCTCGGGGCTGCCCGACGATCTGCTGCGCCACTTCCGAGACGTGACCTCGCTGACCTTGGATCTGCGTCGTAACCGGCTCATTAATATGAGTCCGAACACGCTCTACAGAAACGGGTCCGACTGGGAGATGATAGGAACTGGTATCATCAAAGGTCAGTCACTGGTATTATCAAAGGTCAGTCACTGGTATACTCAAAGGTCAGTCACTGGTGTCATCAAATGTCAGACCCTCGCATCGTCAAATGTCAGTCATCGGATCATGCAGTCAATAGAATCGGCGCCGTCATAGACCAACTGAGAAAGCTCAATGGTAATAGCAGAAGTTATTAACACTTCGTCGATTAATTTCCTTTTTGCTTGTAAAGAATCACAACTCCCTCTGCCGCACAAAACACGGTATACACATGCACATACACACACACACACACATACATGTATATATATATATATATATATATATACATGTATGTGTGTGTGTGTGTGTGTATGTGCATGTGTATATCGTGTTTTGTGCGGCAGAGGGAGTTGTGATATATATATATATATATATATATATATATATATATATATATACTCGTATATATATTGGATGCGGAAACCGCCTGGCTGACCGCTAGAATCTGCGTTCTCCAACGATTCCCATGTCCCCGAATGCCATAGGTGGATACATAAAAGAAGGCTTCACTTTAGCTACACCCTAGCCACCGTACCGAAATGCCAGTATATCAGTACACTCTGGAAATATTTCCTCATAGAAGTTCAATCACTCTTAATTAGGACTATAGGAAGGCAGCAAGTATGCTGACGTTCATTGCTTCGCCAACGCATTGGCGTCGTCTGCGGATGGTGCAGAGCCTGAGTACCGCTCGGTCCTCGTCACGCGAGAACCTTTTGGTGTGTGTCAGGACTGACAGTTCCATGCCCCACGGTCGGTCCTGTCAGCTTCACCTCATACGTTCCCCACAGCAGCCATCTGGCTGAGATTTGCTCTCTGAACCGTCTCTGCCGAGTGTTGCTGACGGCGGCTGGTTGCGATCCGCGCCCTCTGGAGCCGCTACTAATCAGCCTCATGGATGATTAGTCGATCGATACACTCATGGATCGATTTTCAGCAGTGATCACCGATATTTGTACGGTTGGCAAATTATCCAAGAAGCATGCTTCGTTGCTTGCGCAATCGGCAGACAAACGGCTGAAAGCCAGAGTAAAAGCATTCGTATGCAGTGAAATAGTAAGCAAAAACGTTTCATGCGACATCCTAATACGAATCAAAATTGTTCAGCAGCACATGCACATCTTCAGCTCTTCGATGCACATACGAAGCCCGCTATTGGTAGTGCAAGTTTGCATTACCAAGGTGTTTCTGTTTCATGTAAGCTGTGTACAATATTTGCCTTGGTCCAGACATGCAGTCAGTACTCAAGAGGAGAGCAATCTCAGCTGCTATCCACACAACATGAAAATCAGCAGGTGAACGCCTGATACTTTCTTCATGTTCATTAGCGAACGGGGTAAATCCTACCAAATCTTGATTTCGGTTTAGTTCATTGATTTCCTGACCAGACAAATCAGCACTATCACTCATGAAAGCTGCGCAATGGTGCATGGGCGAAGTAATGTAATTAGACTTAAGAATCGCTCAACAGCGCTTAAGAAATTTGGCGCAACAAGGACTTTCTGGTCGCCATTTTCACCACCAGTTGCATGGCCAGCAACCAGTAATATTTATGCGCTGCCTTGTTATGAGAGGAGAGATCGATCCCCACGCAGTATGATTGCGGTGAAGAGGCTCGGGGGACGGGGTCGGCCTGGCAGATTTTCGATTGGCCACTGTAGCCAGCGTCGGCAGCCAACGATGTGTGACGGCGTATTCTCCGCTCTCTGCGTCCTGTGACACCCGCAGTCACGCACGATTGTAGGCATCAACAGGTTTTATTCACCATATACGTATGCCTATGCATGCATGATGGGTGCATGTTGCTCATGATGAGTTACCGGGTAATGTTTTAGCTCATGGTTGTTATAATTCCAGACTTCTCCAAGCGGAAATGTTCATAAATTGTCCCATCGTATCACGTTAGTATGGCTTACTTGGCAAGACGTAAGCTTACATGACCTTTGCTCGAAGTTCTTATCATGTTGCCAGAAGTCCTTGATCTAGATGCATGCATTGGGTGAAAGCAACGTTCAAATAAATGTCACTGTTTTTTCGGTTGATTGATTGATTGATTGATTGACTGATCGATTGATTGATTGATTGATTGATTGACTGTATCTTCGTTGTCAATTGGCGACGAGGTCCCGGATGAACTGCACAGGTTACGGTCAGGGGCGGATCCAGTTATTTTGACTGGGGGAGGGAGGGCACTCGTCTGGGGAGGGGGGGGCGCCACTTATTGCGAATGTCTCAAGGGGTGCACTCGAGAATCGCTCGAACCTTTTCTACAACGATTGGTGAAAAACAAGTTAAGGACGGTGTGGGGATGGTGAGCACTTGAGAGTTCTGTGGGTGCGCCTTTTTACCAGTCAGAGGGGTGCCGCCTCTCCATGAGGGGCACGTGCCCCCTGTGCCCCCTCTTGGATCCGCCCTTGCTAGCGGTGCCATGTTGATCAATCATACCGGACATGCTGTATGAATTGGTTCAGAAGTCCGAGTTGGTTGGGGCGAATATCGTTTGGGAGGCACACAATTTCAAAACATTCATTTCCGTTCCGAAACCACCTGGGATTTTGATGCATCGCATCAGCGGGATTGTTTGAAGTTAATCTTATAAAGATTCTATTATTATTTAGTGTGCATTTGCAATTTCCCCAAATCACAGGTTGAGTTTTAATGAAATTTTGCACACATACTTGGGGTCGATCAAAACCGTGACAAACCAAGTTTCAAGTCGATTGAAGGGGGTGTTTTGGGGGTGTTTTTGACAACAAAAAGAGGTGATTTTGAGTCAAGCGTGTGCCATGGCTAATTCATGGTGAAAGGAGGACAAAGAGGACAAAGAGGACAAAGGAGGACAAAGGAGGACAAAGAGGACAAAGAGGACAAAGAGGACAAAGAGGACAAAGGAGGACAAAGAGGACAAAGCATGAGAGCGTTCACTGTGATGGCGATAGCTTAGCAACAACGGGTCGCAGCGACATGAACTGCCACGTTCTTGTAACAAATTGAACAGGAAGCCGTGTAAGTTCCATTGGTGTAATTCGCACTCGCCACGTGACTCCCGGGGGAATCGGCTAAAAGGAGACATTTGTTGCTTTGGAACATTGTTCACGATTATGACCAGTTTTCTGAAGTTTCACGAGACAATGATTTGATACAAATATCATATTTGGTTCATGTGCCGACTACATTTCCTCTATCAGTCTAAACCTGTATCCCCACAAGCTTGCGACGCTATTGTAGCTGCAAGAGGGTAGCGTCAGGGGTTGGATTAAAAACAGTCTTGATTACACACTGACTGTGGCAATCCGAGAGTGGCAAAAAAGTATATATATATATATATATATATATATCTACGATTCTCGCATATATGTGGATACCCCATTGCATCGCGGTCACCACCGTGCCTTAGGATTTTCATTTTTAGAAAATAATGTGGGCACAACACAGGGTGTACATAACAAATCATTAAAAAAAAAAAGTGTCTTTTCACCCGCTCTTAAAACAGCTGTCGACCAATGGGCGGTCGGGTCGATCACGGTTTGATCAGGTGGTGATTTGATCTGTGCCGCACTGTCTGGCAGACGTATTGCAGACGTATTGCAGACGTATTGCAGACGTATTGCAGACGTATTGTAGATGAATATCAGACGTATTGCAGACGTATTGTAGATGAATATCAGACGTATTGCAGACGTATTGCAGACGTATTCCAGACGTATTGCAGACGTATTGCAAACGTATTCCAGACGTATTGCAGACTTATTGCAGACGTATTCCAGACGTATTGCAGACTTATTGCAGACGTATTGCAGACGTATTGCAGACGTATTGCAGACGTAGTGCAGGCATATTGCAGGCGTATTGCATAAGTACTGCCCAGGGAATACGCTGATATCCAATGAATGCGAAAAGAGCTATGCTTTGCAGACTGCAGGACTGGAACAGGGAACAAATATTGACAGCGAAACAGTAGGAACTGGATTGTAGAGCTTGACCACACAAAGTGACAGGACTGGGGAACGGGACCGGGAAGTGGCATGAGCAGCGAGGCCTTGCAATGTGACAGGACTGGGGAACGGGACCGGGAAGTGGCATGAGCAGCGAGGCCTTGCAATGTGACAGGACTGGGGAACGGGACCGGGAAGTGGCATGAGCAGCGAGGCCTTGCAATGTGACAGGACTGGGGAACGGGACCGGGAAGTGGCATGAGCAGCGAGGCCTTGCAATGTGACAGGACTGGGGAACGGGACCGGGAAGTGGCATGAGCAGCGAGGCCTTGCAATGTGACAGGACTGGGGAACGGGACCGGGAAGTGGCATGAGCAGCGAGGCCTTGCAATGTGACAGGACTGGGGAACGGGACCGGGAAGTGGCATGAGCAGCGAGGCCTTGCAATGCGACAGGACTGGGGAACGGGACCGGGAAGTGGCATGAGCAGCGAGGCCTTGCAATGTGACAGGACTGGGGAACGGGACCGGGAAGTGGCATGAGCAGCGAGGCCTTGCAATGTGACAGGACCGGGGAACGGGACCGGGAAGTGGCATGAGCAGCGAGGCCTTGCAATGTGACAGGACTGGGGAACGGGACCGGGAAGTGGCATGAGCAGCGAGGCCTTGCAATGTGACAGGACTGGGGAACGGGACCGGGAAGTGGCATGAGCAGCGAGGCCTTGCAATGTGACAGGACTGGGGAACGGGACCGGGAAGTGGCATGAGCAGCGAGGCCTTGCAATGTGACAGGACTGGGGAACGGGACCGGGAAGTGGCATGAGCAGCGAGGCCTTGCAATGTGACAGGACTGGGGAACGGGACCGGGAAGTGGCATGAGCAGCGAGGCCTTGCAATGTGACAGGACTGGGGAACGGGACCGGGAAGTGGCATGAGCAGCGAGGCCTTGCAATGTGACAGGACTGGGGAACGGGACCGGGAAGTGGCATGAGCAGCGAGGCCTTGCAATGTGACAAGACTGGGGAACGGGACCGGGAAGTGGCATAAGCAGCGAGGCCTTGCAATGTGACAAGACTGGGGAACGGGACCGGGAAGTGGCATGAGCAGCGAGGCCTTGCAATGTGACAGGACCGGGGAACGGGACCGGGAAGTGGCATGAGCAGCGAGGCCTTGCAATGTGACAGGACTGGGGAACGGGACCGGGAAGTGGCATGAGCAGCGAGGCCTTGCAATGTGACAGGACTGGGGAACGGGACCGGGAAGTGGCATGAGCAGCGAGGCCTTGCAATGTGACAGGACTGGGGAACGGGACCGGGAAGTGGCATGAGCAGCGAGGCCTTGCAATGTGACAGGACTGGGGAACGGGACCGGGAAGTGGCATGAGCAGCGAGGCCTTGCAATGTGACAGGACTGGGGAACGGGACCGGGAAGTGGCATGAGCAGCGAGGCCTTGCAATGTGACAAGACTGGGGAACGGGACCGGGAAGTGGCATGAGCAGCGAGGCCTTGCAATGTGACAAGACTGGGGAACGGGACCGGGAAGTGGCATGAGCAGCGAGGCCTTGCAATGTGACAGGACCGGGGAACGGGACCGGGAAGTGGCATGAGCAGCGAGGCCTTGCAATGTGACAGGACTGGGGAACGGGACCGGGAAGTGGCATGAGCAGCGAGGCCTTGCAATGTGACAGGACTGGGGAACGGGACCGGGAAGTGGCATGAGCAGCGAGGCCTTGCAATGTGACAGGACTGGGGAACGGGACCGGGAAGTGGCATGAGCAGCGAGGCCTTGCAATGTGACAGGACTGGGGAACGGGACCGGGAAGTGGCATGAGCAGCGAGGCCTTGCAATGTGACAGGACTGGGGAACGGGACCGGGAAGTGGCATGAGCAGCGAGGCCTTGCAATGTGACAAGACTGGGGAACGGGACCGGGAAGTGGCATGAGCAGCGAGGCCTTGCAATGTGACAGGACTGGGGAACGGGACCGGGAAGTGGCATGAGCAGCGAGGCCTTGCAATGTGACAGGACCGGGGAACGGGACCGGGAAGTGGCATGAGCAGCGAGGCCTTGCAATGTGACAGGACTGGGGAACGGGACCGGGAAGTGGCATGAGCAGCGAGGCCTTGCAATGTGACAGGACTGGGGAACGGGACCGGGAAGTGGCATGAGCAGCGAGGCCTTGCAATGTGACAGGACTGGGGAACGGGACCGGGAAGTGGCATGAGCAGCGAGGCCTTGCAATGCACTGCGGAACGGAACCGGGTTATTCAAGGCGGTTTTAATTCATTTCAATTATGTGCAGTGTAAGTTCATAGCATAGTGTTGTTCAGGCACTGTGCAACCTGCCAGCAAAGGAGAGACTCATGGAAGGAATAATGCATGTGCGAAGAGCATGAGGCTAAAGAGTGTTGATCAGGCGTCGCTAGCTGCTGCGCTTGTTGCAGAAGCGTTGGTCGCGGTTTCTCTTGGTACTGTCTTCTAAGAAGATTATCGATCTTAAGGCCTGTTAGCTGCACTCTAGTCCGATTGAGATGATAATCCGTTCGAAATTGGATTAGAGGGCTGCAAACACTCCTGAAGATGGAACATCTTCTTAGAAGACAATACCTAGAGAAGCCATAATCACCACTAGATCTACAACATCACTAAAGTATTTAAATTGCGATGCCAGATGGCTGATGCCAGATGGCCAGACGCCATGCACAACGGCTTGAGGCACGTCATATTATCTGGCCTTGATCGCGGTCGTAGTTGATGTGGTGTCATTCGTATCTTCGAAAGATAAGCAACTTGATATACACCCTCTCGCATGTTTGCAAAAGTCAACTATTATGATGGATGGAAACACGGAGTGCAAAACAACGGCCATGTGATGATGCATCGATCGATGTTGATCCTTGCAAACGTTGAACTAATTTACACCAGCTAAGCTGTTCTGGCTGCACTTCATCTAAATTTATCTCCATCAATAATAAATATGAGATTATTTCGCTGGCAAAACAAGCATCTGAATAAATAGCAAAAGGTTACAACGCCACATTTGAAACACTTCTGACCCAGCTTTGCATATTGATTCCGCAACTTAGTAACGAAGGCGATCGACACCATTGTCACATCTGTCAGATGGACACAAATCGAACCTTCCGACAATTGGCAGACGGCATGGAAGAAGTGATGAGATGTTCGGTATGCCGTGTTTTTTTCCAAGAAAATTGAGCACAAAGCGTGGTTGAAACGTCACATGAATTGCCTTTCATATTACCAAATAGTTGCTTCTTGATGTTCTCGTTATGTAGATACACCGAGAAAGAGCTATGAAGACCCACTGGCTCCACCTAGGGACTTGGACCTCACTGAGGGCAGGCCAGGTTATTTCAGCAGTCGGCTTCACAAACACACTACTCACCCGCGGCTCTCACAGCGTGTATTATCATTAATAACGTTACGATCTAATGTGAACACGAATGACCGTGTTTATTTTTCACCATCACCCAGTTGAATACCCGCCGGTGATGCATGGTTTTGCTGTCCACCGTGGCGTCTGCCCGAATGGCAGTGACGTTGGGTGTTATTGAAGCATAGACTCGGTGTTGGCGTCACGGGAGGGGGTCGGATGTGGACCGTCGGGTCACCTGGTCATTAGGCTGCCTGCCGGTGTCACGGGAGGGTGTCGGATGTGGACCGTCGGGTCACCTGGTCATTAGGCCGCTGTCGGTGTTACGGGTGGGTGTCGGACGTGGACCGTCGGGTCACCTGGTCATTAGGCCGCCTGTCGGTGTCACGGGTGGGTGTCGGACGTGGACCGTCGGGTCACCTGGTCATTAGGCCGCCTGTCGGCGTTACGGGAGGGTGTCGGATGTGGACCGTCGGGTCACCTGGTCATTAGGCCGCCTGTCGGTGTCACGGGTGGGTGTCGGACGTGGACCGTCGGGTCACCTGGTCATTAGGCCGCCTGTCGGCGTTACGGGAGGGTGTCGGATGTGGACCGTCGGGCCACCTGGTCATTAGGCCGCCTGTTGGCGTCACGGAGGGTGTCGGATGTGGACCGTCGGGTCACCTGGTCATTAGGCCGCCTGTCGGTGGCGCATTCATTTCTTTGTCGCTGACAATAGGCGCCGACCTGGCGCTGTACTGAGCAGCAGCTAGCACCCTAATTAGCCGCATCTCCGCTGCAGACTGGGCCCCTCCGTCGGCGCTAAGCCTCCAGCCCCCCCCCCTCCCCGTCCCTCGCCGTCACCCCCGACAAGGCGCCGTGGGATCCTGGTGTGGTGGAGGACGTTGGAGGAGGGGTGGAGCTTTTGTTCGCGGCTGCGGGAGGTCACGTGTCGCCTGTCCGGGAGACGGCGGCTCGTATTCAGGCCGGCCGGCTCGCCAGCACAATGCGTGATGTGGATCGGTTGTCGCCGCTCCGGCTTTCACTCTGTCGCAAACGAGCGTTGCTTCGCCGGCGCTCATTTGCGTCGAGCACGCGTCCTTTCAGAATCTGGGCCGTGATCGGAGCTCCGACAAGTTCAGTTGAGCTTAGAACATGTTCAGGACTGCCGGAACTGGTTTTCTAAGAGGAGGTGCGAGCACCTGCGTAGGTGTCGTCGGAAGAAAAACAAAACAGATTGTGCTATACCACGAAGTGAAAGTAGCATTTTACTCGGGCTTTTCCTGCACCTGCATAGTATGGGGTGATCCTTTGCAATAGTTTGTTTCAGATATTCGATTTCCGGACATTATTCGGTGTTTATGCTGAGTTTGAATACGTCATTTTGGTCTAGCAAATTGACTTTTTCTGCCCACCGACCCTTAAAGTCCCAAAGTTCCCTAGGTTACCAAAGTTTTCCACTTTTCGCATTATCACTTCAATCGAGGGCGGCCGTTCCTTCCTCCACGCCTATCTGATATGATAGTGCATTGGTGTTGCAGTCATGCACCGCTTTGATGTCCACTCACCCTTGTCATGTTGGCACAATGCCAGGCTGTAATCTGTATGAAGCTACTTGTTCGTTAGTTCATAAGTTGGCTCATAGGTGGAAGCACCATAGCAGCAGCGGATCCAGGATTTGGTTAAGGGAAACTAGAATTTTGCTTCCCCTGGCCTTCCGTGCCCTGCCATGCAAATTTTTGTTGACCGGAAGGGGGAGTGCACTCCGAAAATATCTGAGCTGTTTTGCAGGTGCATACCACAGCTGGCGTTAGTCTTCGTGCGTTTCGTGGCATCGAGACAGTTTGCAGCGCATATTGTTATCAATCCAAACTGCGTAGGCCTTGAGCTTGGGCTTGCGCTCCCTCCATTAGCCCAGACATAGTCGCATACAGGAGAGAAAGGGGCACGTGCTTTCTCATATCATCGGAAGGATCCATTTGAGAGGGGAAAGGACGTTAAAAATCGGTCTTCGGACGATTTTTTTCGTTAAAAAGTCCATAATGCAACCATGGCCCGATGGCCCGTTTCGATTTTTTCACGTGAACAAAAATGGTTAAAGAGCTCGAAGGGCCAGTGGGAACTAATGGGATCCTTGAGACCTGATGGGGCTTCTACCATACTTGAGAGATGACGGTCCTAATGAGCTGGAGGGACTCTAAGAGCTTGAGAGGCTTGATGGTGGTCAGAGACCGGTGTGAAGAGCCCCTGGGCCGTGTGACGGGTGCCCTTATGGACCGATGTCAGGAGTTGCTGTGCCGATTAAAGGGCCCCGGGCTGATGTAGACGGTCCAAGGTCGATGAAGAGGGCCCCCGAGTCGCTGAAGTGTACCCACGGACAGAGGCTGAGGGCCTCGGGACGGGCCAAAGTGAAGGGTCTCTGGGCGGGCGGAGGAGACCCGGATCGGTGGAATGCCCCGGGCTGACAGAAGGCCTTGGCCAGTAAAAAAAAGTTCCCTAACGGAAATTGGCTCTGGGGAAGGACCACCTGAACCGACGGAGAGGGTCTTGGTCACCGGAAAAGAGCCCGGGCCATTGGAGAGGGCCCCGAGACGACATAAAGTCACCTGGGTCGACGGAGGGACCCAAGCCGATATAAAGGACCCTGAACTCACGGGGATAGTCTCTAGTAGTGGAAAGGGCTCTCCATCTGACGGAGAGGGCTCCGGTCAGTAAAGAGGACCCCTGAGATGGCGAACAGGGTTCCTGGACCTACAGAAAGGGCACCTGGCCACCAGAGGACCCAGAGTCATTGGAGGGAGCCAAACAGGTATGAAGGGCTCTGGACTGATGGAGGGGGGGGTTCGGGTCATCGGAAGGGTCCTCGGCCTGGCAAAGTGGGCTCCGGCATGTAGAAGGGTCCCTGAGCCAACGTCAAGTGGTCCAGTCTACCAGGAGCCTTTTAAGAATGTGTGCACCTCTTAGTAATAGTATGTGTGCGCCCCTGGGCCCAGGGACCGTTCATACAGGATCGGGGACCTCTCCGGCCATTAGGGACCATCTCCGCTGCTCAGTGACCATCTCCGTCGACTCAAGGGCTCTCTTAGTTAGCTCAGGGGCCTTCTTTACTGGTCGGGCCCTCGCCGTCAGCACAGGGCCCTTCCAACGACCCGGGGCTCCCTCCGTCGGCCCTTCTCGTTCGCCCGGATCGGTGCCCTCGGCGTCTGCCCGTGGGAACTCTCCGTCGAATCGCGGGCCCTCTTTATCAGCACGGGGACCCTTTCGTCGGCCCAGGGCCCCTCGCCGATGTGAGTGGTCCTGGGCCCCCGGCTTAGGGGCCCATCAATTGTCGGCGTTGGGACCTTCTCCGGTCGCCCGAATGACCCCTGGAGCGATAAATGTATTGTGTACTTCGTCACGGCCTATGCTAAAACAGGACTTGCTCAACGGCCGGGGAAATGACCCAATGCCCCCTCTTGGATCCTCCACTGCGCAGTCGACAGAGCGTTAGGCAATGATCGACCGAGTTTATGGAGTAACGAGGGATGAAGGTATATATTTTTAAGATGCAGAATGAGTGGATTCGCCGACAGGAAATGTGACTTGTCAGGAGCGTAGAGGTAACGCAGCAGAGAGTAATTAGCCACTATATTTATCGGTACATTTGCGGTTGCGCGAGGCTGTGAGCGAAGTAATAATACAATCCTACCTTTGATTCACATTTTATTGCAACCCAGCCATTCATATTTCTGCCATTCCCCTCTCACCCTTTCTTTCTCATCCTCCCCCCCTCTCTCTCGTCCACTCTCACCTTCTTCCGCCTGCTTCCCTTTCCCCCGCCCTCTCCATAGCCTCTTCCTCTGATGCCGATGTATCAGATCGGCGCTACGATGTTTGCACATCGTCACATATTGATTGCACATATGCAACATGCTGCAAAGATGTCAAATATCGCACATTATTACTACAGATTAATGATCACGCAGGGGCGGATCGAGGAATGTTCTTGGGGAGCACATTCCTCTGAAGGGTGCCTTCGGTGCCCCTCGGAAAGTTCGCTAACCTTTCACAAAAGCCATACAAAATCAGTCACCTGAAATGATTCCATCAATTACCATGTCCTTAAGCAGAACGGTATGCGCTACTGTTCTACCTACTCAATCCACCGGGTGACACGTTGCATCACTTCTTCGCTTATATTTCTTGTGGTATTCTCGTGATCATGATATCGGGGACTGTCGCTGCCAAACTCTGCTTTGGTATAGGCATCCTGGGTACGACGTTGTGCTGGCCGCTGCCGACCCGAGGTCACGCTGCCGACCCGAGGTCACACGCTGCCGACCCGAGGTCATACGCTGCCGACCCGAGGTCATACGCTGCCGACCTGCTGTTTCAGGCGGCATCGCTCTGGGCGAGAACCACTGGGTGTGTGACTGCGGGCTGACCTGGCTTGGTCAGTGGAAACGCCGCTGGCTGCGGGAGAGCCTGCGGATACATACAGCCGGCCTGCGCAGTGCCCAGCATGTCCAGCAGTTGGTGCGTCAGGCCACCTGCACAGACCTCAGGTCAGTTCATGTCACGGCAAAGTCAGGGTATCCTTTGCAGCAGCTGGTAAACCAGGTACCGTGTACAGACCTCAGGTCAGTTCATGGCACGGTGAGGTCATGGTATCCCACGCAGCAGCTGGTGCTCCAAGCACCCTGTACAGACCTCAGGTCAGTTCATGACACGGCGAGGTCAGGGTATCCCGTGCAGCAGCTGGTGCTCCAGACACCCTGCACGTCAGTGCATGACACGGTGAGGTCATGGTATCCCATGCAGCAGCTGGTACTCCAGGCATCCTGTACAGACCTCAGGCCACTTCAGGTGAGTACATGAAAACCATCACCAGGAACTATGGAGGCTGACCAGTCCAATTAGCGGTCGTCTGCAATGGGATGTAGCCAGATCAGGGGATGTACCACCCACGATGGCCTGGGGTTGGGGGTGGGGTGGTGCTAAAACCGACTCCCATCCAAGGGAGTAGCTAACGAATAGTACTTTTTGGACGCCAATGAATAGCTCTAGATTATTATGTTACAGGTGAAGTTACAAATATCGCACAACGCCTCGAATTACCTACAAACATTAGGCCTGCACAGCTCGTCCGATGATGGGTTTATATTTTTGAAATATGGACCGGAAATTCTCAGAATCTCCGAAAGGTTAAAATATATCCAATTTATGTCCAATTGTCAAAGTGCAGATAGAAAGCCAAGCGAAGTAATAACTGAATGTTCTGAATATCACAGTGCATCCAGCGTGCAGTTCACAATGGAGCGCTGACATTTTAACGAGTTCAATTTCATGTTTGAACACGGAAATCAATGTCGGCCACGACGGAAGCTGCAACACTTAGCTTTTCGTCAGACAGATGACAGCTCCAATTATTCTTGAGGACGGAGCAGGCCATGACCTCGGCTTCCGTTTTGGTTTCACGAAGCCAGATTTTTAGATCTTAGCCATGGCCTCGGCTACGGCTTCGGCCCCGACAGTGGCTTTGAAGCCATCCAAAGTGTGGGCTCCGAACAATCGAACTAAAATTTGGCATCATAGTGTTGCAATTTCCGTAAGTTTTGTGAAGTGTTAGTGACGTTAGGCAAACTATTTATTTGGTGATTGCGTTCGTCGAGTATCATATAAGATTACGAAAACTTCCCCGTCTCCAATGGACATGGTAGCGATAACGTAAGGCAAATAATTACAAACTATGTCTTAGATCAACGACAATCGAACGATCTGATATGACTTAGCCATATGGTGTGACCACCTGTCTGCTGTCATGCTATCTATCAGAATGGACATAAAGACATAAAGACATAAAAGATCAGTGCAACTATGAGCCACAAGGGCCCTTCTTGGTTGCACTTGGTACACTGAACCAGTTGCCCACCAAATCTGTCAATCAACCCACCCTGGAATACAGAAAAACAAGCCCCCTATTCTTATAATGATTGTCTATGCCGTTTTTAAAGATGTTCAGTGTGTTGCTACTGACAATTGTTCCTGGAAGCTGGTTCCAGTGTTCTACTACCCTGTTGGTGAAGAAAGACTGTCTTAACCTTGTCCTGCTGTGATTAACTTTAATTTTGAATTGATGACCTCTAATTGCATCATTTCTGTTAAATTCAAACATTTCCCTTAGATATCCCTGCTCCTGACCATGAACAAATTTAAAAACCTCGATGAGATCTCTCAGCCTTCTATATCTAAGTGAAAACATATTCAATTTCTTCAATCTTTCCTCATATGCCAGGTTGCCTATACCATTAACCATTTTTGTTGCCCTCTTTTGTACTCTCTCTAAAAGCCAACAATCTTTCTCATAACTAGGGGACCAAGCTTGGACACAGTATTCCAAATGTGGCCTGACATATGCACAGTAAAGCTTCCTGATGACCTCCTCACTTTTGTATGACACATTCCTCTGTATCGCCCCAAGCATTCTTAGTGCCTTCCTCCTGGCTTCTTTGGTCTGTTCTGATGCCCCCAATTTTGTGTTCAAAATAACACCTAAGTCCTTCTCCTGCTCAGTCACAGATAGTACTTGGCCATCCATCAAGTATGGCGCCTTCATATGCTGCCTACCTACATGCATGACTTTGCACTTATCAAAATTAAACTTCATTTGCCATTTTTCGGACCACTTCACAAGCTCGTCTAAGTCGTTCTGCAGCAAAACCTGCTCATTGTGCCCTGTTATTGCCCTAAAGATCTTCAAATCATCCGCAAATTTCAAAACCTTACTGCTCAGGCCACATTCAATGCTATTCACAAATATAATGAACAACAGTGGCCCCAGTACCGACCCCTGAGGGACTCCACTAAGAACATTTTGCCATGATGACTTTGTACCATTAAGCATCACTCTCTGCTGTCTATCTGAAAGCCACAACTCAATCCATTTTAGGATGCTACCTGCAATGCCATGGACCTGAAGCTGCATCATTAACCGTTTATGGGGTACCTTGTCAAAGGCCTTACTAAAGTCAAGATATGCTACATCAACCTGATTTCCCTGATCAAATTGTTCTGTAGCAAAATTTAGAAAGTCCAAGAGATTTGTGAGACACGATCTCCCTTTTCTAAACCCATGTTGAGTATCTTGAATCAATCTGTTTCCTTCCAGAAAACTAACTATTCTATCTTTGATAATTGATTCGAGTACCTTGCAGACTAGGGATGTGAGGCTTACTGGCCTATAATTTTCAACTTTCCCTCTTTCTCCTTTCTTGAAAATAGGAACTACATTTGCCCTTTTCCAATCTGTTGGAATTTCATTTTGTGAAACTGATCTACAAAATATTATAGTAAGTGGAATTGCCAGTTCCTTTTCAGCTTCCCGCAATACCCTAGCATAAATTCCATCAGGTCCTGCTGCCTTGTTTGGCTTTATTTTTCTGATATAATTGAAAACAACATCACTATCAATGAAATCAACATTGTGTATCTGATCACCTGTCACTGAACTGTGGTTCACGGTTGGCAAATTTGTCACATCCTCCACTGTAAACACTGATTTAAACTGCTTGCTCAGCTCCTCAACCATCTCACCATCCTCACTCAATATAGTGCCATTTACTTCCAGTGGACCAATTGTGCTTGAAACTTTACTTAGCTTGTAGAAACTAAAGAACTTTTTACTGTCCCCATTACAGTTCCTAGCCAAATCCAATTCTTTTGCCCGCCTTGCTGCTCTGGTTTTCTGCTTCACAGCATCTCTAGCTTTTTGATACGACCTTAGATTTACGACATTTGAAGCTTCCTTAAATACTCTAAATGCATCTTTCTTAGCCTTAATTGATCTCCTCAAATCTGGTGTAAGCCATGCTGGCTTTCCTACACTTCTTTTGCGCCTTTGCTTTTGGGGGACATGTCTAATCTGAATTTCCCTCAAGTAAGATTTGAACTTTTCCCACATTTCACAGGCATTTAAATCAAGAAATTCTTCTTCCCATTGTATGGCACTTAAAGCCTCTCTCATGGAGTCAAAGTCTGCCCTGTTAAAATTTGGAATCTTTGCCAAGTTATCCTTGATTGTCCCTGCTATTTGTACCTTAAATCTCACTATGTTATGGTCACTTCTTCCCAGAGTTTCTCCTACAGTCAAGTCTTGAACTAAATCACTTAAATCTGAGAAGACAAGGTCCAAGAATGAGCCCTGCCTGGTTGGTTCCATTACAAACTGGTGTAAGAACAAGTCCTCTTCAAGGCATTTCCTAAACAGTTTACATGATGGGGAGCCAACACCAACATGTTCATATCCTTTTAGATTAAAGTCACCAAGAATAAGGCATTTCCTCTGAAAGTTTCTACTGATTTCCTCACAAATCACCTTATCGAGCTCCAGTTGCTGAGAATGTGGCAAGGTTCCTGATCGATACAAAGCTCCAATCCTCAGTTTATTGCTATTGCCTCTTCCCACAGCAACATCAAGCCAAATGGACTCCACAGACACATTTTTTACCCCATCTGCTACTTTCTGAGAACTGTATAAACTATTCACATAGAGCATTACACCACCCCCTTTCACTGCTGGACCCCTATTGCATGAAAACATATTGTATCCCTGGATCTCATAGTCCTGCAAGTTGTCCCCAAAATATCCCTCACTGACCCATGCCTCAGTAATGCAAACAAAATCTGGTTTCTCCTCAGCAACATAACACTTGAACTCATCAAATTTGGATCGAATGCTCTGAGCATTAAGCATCATACACTTAACAAAAGTTCCATAACCCTCTTTGGCTTTTTTCATGTTGAGTAGCTCTATCATCTCTGGATGAGCTACCACTCTGCCCCCTTGATCTACTGCTACCCCTATTTGCTGACTGTGAGGTGTTTGCAAGACCTCTCTCTCTATCAGCTACATCCCCCCATGACCTGCCTAGTTTCCCTGTTTCCTAATGAGAGCCTCCTCATACCTATTGCTGAGCAATTCAACTCCTCTCTTGCTCAAATGTAACCCATCTAATGCAAACATTTCAGTCCTCCCCCAGAAATCCCCCCACAAATCCAAGAACCCCACCCCAAGTTCCTTACAAATCTTGGCCACCCTGGTATTCAGCCCAATGGCCCTTGAGTACCACTCTATGCTTGCCTTAACCATAGGGAGGATGGATGTTACCATTCCTCGTTTCCTACTCACAGCTAACCTACCTATCAAAGCCCTATACTCTTGCATTGTTTCCTCTGTTTTTGCTTTTCCTACATCATTTACACCAACCTGCACAATTACTGTTGTGCTCTCTCCACTACCCTTCATCACTCCTTCTATCCTATCACCAACATCCTTTACCTGGGCCCCTGGGTAGCAAACACGAGTCCGTTTGTTGGGGTTCCTGCTACAAAAAGTACGGTCCATGTACCTCACTCTTGAGTCCCCTATAACTAAAACTTCCCCCTCTCTACCATCAGCTGCCTGGTCGTTCCTCCCTTCCTCCTTAGCAGCATTTCTATCTCTCTCTTGCAGTACCTCAAATCTATTATTAGTTTCAATGCCTTTGTCAATTTTCCTTAAAGCTAGTCTCGTACTCTGGCGTCTAGCTACTTTCCACTCTCTACTGTCATGGTCTATACTATCTCCACCCCTATCACTCCTAGACTCCTGCACCTGGCTTGCCTGGCTGACATTTTCTATGGTGGGCCCTGCCACCAAACACTTCAGACGCTCCACCTCCCTTGCTAACATATCTACTTTCTTACTCAAGTCCCCAATGACTACAATACACTTACACTTCCCACAGTCGCCTTGCATTTTTTTTTTTTTTTTTTTTTTAATTTAAATAAATTTATCCCGACTCACCAGCTACAAACTCCAACTAAACCAAACTAAAATAAAAAAAGCCTAGATACCTTTGCAATTACACCAGTATATTGAAAATATACCTAGTGGTAATTTAAGCTCACTATTTTAGTCCTAAGCTCTATCTTAAACTTAAACACCAAAAGGACACCGACTTATTCCTCTACACTACAGAAACCTAAGCCACGAGACCGCGCCACCCCGTCTACAAAGCGTTCACGTGGCTGATCGATAATTCTAGAAGCTACCTAGTGTAATTTAAGCTCACTATTTTAATCTTAAAGTCTATCTTAAACTTAAACACCAAGCGGACACAGACTTATTCCTCTATGCTAACAGAAACCTAAGCCACGTGGCCGCTCCACCCGTCTACAAAGCGTCCACGTGGCCGATCGATAATTCTAGAAGCTAAAAATCTGCTCGTTAAAAAGAAACTTATGAGATAAAACTATGCAAATATATGCACAGAAGTAATTGCTAAATACCTACCACCAGCTGCAAACTCCAACTAAACCAAACTAAACACTAATATAATCAAAAACCTAGATACCTATACAATAACACCAGGACAAGAAGATATACCTAGTGTAATTTAAGCACACTATTTTAGTCAACTCTATTTTAAACTTAACCACCAAAAAAACAAAAACAAACTTATTCCTCTGCACTACAGAAACCTAAGCCACGAGGCCACGCCACCCATCTACAAAGCGTCCACGTAGCCGATGGATAATTCTAGAAGCTACCTAGTGTAAGTTAAGCTCACTATTTTAATCTTCAACTAAAACACCAAGCAGACACAAACTTATTCCTCTATGCTAACAGAAACCTAAGCCACGTGGCCACTCCACCCGTCTACAAACGTACACGTGGCCGATCGATAATTATAGAAGCTTAGAATACCTAGGCTAAGTCTAATATACTCAAGTTAAACAATATAACCGCTCTTTCTTAACCTAGGCCTACAATAGAACAAATCCTCCCTCCACTAACCACCTGTGCCCAATCTTTTACTCACGATTTTCCCTCGTCACGGGAGCGCAAAAACACGTCCGCTCGCGACGAGAGCAGAGCAGTGAGTGAAATAAATTGTACTACTTTGTACTACTATCGTTGGCCTCTTCCATCCATTAACGCTACTGACGACAAATCATGATAATCAGCAAGAGCTTTCTCGGTAGCCAAACTGACCTTCAGTGTAATGATGTCATGACGCCATGACCTGACCTGTGGTGCTATGACTCTATGCTTTTAGCCTGTGCTCCATAGCCTGATCTCGAATGGAACACTTGTTATGTATCCAAGATTTAGTGCGGCTATGTTAAGGGGTCCGAAAGCTGTGAACGATAGTCAGGTGAGGTTAAAATAAACCACACGTGGTCGCAGATTAACAGAGATAAAGTCATAAAGTCATAAAGTGTTAAGGCTTAATAAGAGCCACAGGGGCCCATCTGGGTTAAACCTATCTAGAAAAGGTACTAGAAATGTACATACGCTCACCCCAATCAAGGGGTGAGCGTATGTATCACCCCTTGATCACCCCAATCCCTTATCTCAAGTTCCTAGGGAGCTATATATCCCAGCCTATCTAGCACCATTCACTTGCTATTGCATAACACACTCAACAATTACAAACTCCTCCTATCATACTCATTGTGCTACCATAGCCAATCTCATCAGTATCACATCCCGAAGGAAGGTGCTGAATCCACTGCTAGGTACACCCTATATAAAGTTATAAAGCGTTTAGACTTAATAAGAGGTCCAAGGGCCCATCTAGTTAAGTCTGTAAATGGAAGATACCATAAGCCTGGGAAAAAGACCCACCCCAACCATCCCACATCCTGAAGAAACCAGTCCACCAATATTCCATACACCTATCAATGCCTATCTACCCTGGCTATCCAGCCCTATCCCCCTGATCCCTCTTAACACATGTGGATTGAATGCCTTATCAATAATTTTCAAACTCCATCCATGCCTCAAAGGGGTCTGTGCCGTGCACACTTACTTAGCATAAATCTCACCCCTTCCATCACAAATTAGAACTCAAAAACAAGATTTCCCTGTCTAAAAAATGTGTCCACCCTACTTTTAAATACATTCAATGAGGAACTCCCCACAACATCAGCAGGCAGCCCATTCCACTAATCAACAATCCTTTCACTGAAGACTTGTTGTCGCTTAACTGTCCTACACCTCAACTTGTCTAACCTGAATTGATGATCCCTGTGTGATATTCTAAACTGAAGAGCGCCATTCAAATTGACCTGATCTAGCCCTTTAACAATTTTGTACATTTCAATCATGTCCCCCCTTAATCTCCTATACTTGAGTGAGTACATATCTAATGCCACAAGCCTTTCTCCATATTCTAAGTTACCTATTCCACTGATGAGTCTAGTTGCTTTGCGCTGCACTCTTTCTAACATAGCTATATCTTTTTCTAGGTAGGGGCTCCATGCTTGTACAGAATATTCCAAGTGGGGTCGCACATATGCTAAGTACAGTTTTTTCATGACTTCCTTGCTCTTATATATCACACTTCTATTAATGAGTCCCAGCATTCTGAGTGCCCTGTTCCTAGCTGAGATACATTGTTTTTCTGCTTTAAGGTCTTTTTAAACCAACACACCTAAGTCCCTTTCCTCTTCAATGACATCCAGTTCCCTCCCTCCCATTGTATAACTGAAGGTCTCACCTCCAGACCCCAGATGCATAACCTTACACTTGTCATAGTTTAAAGACATCTGCCATTGATCAGCCCACTTTTTAGGTCCTCCAAGTCTAGTTGAATATTTATAGATTGATCACAACTGTTTGCCACTCCTACCAGCTTGATGTCATCAGCAAATTTGAACACTCTATTCCTCAACCCTACCTCAATGTTATTCACAAAGATGATGAAGAGAAGTGGCCCTAGAACAGAGCCCTGTGGTACTCCACTCAGAACATCCTTCCAATCAGATTTACATCCATTTAGCACTACCCTTTGTTTCCTTCCCCTCAACCATGCTTCAATCCAACCTATAACTTTTCCAACAATCCCATGTTGCTGTCGTTGATGAATTAGCCTCCCATGTGGAACTTTATCAAAAGCTTTGCTAAAGTCCAAGTACACGACATCCATCCTGCTTAGATGACCGAGCAAGACCCCTTGTTGAGGCATGACCACAACAGTACTCATTCGAGGTATGACCACAACACTCCTCATTTGAACCTTTTTGTGACCAGGAGCCGATAGAAATGCCATCGACAAAACGAAAATGTGCACCAGCAAGAGGACATTTCTTCTTTACTTTCTGAAGATGCAAAATGTATGAACAGCTTACACAGGTCCCTTGAATAGCCAGCTTGTGTAGGCCTGTGATACCTCAATAAACACCACTAGCGCTAATTGTTTTATGAAATTGACAGCTTGTTTTGTGTGGTTTACACTGTCGCTCATCGTACTTAGTAGTGGCAAGCAAGTCCGCGCATAGTTTGCAAGTGCCTGGACCTCAGCTTCCTTCGGCTTACCGCACCTAGCTGATGGTTGGGGGAACAACTTGCACACATCATTACCCGCACTGACAGAGCCAATTGCCGAAAGGTGACGGAATCAGACAGCCGTGGCATGAGACATTTCTTCCGGCGCTGGCGCATACCGTCTGCAGCTGTCGGCCTCAACAGGACACCATTCATCTCTCATCAGCAGCCAGTGAACTGTCGTCCGTCTCCTGTCGTCCCAGCACGGATGCAATTTGCCAATCTTTTCCATCTAAACAGTGTCCCGGTGGTGATCTATGCTTGTCTGTTGTGTTTGTGTAGAGCTTGTTGCGTGTGTGTATGATGCTTGGGTTGTGTTTCCTCGCCTATCCTGTTGACCTCATTGTGTCATTCGGTATCGCGTCTAAGTGCCGTCTATGTCGTATTTGTTCACTTTTCTGCCTATGTTCTACCGACATACTCAGTCCGAAACTCGTATGTACGTAATTCGTCTACGACGATCTTCGTTTGTGTTTTGTGTACTGTGTGTGTTCTGCTTGTCTCACTCGTCACGTGGCCGTTATGTCCCGTCTGGGTCCTGTCTGTCCCAATCGTGACGTGGTCGTTCTGTCCCGTCCGGGTCCTGTCTGTCCCAATCGTGACGTGACCGTCATAACCCGTCTGCGTCCTGTCTGTCTGTCCCACTCGTAACGTGGCCGTTCTGTCCCGTCTGCGTCATATCTGTCCCGCTTGTGGCATGATCGTTCTGTCCGTGTCCCGTCTGCTCAGTTTCCAGCCATCTCCAGCCGAAACATCCCGTTGCAGGACGGGCGTCGAGACGCCGATCGTGGACCTGCGGGCGGAGGAGCTGCGCTGTCGGCTGGGCGCCGTGGCCGGGGCAGGACGGCCGCCGGCGGCGCCCCTGCTGGTGCCGCCGCTGCTGCTGCTGCTGCTGATGCTGCTGCTGCACCTGCTCGGCGTCACGTAGGGCGCCCTCGGCGGCGACGACCGCGCTCAGCTGTGATGGACCACTGGTAGTGTCGACGACGCGGCGGCGGTGGTCCGACGCCACGCCGGCGGCGCTCTGTCGTTCCGGAGCCCGCCGTGCGCCCTGTCCCCTGTTGTGTGCCGACTGTCGGCGGCAGCACGCGCTCGTGGCGGGCCGACTGCGGCCCGCTGCCGACGACACGTGCCCGGAGTATCCGCGCCGGCCGGCCGCCGCGGCGCCCCCGCAGCAAGCAAGCGTCTTCTTCGGCACAGTGCGAGCGGGCTCGACGGCGGCGCGAGTTGGCTCATTGAGCCGATAATGACTGGATCGATCGCAAAGTTGAACAATGAGAGGCGTATCGACCGACGACGAGCCCCGGAAGTTGTTATCGAGTCGTCAGCTGCAGCAGGCCAGGTCAAGTTGGCCGTTTTGCAAACAGCTTCGATCAAAAGAGACTTCCCCGACAGTCGGTGAGGAGATGATCCGGTGATGGTGATGCAGCCAGAGTACAAACAATGCATTCTGGGTTCAAAGAATATGTCATGACGTGGATATAACACGCAGTGTCGCGGTGAATGCCTCAAACCCAGGCACAATATTGCGCGAAATTATATGTCGGCATTGGCTAAAGCAGCTTGGTTGCCTTGCTGAGTTCAGGACACAATTATCCGTTTAAGCGGTTTGTGTTCTAGGCACTGAGCTACCCAACGGCTCGGTGGGGCAGAGGTTGGTATGACACCCCGACAAGTATATCGTCACGCTCACATGGCGCCGGTTCCGGCATGTGTGGAAGTGAAGCAGGTGCGGTCTGGCGTGGTCTGCTTCAGAAGACAGGGTGGGGATGTGCACGACGTCGTAGTAGCCCGCGCAGTCAGCAGCAGGTGCGGGTGCGGCGTGGTCAGCTTCAGAAGACAGGGTGGGGGTGTGCACGACGTCGTAGTGGTGGTCAGCAGGTGCGGCGTGGTCAGCTTCAGAAGACAGGGTGGGGGTGTGCACGACGTCGTAGTAGCCCGCGTGGTCAGCAGCAGGTGCGGCGTGGTCAGCTTCAGAAGACGGGGTGGGGGTGTGCACGACGTCGTAGTAGCCCGCGTGAACGGGTGAGCAATGCTCCCAGAAGATCAGCTTTTACAGTGCTGTTCAGGCTCTGATTCGTGGCGCCATCGGTATTTCGCGGCACTCTTGGATGGCTGACGGTGTAGGTTTATAGGTAAGCCATAACTGAACTGCGCTAACCGGCGTCGGCGGCAGCTGGCTGCATTTTACACTACACACTTCTATGCGAAATTGGGCTTAACAATTGTCGGTGGACATACCGGTTTGAATAGTGCTCGCCTATGCTGCCAACAGAGCACACGTGATGATTTATGTCGTCATTGCAGCGTTAGATCGCAGACTGGCAGCGGTGGATCCAGGGGGCTCGGACCATTCCGGGACCCAAGAGAATCGTTGAACACGTTATGTTTTAACATAGGACAAAGCATAACATAACAAAGCATGCCAGAAATTAGTAGCTGCGAGGGGCCTCCGGACGACTGGTGAAGGTCCCGGGGCCCGGGCCGACGTAAACGGCCCCTGGGCCGGCGAAAGGGGCTCCGGGATGACGAAGAGAGTCCCGAGCCGATGAAAAGGCCCCTCGAGTCGAGGGAGAGTGCCAACGGGTAGTAGAGGGTCTCGGACCAGGCCAAAATCAAGGACCTATAGGCCAACGAAGAGGATCCCGGCGAGTAAGGAGGCCCCTGAGCCAACGGAGGAGGGCTCCTGGACCGAGGTAGAAGGTCTCTGAGCCGACAGAGCCACTAACTGCCGGAGAGAGCCTCAGGTCGTCGTGGAGGGTCTCGAGCCGATACGAAGGCCCCGCAGGTTAACGGAGAGGGCCCCCGGGCCGGATGTGCAGGGACCCTGGGCCGACTTTGGTATCCCACGCTGATGGAGAAGGATCTGGAGCTCACGGAGCGGGCCTCGGGCCGATGGAGAGGCCTCGAGCCACCGAGATCGTTGTCAGAATGAGGTGTACGATTTTGGGAGGGCACTCTCAGCGAGAGAATGGACACTAGAATCCAGGGGCACCGGAGCTTTGAATTGCGAACTTGGTCAAATCTCAGATCCGCCACTGCAGGCAAGAACACCTCGTAATTGCCAATAATCGTAGCTTAGACGAACGTTAAAATTGATTACTTGTCAGTTTTATTGTCCAGATGCCATGGTATGTACCTTGCGGACAGTCTTCTATGGATAATATATCCTGCTCGCCGGCTCCGCGAGTGAAAAGAAAGTATAGGCCCTCCTGTCACACATTACGGTTGTTAGGCACTGTAATTCCATGCTACGTCTGCATATTTAAGATTACATGTTATACTTATACTCGAGCACAGGACTAACATCTCCACCGGACCGTAGCTGAGTCCATGATATTGTGATGCGAGTCGTCGGCGACGGATTTACGGGGACGGGGAGCGGCCAAATGGGAGATGGCTGACGACTAATGCCCGTGAGGTGAACACTGAACGGCCATCGGCACCCTTGACTATGGCACAAAGGATGCATCTATCGGCAATGGGAGCGGCTCACTGTTAGACAATTTGGGTGCATATCGGAAATGCATTGGCTGATTGTTTTCGGCTCCAGACCATGCCAAATAATAACGTAATCTGGTACCTGAGGGAATAGACTATTTGAGGAAGCAATCTACGAAGTAAGCAGGGCCTTGGGCACTCTCATAAAGTCCGAACGGGAATTCAAATGATACCTTGTTTCAGGAGTAGCCCCGGTCTGTGATCAGTACACATGACATACCTTCTCCACGGGTATACTTCAATGTTTGCTCATGGTTTAAAGACGTTCTAAGCCAAGTTATGGCTCCAGTTGTTAGAAGGATATGCGAAATAAGCTGGCAAATTCATAGGTACGTCAGTCAACGTTCAAAAGTTTCCTCTGCGTGGATGTACGACAGACAACCTGATATAATTTGCAGACGTCTTTCATCGACGACTGAAATGTTAAAATGAGAGTGAGGACAGTTTATTGAGTGAGATATATACACCTATGTTGAGCCACGAATTACAGACGCATAATTCGTATATACATACCTATATATATATATATATATATATATATATATATATATATGCATATATCTACAAAACGTAGTTTTGGTGGGACTTCTGCAATAGAAGGCACCAAAACTGAAGACACCTGGAAATATTGACGCTTTAAAAAGCCGTTCTAGAAATGGGAATTGTTGTAGATGTTCTGGCCTGATGTAGCATGTCGTGAGTAGGTGATGCTTCACAGCTGAGTCCATAACCAATCCAGGGGTAGCTAGCTGCTTCACTGAGAGCTGAATTTCGTGTAGCTCTGTCGAATAATGAGCGCATGCACGTGAGATATTTGTCACCTGTCCAAGTCAGCCAAACACTCCTGTCGTGACCCAGCGTCGTTGCTCACAGCGGCGCCGTGCATGACGCACGACACGTGACGTGATGACCACGTCCCCTGCCATTACACTCGATGTTTGTTGTTCAGTCTCGGCCGATCATGCCCGTCATGCCTGGCGGCGGATACTGTAGCCAAGTGTTGCCCGTACGCAGCCTGCCCCATTTCCAGATCAGTCCGTGGGCGTTGCCTCCCGCCCGTCCTCGCCTCTCGACATATCATTAGGGTAAGGATGGGGCCGGCCACGAGCCACAGGGTCACGTGACACCGCCGCCGTTTGCTTTCTGGCCGCAGAACGGACGGCCACGTGGCAGAGGTCGTCGTGGATTACCGCTGCTGTTTTTGCGTCGGACAGTTGCCTGTTTGGTTGTGTTTGGACTACAGCCGCTCCCCTGGCGTCCTATGCTGTCGGGCGCGGCCAAGCCCATTCGTTCGGACTCAAACGGCGCTCGACGTTGGCCTTATGAGGTCGGCGCTTAACGTGGCGCTGCTGAATAATATAACCCATGCAATATTCCAGCCAACTCAGCCCGACCTGGCCAGACTCGGTTCAATCTCCTGCACTCGGGCGAGCAGCGAGTAGCCCATATGCTTCTGTGATACGACTGACCACGGCCTGGCCAAGCCACCACTGATCCTATGACCACGTCCGCGGTGATGATTCGCCGGACCACGTCCCTGTGAAGCCATCCGTGCCCCTGTGATCCTGACCGAGACATCGCAAAGCTACCTCCGCTTCTACGACTCGTCTTACTGCCGCCCGGTGAACGGCCCCCTGTCCGTGAGCCCCTACCGCCTGGTGAACGGCCTCCCGTCCCTGTGCCACGCCGACCGTCCTACTCTCGCGGCCGACGGTGCGCCTTCTCAGCAGCATAGGTCACCATCTGCCACAGAGGAGCGCCGCGTAAGGTCAATTCGGGTCAAGCCAACTGCAACGTACGCCAGTTTACCACGTTGTGACCGACGTTCCAACGGCTACTGATTGGAAAATCCCGCCCCCAATCGCTATTCGCCGGTTGAGAGCCCCGCCGCCGGCCGCTGTGTGCCAGCTCAGTGACCTCGCTGCCGGTCGTTATGTGCCAGCTCAGTGACCTGGCTGCCGGTCGCCACGTGTGTCGGCGGCGCACCGTGACCTGACGCGCCCCGTTCAGTCCGCAACCGAGCGATAATGCCGTGCCGGCGTCACGACCGACCTTACAGGCAACGGCCGGCCGGCCGGCCGGCTGTGTCCGCGCCTGCAGGGAACACGGCGGCAGTTCCGCCGTGATTAGCTCCATACATAGCGCCGCAGGACGGACGAGCGCGGCAGAGAAATGTCAGGCTTTGCGCTCCGAACACCGCCTGTCCGTCGGTGGCCGCCCGGTCCGCCCGGGGCTGGTGCAGAATTGCGAGTGGCAATCGGACCAGCCGTGTACGCTTTCCGGCGCACCTGGCGCACCGGCCTGCTGGCAGCGAGCCGCCCGTCCTGTCCTGCCACACGCCCCCGTCGTCCCCCGTCCCGATACCGCTCGCCGCGCGTGAGCAGTGCGCTGTTTCGCGCCGCTGGTGTAACCGCTTCACCTGTGCAGCCGCCGGAAATACAATTTGTATATTTTCCAGTCGGTGTTTCTATGCGCGGGCAGTCGTTGCCGGGATGGACACATCGACCAGCCTGCGATTTTATTTGATTACTTGAGATTAGAGTGCATCGTGAGTGGGGTGTTCCCGGTAATGTCCCCATCACCAGCGGGCAACGGATACTGGACTCTTGAAATATCTCGGGAACTGCCTCGGTGCTGGTAGGTATCTCACCAATATTTTGGCGTCCTTGGACCAGCAGCGGCCGCAGCGAAGCACCTGCTTTCCCGTGGGAGGAGGATGTAGGTAAGCAGTGCCGCTATCAATACTCAATCCATGAACTGACGCTTGTCACGATGGTGAGATCACCGCCTGCATCGAAATCCGGAAGAAAACAGCATCTTCTCGTCGGGCTCTGGGATCCAGTAGGCTCAAGATGTCGGGAAAACACGACGGCTTCGTTCACTGTTTGGTAAGCAATGAGTTTATTGGATGAATCGAGCCACTGCAGAACGAATACAAAATTAACACGAACAAACGCGGGCCGGAACGATGCAGGTGCCACGCACCCACATCTCGCATCGCATCAACGCCGCCGGGCGGGGGCGTCGTCTTCGCCAAGAGACCGCCGACACGGAAACTGGACCTCGGAAGCTCGACCGCCACACTGGTCGTACCGCGACCGTCAGCGCGGCCAAACTCGCCGCCTCACGGCTGGCGGACTGTGGGCCGCGCTCCCGCCCGCACAAGTCTGGCCGTGCACACCATCCCGGGTAGAAGTGAACAGCTGGTCACGGACAGACAGCTTAGATCCCAGGAGGGATGCTGCCGACGGAAAGATGAGCACTGCTGGGAACACGATAGACACAGGACGGACAGAGCCACACGTATGCTCTCGGGAGCACATTCGATCCAACACTTGTGAACCGTGAGCTGTCCCCGGCTACTTCGTGGGAAGTGAGCGTTTTTCGAATACCTCCATTCACACCACGTCGTTCGAGTTGTACGGTCCCTCCACATTTAAAGTTCCTCCTCCTAGCCTTAGTTAGTTAGTTAGTTATTTATTTTGGCTTTAGGGCGCTTCGACCAGAGTTGATCATTCACGCCCATCCTCCTAGCCTTGATTATGGGAACATGAATACACCAGTCAACGGAACTTCATTCAGAAAACCCGACAGTCACTGGCAGACTTGGTGACCGAGAGTATGGGGTGGTGGAACCTATTGGGACCGCAACTGGGAATAGCAAAAACAAGGTTTGATCAACTCTCGCGACTTCTGACAAAAAAACAGCTTGGCAAACGTTCCCACGTCACCTCCCAAAGAACATAATTTTCGTGAAGCCAGCAACTTTTATTATTAAAACTCCGCTTGTTAAATGCGGAGACCTGTTGAACGACCGTACAATTACACTCATCTTTGTACTGTGATTTGAATAAATACTGCTCCACCACGGATAGAAAACCTACGCGTGGTGAAGCAGAATATATTTAAATCAGGAGAATACGTCCTCGTTTTTCTTACGGTCATGAAGCAGGTCACAGAACAAATTTGTCAGCTCATATCTAGCAGATCCCAAAACGCTTCTTAAGCTTGAGCATCAGTGAAAAATTATTGTTGAATATGCTATAAGAGTGGAAAATATAAATGGAAAGTCTTCAAAAGGTGGAAGACTTGACACAAATATGGTTTTCCACCCCCGGTACGGTAGACAGTAACGGAAATATAAGGTTTCGGGACGTTATTCCTAATTCTTCGAAACTTCCAGCTTGATCGGCATTTTTAAAGCAGGAGCAACAAAGATGGGAGCGGAACGACATTGCGAACATTTGGAGGCCGGAGTGGCAAATTATTCCCGGCTGGGTGCCATTTCCACCCAAATTTGGGCATGTTGGGACAGCTTTTAGCGGCCATCTGCTCTTGATATCGGCGCCCCACATCAGGGCGAGTTGACAGGCGGTCGGGATGGCTGGCGGCCTGGCCCCGACAGCTCCACACCACCACGACCACCCGGCCACGTCAGCGCCACGCCCGTGACGTGTCCTGGCGTCGCTTCGGCTCGCTGGTCACCGGCCGGCTCAGCTGGGTGGCGCCCAGCTGTGCCTGGCTCGACCTGGCGCGCCGCACCGCATTCGGCGCGTAGATGCTGCTCAGCTGGACGAGACTGCGCGCCGAGCGAGCTGCGCGACTGCCGGAGCTGCCTGAGGCCGAGACAGAGGTCAGCCGCACACGCAAGTGCCACGGGCGTCAGCTGCACCCCCTGCACATCCGCTACAGTACCAGACGTGGGCAGGATACAGCAGGACGGGACAGACGTCAGCCGCATTCACAGATGCCTGACGGAACAGACCTCGTACGAGGCCGACATCAGCTACACACAATACGCATGGCGACACATTTAATCACTCAATTTGGTCCAACACTGCACGCCCAATGTTTAACGGAATTACGAATAAAAAGAACGAACTTGTCCAATAGATGGTATGAAAACAGGAAATACCATAAAGTAATATCGTATCAGCTGGTGGCAACACGGACTGAACTTTTCAAATCCGGCCAATCCGCATCCGCATGAACGAATCCAATCCGCATCCGAGCCGGATAGACAATAAAACATATCCATCCGTTATGGTTGGTTATTTGGGCCTAGGGGCGCATCGACTGCTTCGGTCACACAGCGCCCCAAATATCCATCCGTTATGCAATCCGTTACAAAAAAAGTTAAACAGCTAAAACTTTATTGGTTGGAGCAATAAATAGCATGCAGAACAACAAAGATATGCATTTTTTAGTTAACAAGACAATGAAAAATAAGCATTTGGTGTGAAAGGTAGACCATAATTTGCATAAATAAAGCCATATTTTACCAGAGCATCAACAAATTTATCTTCAGATTATATGTGCAGTCTGAGCAGTTATCTAACCTCTGCTAGTTTATGGTGCATAAGCATGAACAAAGCATACAATTGGTTGGTTATTGGTTTTACGACACGTCGACCGTTGAGTCATGTAGCGTCGCCAATCTCTCACGCCGATTGGTCGCGGGCGAAGAGTAGCGACAGGTGAGACTCGAACCCACAACCTTTCGATTGTGAGACGAGCATCCTACCCCTAGACCACTCGTCCCCAACAAAGCATACAACAAACAGGACTACTCTACCAAGGAATTAAATAAGATAGATGCAGCATCAGATCCAACATGAAATGGTATAAATATGCACTACGCTGATATGTAAATGAGTGTCACTATCCTGCATAAAGTAGGCAGACACCAAAAATAAACCTAGGTAGCTACCAGGCTTTATGCACTGCAAAATTGCATCACAAACGCAACTGTATATCAGGGAATGCCAGGGATGTACTAATGCTTCCTGTACTGTTGACCAATAAGCCGACATTTCAGTATGCTCGGCCCGCGTCCGCCCGCGCCCAGCCAGCCCTTACCGCTCAGTACGGATACTGTGCCGCAATGACTGCAGTGGTAGGCACTAGGCGGCGGCAGTAGCAGAGCCTACCTTCAACTGCGGATACCAGGCGTTTCTTCAGCGACGAATTCACGTTGTGCATTATACTGGGAGGTTTTCATCCCATATGGAAAGGATAGTAGTGGAGAAAACACGTTGCTCAAGACCGGTACCAAGTACATCAAAATATAAATAAAGCATTTCTTTTCACACAACTCACAATTTTATTGTTGACCTGATGCTCTAGAGAAAACCCGCTTGCAACCATATAAACCATCTAAAGAACTCGTCCAGTACTTTTATACATTTCTACCCAATTCCAGCAGCAGTCAGGCATATTCCAGAAGAGAATATACCTACTGGGCGTGTCCCAGAGGAGACATAACGTCCGGCTGGCAATCGCCAGCGTGTCTGCGTATGTCGGCACACTACGGCTGTAGTCCGGCGGCGGACACGTCCGGTCCAACTGGCTCACTACCACCAATCACATCCCGAGGCCTGCCTCCGGGACCCAGGAGACTCGTCACAGCCGTGACTCGGCCGTGCGGAGGGAGGGAGGGCAGACAGACAGACAGACAGACAGACAGACAGACAGACAGACAGACAGACAGACAGACAGACAGACAGACAGACAGACAGACAGACAGACATACATACAGACACAGACAGACATACATACATATATACAGACACAGACAGACAGACAGACACACAGACACACATATAGACAGACATACATATAGACAGACAGACAGACAGACAGACAGACAGACAGACAGACAGACAGACAGACAGACAGACAGACAGACAGACAGACAGACAGACAGACAGACAGACAGACAGACAGACAGACAGACAGACAGACAGACAGACAGACAGACAGACAGACAGACAGACAGACAGACAGACAGACAGACAGACAGACAGACAGACAGACAGACAGACAGACAGACAGACAGACAGACAGACAGACAGACAGACAGACAGACAGACAGACAGACAGACAGACAGACAGACAGACAGACAGACAGACAGACAGACAGACAGACAGACAGACAGACAGACAGACAGACAGACAGACAGACAGACAGACAGACAGACAGACAGACAGACAGACAGACAGACAGACAGACAGACAGACAGACATACATACAGACATACAGACATACATACATACAGACATACAGACATACAGACATACAGACATACAGACATACAGACATACAGACATACAGACATACAGACATACAGACATACAGACAGACAGACATACAGACAGACAGACATACAGACAGACAGACAGACAGACAGACAGACAGACAGACAGACAGACAGACAGACAGACAGACATACAGACAGACAGACATACAGACAGACAGACAGACATACAGACAGACAGACAGACAGACAGACAGACATACAGACAGACATACAGACAGACAGACAGACAGACAGACAGACAGACAGACAGACAGACAGACAGACAGACAGACAGACAGACAGACAGACAGACAGACAGACAGACAGACAGACAGACAGACAGACAGACAGACAGACAGACAGACAGACAGACATACAGACAGACAGACAGACAGACAGACAGACATACAGACAGACACAGACAGACATACAGACACAGACAGACAGACACAGACAGACAGACACACAGACAGACAGACACACAGACACACATATAGACAGACACACATATAGACAGACATACATACATACATACATACAGACATACAGACATACAGACATACAGACATACAGACATACAGACATACAGACATACAGACATACAGACATACAGACATACAGACATACAGACATACAGACATACAGACATACAGACATACAGACATACAGACATACAGACAGACAGACAGACAGACAGACAGACAGACAGACAGACAGACAGACAGACAGACAGACAGACAGACAGACAGACAGACAGACAGACAGACAGACAGACAGACAGACAGACAGACAGACAGACAGACAGACAGACATACAGACATACAGACATACAGACATACAGACATACAGACATACAGACATACAGACATACAGACATACAGACATACAGACATACAGACATACAGACATACAGACATACAGACATACAGACATACAGACATACAGACATACAGACATACAGACATACAGACATACAGACATACAGACATACAGACATACAGACATACAGACAGACAGACAGACAGACAGACAGACAGACAGACAGACAGACAGACAGACAGACAGACAGACAGACAGACAGACAGACAGACAGACAGACAGACAGGACAGACAGGACAGACAGGACAGACAGGACAGACAGGACAGACAGACAGACATACAGACAGACAGACATGCAGATAGACAGACAGACAGACATACAGACAGACAGACAGACAGACAGACAGACAGACAGACAGACAGACAGACAGACAGACAGACAGACAGACAGACAGACAGACAGGACAGACAGGACAGACAGGACAGACAGACAGACAGACAGACAGACAGACAGACAGACAGACAGACAGACAGACAGACAGACAGACAGACAGACAGACAGACAGACAGACAGACAGACAGACAGACAGACAGACAGACAGACAGACAGACAGACAGACAGACAGACAGACAGACAGACAGACAGACAGACAGACAGACAGACAGACAGACAGACAGACAGACAGACAGACAGACAGACAGACAGGACAGACAGACAGACAGACAGACAGACAGACAGACAGACAGACAGACAGACAGACAGACAGACAGACAGACAGACAGACAGACAGACAGACAGACAGACAGACAGACAGACAGACAGACAGACAGACAGACAGACAGACAGACATACAGACAGACAGACAGACAGACAGACAGACAGACAGACAGACAGACAGACAAAACGGAGGTGCTGCGAAACCGCAGCACTGGACGGGTGACACACCAGACGGAGGTGCTGCGATACCGCAGCACTGGACGGGTGGCACACCAGACGGAGTGCTGCGACACCGCAGCACTGGACGGGTGACACACCAGACGGAGGTGCTGCGACACCGCAGCACTGGACGGGTGACACACCAGACGGAGGTGCTGCGACACCGCAGCACTGGACGGGTGACACACCAGACGGAGGTGCTGCGACACCGCAGCACTGGACGGGTGACACACCAGACGGAGTGCTGCGACACCGCCGACCCGGCCGTTGTGACGTCGGCCGGCCACCGTGTAACTAACGAGTCGGTCGGCTAAGCACGTGCTGACACGCAGACAGACGGACGTCCGCCTGGCCGACCAACACGCCCACGTCTCGCTGTCGCCGCATCCGCCTACATAATCATCGATCTGCGGGGCGGCGGCAACACCAGTGACAGGCGGGGGGGGGATCACCAGAGGAGACCGGTGGTGATCTCGGCTGGAAGGTTGGTTGGTTGGTTATTGGCTTTACAACACGTCGACCGTTGAGTCATATAGCCTCGCCAATCTCTCACGCCGATTGGTCGCGGGCGAAGAGTAGCGACAGGTGAGACTCGAACCCACAATCTTTCGATTGCGAGACGAGCATCTTACCCCTAGACCACTCGTCCCCTCGGCTGGAAGGGGGAGGGTCGTCGAAAGATAGCGTGGCCTATCTGAGGAGGGGCCATGAGAGGTGAGCAGGTGGTCTGGGGGAGGAGGAAATGAGGGGTCGTCTTGGCTGGAGGGACCCCACCAGGGGAGGGGGACCAACAGGAGAGAACAGGTGGTCTGCACGCTATCAGGGGTCATCAGGAAGAGCGCTGGTTCGGGAGTTTATGGCACGAGTTCAACGGGGGAGAGCATGGCAAAAGAGGATCCGCAGGGGAGACCAGGTAATCAGCGAGAGCAAATGATATGTAAATGAAGAGTCGGAAAGCGTCCAGGTTCTGTCCCACAGGTCATGGGCTCTCCAGAGGCAGAGACGTTCATTCTACGTAGTGAATGCTAAAAGTCGGCCCAATAATTATAGCTTGAAGGATGCGACTTTACAAGAAGTGTTCCCCTGTTCACGCTTTGTCTGGGCGTCCGTCTCCGCCTGTCGGCAGGTGTTGGCACATGGCAGTCAGTGGACTCGTCGGCCGGTGCCGGCAAACCACGGCGGTGGTTTTTGCCGGTGGATTTGGTTTGAGGAATTTGTTGACACGATTATTTGGCGCCCATTCGCGCGATGCGGCCATACCACGCTGCTTCACCACGTTCTTCTGAGTGGCGACATTTGTGACCGAGCACTGGCACCAGCCAGGCCACCGGCCAGCCATAGCCGACTTTGGTCAGCATTCTGTGAGAGGCCACAGCAGCCGAAACCAGTAATTTAAATTTGAAAAGAATGTGTGATTGGTCCCAAGTACAGTACAATTTGATACTTCCGAAGAGGACCTGCCCCCTCCTTGCTAGAGCATATCCCTCCCCAGTGCTAAATTGGTTCTTCAAAGTTTGGAAAGCTTGGAGCCATTCATACCCCTTAAACAATCATTACTAAGCAGCAGTACACCAAAATCTCCCAACAATCCGATTCGACCCTGATTTTGATCAAATAAACTTGATGTGCCTCCCAATCGTCTTCATAAACCGAGATGCCTGCTGACGGTTCAAAGCTGACACGAGTGCACTTCAACTTCCCGACAGTATCTGACGGTTCTGAACTGACGGAGTGCACTTCAACTTCCCGACAGTATCTGACGGTTCTGAACTGACGGAGTGCACTTCAACTTCCCGACAGTATGCGACGGTTCTGAACTGACGGAGTGCGCTTCAACTTCCCGACAGTATCTGACGGTTCTGAACTGATGGAGTGCACTTCAACTTCTCGACAGTATCTGACGGTTCTGAACTGACGGAGTGCACTTCAACTTCCCGACAGTATCCGACGGTTCTGAACTGACGGAGTGCGCTTCAACTTTCAGACAGTATCTGATGCGTTCCAGAGCGTTTTGTGCGCTCGGGCGCACCTTATCCGCGAGCTGCATAGATCATATCATCAGTCTGACGATGTGCTTACATGTTGAGCGGAACCTACCAAGAACTGACAGTATAACCTACCTTCCCGAAACTACGCCAGACTTGCTCTGGCGTAGACCTCTTAGCATCTATGATATCGATCTATCAGGGCAACGAGTCCCGAAAACGGAACTCATCAAGTCAGTACCGTGTGCACCGCAAAGCAGCCCTATCCTGCTGAACGGACCAGTTTCCGGAATGCATTTGGCTTAAGCGCTCAACTCACCCTCCTGTGTCTCACAAACCTTCCGACAAGTTTGCGGGGCTGAAAACGCCGTTCCAAACATGTTCCTGATCTGCTCCAGTTCGCACTTGACGCGCTCAAATCAATTCAAATGAAATCAATGCAAATCTGTCCCAGACCAAATCAAACCTGACAACTGCACCTGTCGTTCATAACACCCTACTTGAACCGTCCGTCAGCTGGCTAGCAGTGCCGGAAACTGTACCTGAAACATCCGAGACCGTACCCGATATGACCGTAAACTAGCTAGAGGTGCGCGGCCCTACTGACGTCCCAGAGGCTGCACCTGATCTGCTCGTCTGCTCATTGATGGTGCGCGGCGGTGCCTGGCATGCCCGAGGCTGTACCTGACGTCCCAGAGGCTGAACCTGATCTGCTCGTCCGCTAATTGATGGTGCGCGGCGGTGCCTGGCATGCCGGAGGCTGTACCTGACGTTCCAGAGGCTGAACCTGATCTGCTCGTCCGCTAATTGATGGTGCGCGGCAGTGCCTGGCATGCCGGAGGCTGTACCTGACGTCCCAGAGGCTGCACCTGATCTGCTCGTCCGCTAATTGATGGTGCGCGGCAGTGCCTGACATGTCGGAGGCTGTACCTGACGTGCCGGAGACTGTACCTGACGTGCCGGAGACTGTGCCTGACGTGCCGGAGACCGCACCTGATCTGTCCGTCAGCTGGCTGGCGGTGCGCGGCGAGTGGACGGTGATGCGACGCGGCCGTGACGCCGGCGAGGAGCGCGGCCGTGACCGGGGCCGGGGACTGGCGGCGGCCGGCCGGCCTGCCGCCGACTCCCTGCGGGCCGACACCGACAATCAGCACGGACCGGCGGACGGTCGGTGGGCCGGCCGCCCGGGCAGATTACACAGACGCGAGCCGGCCGGACCTCGCTACACGTCTGCACGGCGTCCGGGCGTCGGCGGTCAGCACACAGTGCCGTCCACCGCCGACCAGGCCGGCACAAATGCCGCACCAAGGGGCGACACGTATCGACGAATCCGACGAATTCTCGGCACGAGTTGAACTGCATCAGCAGCGCGTTATCACATGTCCGACGAATTTCATTCAGTGATAAAGTATTTGTGAAATATGGTGGAATATACCACTTGCTGAACACTGAATCAACGCCATTCCCAAAGAAGCATCGGCATCGTGCTTCTGGATGCGTGTTTATGAAGTTTTCATGCCTCGCTCCTAGCAGTACCTCGTTTATAAGTAGCATGCTTATGATCACCATAACGGAAACACGAACACTTCGTAGCACAATTACATGGAAAGGAATTGCCTATGATGTGGTCTGTTGTGCAATACCAGTTTGCTATTTTGTATAATTATCATTAATATAAGTATCCCCCAGTTAGGTATTTCTGAAAACAAACAAACAGACACCTTCATCAGTATAACACTGGCTCAAAATTGAGCGTGAAGGACATAAGAGGTATTTGAAATGACAGTAATATCGTATTGAATTTGGACATCCTGCTGTGTTCATTTCGATACGCCTAACGAAAAACCGACATTTTAACACTGGTTTCATGAGGCCCGCATTCTCCACATTGAGCTGAAAACAATAGCTGAACACCTGAACCTTCAATCCATCAATGTATAATTAGATGCACTTTCACTATCCAGCACGCAAAATGCACATGACGCATATCTATCAGACCCCGCACAAACACTGCATACCTACATACCATCGTTGGCAAAAAAAGGCATTTCTGAATGTAGTTTTGACGTTCCAGCGGCTATAACTGGCCGTATCAGCTAAAACAGATGAACTGGCTCAATTTCGCGAAAATATGCAACTAGCCATAAATGCATATTGCGAAATAAATTCCTAAGGGTTTAATACAACGTCTAAGGACAATAAACTGCCAGCATATGTATATTACTGGTGTGATAGGTACCAGTTATAAGTACCAAGCACCGTATGGTGGAACAACATAACAAACTTTGAGAACATGAATTGTAGGACACGTACGCACATCATGAAATAATCTTTCTGGCACCTTGCCAATCATCATAAGTCTTTTTTGCGAGTTGGGAAAGCTGACAATAAGCAAAGCTTATCGTCCGCGCAAAGGAGTTTTCTATCTGACCCTGCTAAGAGCTCCGATCTGCCACGAGATAGTTTGGGGCACATGGCGCTCATCTTAGAACTTGAAAACCAACATACCGATTTGTTTTCTCGCGGAAAACGGCAATCGATTCCTAGTCACGTAATCTGCACTTCTGAAGAACACAAGATATTTTTGCAGCCATCAATGTCATCAGTTGCATGAACATCGACAGTCGACCTCAAGCCGTGTAGACAACGACCTTTCAACATGGGCCGCACCCTTGTGAGCATGTGAAAAACTCGAAAAAAGGACAGCATTAACAGAAGTATGCCACGATGTCACCAAAACTGAGGAATTTTTTTCCGAGCATGTCTACCAGAGATGGTCCCTGAAGCCACCTGTGACCAAAGTGAACGGTATTGTGGTAACGTGTCAATCCACGCAAAAAGAATGCTTGAAAACGTCACAATATTTCAGAATGATGGCCCCAAGTTATCAGGAGCCAAAAAAGAGGAAATAAATACAGGAGACGGAGAACTTACTCTCCCAACTCGTAATAGAGAAAATCTAAAGTACAAACAGAAACAATAATCTTCCCCGATCTAATTTAGCTTGCAATTGGTTCTCAGAATACATGGCAGAACGGTGAAGTTCGTAGTCAGTTCATAGTAGTTTGGATAACGTAAAGAAAACTAGACTGGACAAAGTCCGAAACATATTGATGTTTTTGCCAGTTTGTTTTGTTGGTCACCTAATAAGCAAGGCTGTCGCACACGAATACACAATGACCGACGTGCCGGCTTATACGGACGGCTCGCCTTCGACTGCGTCTGAGCCGGGGATGAGCGTCACGCACCGCTGTCGCTTGCGCTCGAGGGCCATCAGGGTGGCTTTGGAGAGGTGAGCCGTGACGTCGGAGGCGCACCGCCGCTCGGCCGCGTGAGCGCGCGCCGCCCGGTCGGCGGAGATCACGGCCAGACGCTGTGCCGCCGGACCGGCGATGAACAGCTGGTGCAGCGAGTAGCAGGCGCCGCGCACCTGGCGACACACCACATCACGGACACGGTCACGGTCACACCACCGACATGGTCTCGGACACATCACGAACACGGTCACGGACACCGTCACGGTCACACCACCGACATGGTCTCGGACACATCACGAACACGGTCACATCATCATCATCATCATCATCATAATGATCACATCACGGACACGGTCACATAAGAGGCATGGTTGGTTGGTTATTGGTTTTACGACACGTCGACCGTTGAGTCATGTAGCGTCGCCAATCTCTCACGCCGATTGGTCGCGGGCGAAGAGTAGCGACAGGTGAGACTCGAACCCACAACCTTTCGATTGTGAGACGAGCATGTTACCCCTAGACCACTCGTCCCCCACATAAGAGGCATGGTCACGGCAACATCACGAACACGGTCACGGTAACATCACGGACACTGGCACGGTTACATCACATACACGGTCACATCACGGACACTGTCACGGTCACATCACTGACACTGTTACATCACATCACATACACGGTCACATCACGGACACTGGCACAGTCACATCACATACACGGTCACATCACGGATACTGTCACGGTCACATCACAGTCACGGTCACATCACTGACACTGTCACGGTCACATCACAGATACGGTCACATCACGGACACTGTCACGGTCACATCACAGTCACGGACACTGCCACGGTCACATCACCGGACACTGTCACCGTCACATCACAGTCACGGTCACATAACTGACACTGTCACGGTCACATCACAGATACGGTCACATCACGGACACTGTCACAGTCACATCACAGTCACGGTCACATCACGGACACTGTCACGGTCACATCACAGTCACGGTCACATCACAGTCACGGTCACATCACGGACACTGTCATGGTCACATCACAGACACGGTCACATCACGAACACTGTCACGGTCACATCACAGACACGGTCACATCACGGACACTGTCACGGTCACATCACAAACACTGTCGCGGTCACATCACAGACACGGTCACATCACGGACACGGTCACATCATCATCATCATCATCATAATGATCACATCACGGACACGGTCACATAAGAGGCATGGTTGGTTGGTTATTAGTTTTACGACACGTCGACCGTTGAGTCATGTAGCGTCGCCAATCTCTCACGCCGATTGGTCGCGGGCGAAGAGTAGCGACAGGTGAGACTCGAACCCACAACCTTTCGATTGTGAGACGAGCATGTTACCCCTAGACCACTCGTCCCCCACATAAGAAGCATGGTCACGGCGACATCACGAACACGGTCACGGTAACATCACGGACACTGTCACGGCCACATGACAGCCACGGTCACATCACGGACACTGTCACCGTCACATCACATACACGGTCACATCACGGACACTGTCACCGTCACATCACAGTCACGGTCACATCACTGATACTGTCACGGTCACATCACAGATACGGTCACATCACGGACACTGTCACGGTCACATCACAGTCACGGTCACATCACGGACACTGTCACGGTCACATCACGGACACTGTCACGGTCACATCACATACACGGTCACATCACGGACACTGTCACCGTCACATCACATACACGGTCACATCACGGACACTGTCACCGTCACATCACAGTCACGGTCACATCACGGACACTGTCACGGTCACATCACAGTCACGGTCACATCACTGACACTGTCACTGTCACATCACAGATACGGTCACATCACGGACACTGTCACGGTTACATCACAGTCACGGTCACATCACGGACACTGTCATGGTCACATCACAGACACGGTCACATCACGAACACTGTAACGGTCACATCACGAACACTGTCACGGTCACATCACAGACACGGTCACATCACGGACACATCACAAACACTGTCGTGGTCACATCACAGACACGGTCACATCACGGTAACATCACGGTCACATCACGAACACTGTCACGGTCACATCACAGCAGTGTTAAAATAATGGTTTTTCGTTAGGTGTGAGATGTCGAAATTCACCATGGAAAGAATGTTCCTTAACATGACTTATAAGTTCTTCAAACACAATTTTGGCCCAACAGCATGCTCATACATGCACCTTTTTCATTTGTTTTGAAATACTTAATTTAGGGTTAACTATTTTAGCGATAATGATACAAAATGTCTATCATTATCAACTGATATTGTATAACAGACCACATCATAGGTAATCTTCTTACCTATAATTGTGATGAGATGTTCGTGCATCACAATCCGCAATACTAAGTATCAGCATGCTACTTATCAACAAGATGCGGTTAGAAATTAAATATGAAGACCTCATAACGACTCATCACGAAGCACGATGTCGATTCTCCATTGGGAGGGATGTCAATTCAGTGCTTATAAAGTGGTATATTCCACACTATTTCACGAATAATTTATCACTGCATCACAGACACGGTCACATCACGGACACTGTCACGGTCACATCACAGACACGGTCACATCACAAACACTGTCGCGGTCACATCACGGACCCTGTCAAGGTCACATCACATACACGGTCAAATCACGGACACGGTCACATCACGGACACGGTCACATCACAGACACGGTTACATCACACACTGTCGCGGTCACATCACGGACACTGTCACGGTCACATCACAGACACGGTCACATCACAGACACAGTCACATCACGAACACTGTCACGGTCACATCACGGATACGGTCACATCACAGACACGGTCACATCATAGACACGATCACATCACAAACACTGTCGCGGTCACATCACATACACGGTCACATCACGGACACGGTCATATCACAAACACTCACGATCACATCACGGACACTGTCACGGTCACATCACAGACACGATCACATCACGGACACTGTCACGGTCACATCACAGACACGGTCACATCACAAACACTGTCACGAACCCTGTCACGGTCACATCACGAACCCTGTCACGGTCACATCACAGACACGGTCACATCACGAACCCTGTCACGGTCACATCACAGACACGGTCACATCACGGACACTGTCTCGGTCACATCACAGACACGGTCACATCACGGACACTGTCACGGTCACATCACGAACACTGTCACGGTCAGTTAGTTATTTGAGTTTAAGGGCGCTTCGACCAAAGTGTGATCATTTAGCGCCCAACTGTCACGGTCACATCACAGACACGGCCACATCACGGATACTGTCACGGTCACATCATGGACACCGTCATGGACACCGCCACGGCCTCCGTCACGGTCACATCACCGATGCTGTCACGGCCACATCACGGACACGGTCACCGTCAAGGCCACATGATTGACACTGTCACAGCCACACCCACCACAGTCATGGTCATGACGTCGGTCAAGGCGCGGCCACATCACGAACACAGTCACGGTCACATCACGAACACGGTGATGACATCGGTCCAGGCACGGCCTATATCAGACACGGTCAAGCTGATCACTGATCACATTTTTGGTCGAAGAGCCATAAACTCAAATAACTGAAAAATGGCCACATCGCCGATACTGTCACGAACACGTCACATCACAGACACGGTCACGGTCGTGGCATCGGTCAAGGCACGGTCACATCACATCACGGCCACATCACACGACACTGTCACGGACACGTCACAACGCAGACGCAGTCACGGTCGTGACATCAGCCAAGTCACGGCCACATCACAGACACAGTCACGGCCACATCGAGGACGTCGGTCAAGGCACCGCCTCGTCACGTCACAACCAATGCGATTTTGCGAAGAAACGGAATAAATCGCGACTATAATATGCAACTAACACTCAACCAATTATTGCCATATTACTTCTATTTACATGTGTCTAAACTTTTGGCAACATGCCGACGTTTCTTATGTTAATAGAGATCCTATACTTCCATACTATCCTAAAATTGACGGGCAATTGAAGCAACAAGGAACACAATGACGCTCCAGTTTGTCTTTCGTCCACCAAAATGAGAAAAAAAAATTACAAAGAAAATCATAATAAAATCGAAATATGTCGCGTCATAACATACCGCCATAGCTGATCACAGCACGAAAGGCTACGTCCAGACAGGTTATATCATAACAGGCCGTGTCACGTCCCGAAAGACACGCACGTCACGATAGGTCACGTTCCAAATGGTTGCGTCACGATAGATCACGTCCCGAAAGACCACGTCACGATATGTGACATCCCAAAACGCCACGTCACGATAGGCCTCGTCAAAGTGTTAAAATAATGGTTTGTCGTTAGGTGTGCGATATCGAAACGAGTACAACAGGATGTCGAAATTTGTCATGGAATTAGTGTCATTTAAAATACTTTGTGTCTTTTCAGCTCGCATTAAAGCCAATAGTGTACTCACGACTGCACTTTTTTGTTTGTTTTGAGATACCTAATATAGGAAGAGCTATATTCGGATTAGCGAGTAAAATACATATGCTTTAAACTGGTATTGTTACTAGATGGCATCATAGGCAATCCCTTTACCTGAAATTGCGCTTGGACATGTTCGTGTATTACGATCCCTTATGGTGAGCATGAGCATGATACTTATAGCGAGATACTGTTAGAAACGAGGAATCGAGCCATCAGCACACATCAAGTAGCACGATGTCGATCCTTCTTTGAGAATGATGTCGACTGAGTGTTCATTAAGTGGTGTATTCCACCATATTTCACGAATAATTTGTCATTGCCTCGTCACGATAGGCTGCGTCCCGAACGGCCACGTCACGATAGGTCACGTCCCGAAAGGCCACGTCACGATAGGAAACGTCCAAAAAGACAACGTTACGATAGGCGACGTCCCGAAAGGCCAATTCACAATGGGTCCCATCATGAAAGGCAACGTCACGATAGGTCACGTCCCGAACGGCCACGTCACGATATGTCACATCACGATGTCACGTCCCAAAAGGCACGCACGTCACGATAGGTCACATCCCCAACAGCCACGTCACGATAGGTCACATCCCGAACGGCCACGTCACGATAGGTCACGTCCCGAACGGCCACGTCACGATATGTCACGATAGGTCACGTTCCAAATGGCTACGTCACGATAGGTCACGTCCCGAAAAACCACGTCACGATACGTGACGTCCCAAAATTCTACGTCACGATATGCCTCGTCACGATAGGTCACGTCACGACAGGGCGTATCACGACTTCACATCACGACAATCCGTGCTATGACAGACTACATCACGACAGGTCACGGCAGGGCAGGTCATATCGCAGTTAGCGACAGGAGACAGGGGGCCGCCAGCAGGTGGCTAACACGACCGCCCGGAGGCCACCTCTCGGAAGACGACCGGGGCGCTGAGTTCACTCACTATCCCAGATATGGATTATTGTCTGGCTGAGGAACCCGGGACAGAGGGTCTGACCTAGCTGACGGCCTGGAGAGTCGACCCAACTGACCCAGCGTCGGCTTGGGTGGGAAAGGGTCCAAGCTCGCTGACGGCCGAAAGATGAGAGTCTGGCGACAGAGAGAGAGGATGGTCTGACCTGGCCGACGGGTGGGGACAGAAGCTCCGACGACAGGGGAAGAGGGTCTGGCGACATGGAGAGGATGGTCTGACCTGGCCGACTGGTGGGGACGGAGGCTCTGACGACAGGGGAAGAGAGTCTGGAGATAGGGAGAGGATGGTCTAGACTGGCCGACTGGCAAGGACGGAGGCTCTGTCGACAGGAAAGGGTCTGGCGATAGTGGGACAGGAGGTTTGACCTGACGGACGGCCGTGGGCGTGGGGGAAGGTTGACCTGACGGACGGCCGTGGGTGTGGGGGAAGGTTGACCCGATGGACGGCCATGAGTGTTGGGGAAGGTTGACCTGATGGACGGCCGTGGGTGTGGGGGAAGGTTGACCTGATTGACGAGCCGCTCGTGGAGCTCTACGTCCTGCCGAGTGACCTGCTGTGTCGCGTCAACTTCGTGCTGCAGTCGGATCGCACACATCATGGACTCCTTGGCGGCAGCGATCATCGACTGTACCTGCCAGCACACACAGACACACCTCTGGGAATGACAGCGTATGCAATAGCAAACGTGATTTGCTAACAAACAAGAGTGTGGAAATTGGAGTATAAAAATTGTTTCTTGGTGTTAGAATACCGGATATCGCGTCTTCTAAAAAGTTAGCATGCTTCTCTGTGCTGAATGTAGATGAGTTGTATTTGAAAATGGACAATCACTTAAAAAGGATAACAGAGGAAGACGTTTACTTTCCGCCGGATACCTTTGCTGCACGACTCGTAGTAAATGTCACGATTATTTAATGTAAGTCTGTTGGCACATCGCATTAACACTTTCCAGTCACATCTGAGCATATTTAATGAGTCAGTCACTGAATATGCGATCTGTCCATGATGAACCTAACCACATTCACCATTCAATGTAGGAAACAATTCACCCACACGCATGCATGCAATGCACTGTGACTCACGAGAGCATCGCATGGTGCGATTGCTGTTCCCCGTGAAACAAATGTCGGTTTCCTTCAAGCTGCCAGAAGAGCACATTGACAACAGCGCAGTAAAACATCATAATGGCAGTGGACTTCATGTGCTTGTGATGTCTCTGTTACATCAATATTACATGTCATTTTCACGCCGACCAAGTGGGCGGATATTAAATCCGATCCACAATGTAAAAGAGAACGAAACATTTGCCACGATCGTAAAGTCGTCCGCAAACTCAATAAAATGACATATTTCCGAGCGTTAAACGAACACCAACGAAAGCTAAGCAACAGTTATGTCGCCCACTTATGCGGAGGTAGACCTAGCCCATGTATCCGCCTCAGGGCCCACAGCTGACCTTCTCTGTGCGCATTAGTCGGCGGGTCAGATAGCCTCGGACAGCCGCTGTAGCCTTGACGAAACGAGTCTGCATTTCTGGATGCAGAGCCTGAAAAAACAAGCCAATATCCTACAAACCATACGACTAATAAGCGCCGCACAAAACACGTGTAGGTCACACAGGTAACGCTCAGTCAAATGCATCAGCTGGTAGTTACCGGTTGGACTGTGAGTCATCTAAAGATCACACAGGGTCCGCAAGGCCATATATAGGTCCGATTCTTAGAAGTGACCAGTTCTTAGGGTTGAACTCTATGACAGAGGTCAACTTGTGGTCGCAAATGGGCAGTCAGTATCACATGGGCACCAGGTCAGTGTAAGAGCAGTTCTGTGTGGGAATATTTGGGGGGCGGCAGCAGCACCGGACATTCACTAAGCCCGCCACACGAGGACAGAACATTACTCGCTGCTGCTAATGTGCGGCTCGTGTGCATAAATCACTGGGACAACGAGGCCGAGCGGCCTGGTCGTAAACCGACTCCATTGGACAACAAAGGCGGGCACAGTGGGCGTTTACGGGCGAGCGCCATGCTGGTACTGCCCCCAGCGACCGTTAGTTGTGCGACACGGTGACAGCAAGCCGGTGACTTGGAAACTGGAAATGACAACGTCCGCTCAACTCGCTGAACTCCCCCGGTCATGGCAAGTCACCCAGGTAGTTTGCTTAACTGGCCGACAACAGCCTAACGTCCTCGGTCCTGTTTGCAGCGGTACAAGACGTGCACTAAAACAGCGGGCCCCGACGTGCACGGTCTTCGATGGTTTATTTTGGCCTGGGTGCATTGAGTGCTTCGATTATACCGCACAGGGTTCCCCTGTGACCACTCCAGGCTGGCCTCGGTCCCGCTGTTGACGTAGGTCGACACCGAATCATAGTCACATTAGCTGTGGTGACCCACGTGACCTACTGCCGACTGACCTGTGACGATCCGCTGACCTAACCTCAGGTGATACGATGAACTGCTGTCTGGCGGCATGACGGCATGGCTGACCTGACCTCTGGTCTCTGATCTAGTCTGACCTCTGGCGGTACGGTGACCCGCTGCTGGTTCGGCGGCGGACTGACGACCAGACGGCGCGCCACTGGTGTGGGCACCGCGTCACCAGCCGGGTCTGGCCGCGTGGCGGCCCGCTCGCGCGGCGGCGGCGGCGTCCCATGAGAGCCGTACCGCTCGTACGCCGACGGCGACATCGTCTGCAGCAGAGGCGCCGTGCTCCGTGCCAATGGTCCGTGCCACGACTGCACAGCCGCACAGTACATAAGGACCACGGTGGTGGGGAGCCATGCATCGTAATGACGGTTGGTATCGCAGGCGGCAACAATTATTATCTGCGTTATACTGATTCAAATCCGACCACGGCTGGAATGACATGGCATACATCGAAGTGAGTCAGCAAATCATGGCCATACACAATCAAAATATAAACTAACTAGGACAATCAATGCCTTAAGTATTTGAGGAACACTTCTGGAATTCTACACGTAGTCTTTCACTCAAACTAGGGCTGCACTTACCCATTACGCAGAGTACACGTCATAAGGTAGCCTACAAACGTTTCAACAACGTACTTTGCAAGCAGTTTGCCTTTGTGAGATCTAAATAGTACGATGAACAACAAAGTCCAATGACACCAACAACCAATATAATTAGCAGTTCGTGAAGGAAGCATCTCGCTTTCACCTAAGCATAAAGCTACTGCAAAAAATACTGCTTGAGAGGAACTCAAGCCCAAAAATAACCCTCAGATTGTTCTTGAAGGCGAGTGAAATATTTCGATTTTAGCCTCAAAGTACATTTGCTTGGAAGGGACTTGCAAGTACTGATCGTAAATGCTAATAAGTCTAATGGTAGCAAATCCTCGTGCCAGCTTATACCAATTATATCACTTAAGTACAAATGGTAGTCATGAATCAAAAACGATGCTAACGGAAATTGGTGGGGAAAGCATTAAGCAAAATGAAGAGAAGTAAACAACCTACTTTACTCAAATTAGTTCCACATGCTTTCCCCAATCGCTTGATACAAAGGCTTTTGGAGTTACATCAATTGCAAACGGTCATATAGTGCTCGCATTCATGAAATCGATTAATATAACTAAAGAGCGGGAAGCCATGCCTTACATTACGGTTTCACGCAGTAATAGATTCTGAAATAACTAACGAATAGTTACTAATCTTACAGTGTTACTGATAAAAATACAGCTTAATTGGAAAATGACGCCTAGCCATAATGAATCGTTTCATTTTCAACCATTCATGCCATTTTTCCTCACCTCCACTGTCTGCCTATATGTTGGAACCGGTTAAAAGCACTGGCATAGTTATCATCAGCCGACTGTTACCAGCGCCAGCACAGGTGTCCAACACCAAGTGCCAAGCGCCTCCGGGTCGGCCACAGCGGGGGTACATTTGCCTTAAAGAGAAACCTACCATTTCGCAAGGGTCAGTCCGAAGACATCAGCTAGGGACTGTCAGCAGGACACGTATGTTCAGACCTCGCTGCGCCACAACAGCAGATGCAGGCAGAACACGTAGGTTCAGAACTCGCTGCGCCACAACAGCAGATGCAGGCAGAACACGTAGGTTCAGACCTCGCTGCGCCACAACAGCAGATGCAGGCAGGACACGTAGGTTCAGACCTCGCTGCGCCACAACAGCAGTTGCAGGCAGAACACGTAGCGTGTCAAGCGAACAGAACAGGGCATCCAATTTTGCGCTTACGTCAAGCTCTAGAGGTGGTTCGGCACAACTAAAACCCCCAAGGAGTTCTAACAGAACCAACATACACTACTGTTCGTTAGCGCGGTTAGTGAGACGTGCATATGTCTGGCACGAACTGAGCTTGGCTAACATCTGTCCGGCATGGACCTGTATCGTTTCTCAGTCCTAAATGGGTTCGCCCAAGTTGATTCATGTCGGCCAAAAACACTACTCTAAGGTCCTCATCACTGGACGAGACAGAAAGGTCTCAACACCGTGGTCAGCTCCTCGAACTGCTACCGTCAGGAAATTGGACGTAACTTGCTTCTGTTTCAATTACGAGACAGCAATGGAGACGCGACATCATATCGATGAATCGACCGTCTTTCTTGTAATTGAGCCCAAGTGAAGGTACACTAGCGCAATGTTAAAAGAAAATAACCGCATGGAAGAATCTACGAAATGGCAACATAAATATAAACATGAGCAGGTTTGCAAAAGAACAAACACACAAAAGCTGAGAAAATGGCAACATTGGTATCTCTTTCTCACTGCACATAAATCTTACAGCACTCAATACTATACAATCTGGAAAATACACCGCTTGATTGCTCTCAATCCATTAAGTGTTCGTCCAGCGCAAAATCCTGGACCAGATGAGGCCCAGAGATATTTGGTAAGGCAACTAAAAATATATGCGCCACTGAGAGGCTACAACTGCTGCTACAAATATTCTTCTATTGATACAATATGTTTAGCAATGCTCACATAATTCATTTGCTGGAATAGATTGTTTTCATACGGGATTAATTGCTTCCCTAAGACAAGAAGCAAACAAATAGGTAACACAATGTTCCATTATATCAGGCTGAAGCAATGCTTCCCATTGAGAGTGCCATTTATTTCACTGCTCGGTTGCTTCAGCACCGACAGAATAAGAAACGCTCCCCGTAAAACGTATTGCTCTTTCTAAGAGCTGGTTTTTGCCAGGTTGTAACTTAGGACGTGGTAAAGACCACGTTGACATCATTCTCCATGGACCGACTTCATCCATACAAACAATTCATGCTTAATACCAAAGTATTTAGCAATGTAATTTCATTGCGCACGAAATGGTCAAATGCGCTGGGAGCGCCATCAATGTTAAAAAGCCTATATGCAGAAATAACGGAGTTGAATTTCGTCTTGATTGAATCCAGGCCAAACTGCGGGAATTTCGGACGAATGTCTAACCTGGGCAACGAGTGCCCTCAAGTACCTGACGTGGGCGACGAGTGTCCTCGAGTGTGTGGCCGGGGCGGCACGTGTCCCTGAGCACCTAAACTGGACCGCAGGTGCCGTCGAGTGACTGACCTGGGCTGTCGATGACGTCGGCTCGCCGCCAGACGACCTCTCAGACGAGCTGACGGTGAACAGCACCTTGTCTGATGGCGATGTGGCCAGGGCCGGGCCGAGGTCCGCTCCGGCTCTGCTGGCTGCTGGACTGGCTCGCCGGCCGGTCCTGCCCGGCCGCGGGCTGCGGCGCTGCCTGGCTCTCCTCGGCCGCGGGCTGCCGTACTGAGCGGCCGCGGCGCGCCGAGGCAGAGGGCTGTCGGCACGAGCCGCCGCCAGCAGCTCCGCCACGCTGGTCTGCCGACGCAGCCGCAACAGCAGGGCGTCCTCCACGCGGCGGAACGACGCTTCCAGCGCGTGCCGCTGCCGCCGCTGCTGCTCCACCAGCGCCGCCATCTGGTGCTGGTGCAGCGCCAGCAGCTCGCGTAGTTCCTCCAGGCCGGGGCTGGCGACAGCGCCCGCTAGCTGATACAAGTATGAAGGCAACTTACTGCACTCATAGACATCACCCATCAAGTAGACTGAAGAAGGACCTTGGGTTCTTTTACGACGCATTCAACCGCTAGGTTATATAGCGTCGCCAACCTCTCACGCCGATTGGTCGCGGGTGGACTCGGTAAATACCGTCGGTTGTGAGATTCGAACCCACAATCTTGCTCTACCAACTGAGCTACCGCGGCCCCCATCAAGTAGACTGATGCACACGAGAAATTGACGACATAAAACCTGGCGGTGAGTGCGCCTCCAATCAACAACACTAACATACCAACATACGGCTCCGGACGAACCGACTTCTATATTTAACCTCAGTTATTAATGAGCAGCACGCAAAATGGAGAACAAATGATGATTCTATCTAGTACATTGACATATGGGATGGTAACCTTTTCTTGGCCCACTCTCATTCAGGCATAAGCATTTCAATTCCACCTAGCTCGCAAAACCCTCCATAGAACATACATTACATTTTGCACAGCCTTTCCGCTCCTGAACATGCATTCTTGTTTCAGAACTGGGCCCACTCCTCTCCGAGGAGCTTCTTCACCTGCACGGCTCACTTTTGTATATGCCGGATTGCACAGCGGCTTCCGTTTGGCGTCGTCACCACGTTGCAGGTGGCGCTGTCGCCGACAGACGAACGCGACAACACACACCAGCTATTCCTAATCAGCCGCAGTGCGGTCCCCACCGACCGGTCACGTCTGGCGCGCCATCACTCACGGACTGGCGCCGCTGAGGTCACAGCTGCCGAGCCGCGCCGGCGCCGGGACCGGCGACGACGGTGACGTCGGTGTCAGCGGAGGGCGCGGCCCGGGGGACCCGCCCACCGAGAGCGAGTCGGCTGCGGCCGGCGGCGTGCTCCAGTCCAGCGCCGCCACTGCCGACGGCACCCGGCCCTGCACGATCTCCTGGCCGGGTCAGAGCAGACCGTCGTCGTATCAGAGGTCACCTGCGGCGGTCACAGTCGCGGCCTCCGGTGCTCTGCCACGTCAGTGCTGATGCAAGACAGCTATCGCCGGTACACCACGGCCAGCCGACCAGGCGCTGCAACTCCCGCGCATCACCTCTACACCGACGACAGCACGTCCGCTGGACGCAGCCTCACCTCAACAGCGTGCGAGTCAAAGTTGGGCGTGGCTCGGCGGGGCATGGGAGCACGAGCCGCCAGCAGCGAAAGAGCCGGCGAGGTGCGACGGCCGCGGGGCGAGCCCCTGGATCTCCGCTGCCGGCTCGACGGTGGCCCTGTAGACACAGCACCCGCTGAGGTGGCACACACCAGGTGGCGCACTGCACTGGCCGACACTGCAGCAAAAGTTCCGACACACAACACACTGGCTACTGCAACAGACAGAGTGGTGAAACAGTAAACCGAGACACACAACACACCAACTACTGCAACATACAGGGTGGTGAAACAGTAAACAACCACACACAACACACTGGCTACTGCGACAGACAGGGTGGTGAAACAGTAAACCGAGACACACAACACACCAACTACTGCAACATACAGGGTGGTGAAACAGTAAACAACCACACACAACACACTGACTACTGCAACAGACAGGGTGGTGAAACAGTAAACCGTGACACACTACACACTGGCTACTGCAACAGAATGGGGTGGGGGGGGGGGCGATACACCAAGCCGCGACACATAAAACACACTGGGCCAAACACAACGAACTGTTGCGCATATACCACACTGACTGGCACAACAGACAGCAACACACCAGCTGCGGTGCTGGCATACAAACTCATCCCAAGCCGCCAATTCGCAGCAGTCCTGTCATCCATCTTCGCCATATAGACAGGCCGTATTACAGCATCAGCTGATTTGGTCACTATTGGGGCGAGCGGACGCACTGAGCGTCGGGATCATATGGCGGACATTCAGCAGACAACCTGCCGGTGAGCGCAGGGTGGTCTCCAGTTGTCCGTCGGGTCCAACAGCCACAGCACAGTTGACAGTACAGTGCAGCTAGCTCCACCAGACACACTCCTCTGTTGGCAGTACAGCTAGCTCCACCAGACACGTTACTCTGTTGGCAGTACAGCTAGCTCCACCAGACACGTTACTCTGTTGGCAGTACAGCTAGCTCCACCAGACACACTCCTCTGTTGGCAGTACAGCTAGCTCCACCAGACACACTCCTCTGTTGGCAGTACAGCTAGCTCCACCAGACACGTTACTCTGTTGGCAGTACAGCTAGCTCCACCAGACACGTTACTCTGTGGGAGAGGAGCCTGCGCTGCGCACAAGGCGGTTCAGCCAGCAGCGCCGTGCCATGTGGAATCAGCTGTTCGCTACAGGTGGGGAATGCAAGCAGCACAACGCCCAGACCGTCAGTTAGTTATTGTGGTTTAGGGGCGCATCGACTGCTCAGGTCATATAGCGCCGACCGTCAACTCCCAACTTGTGAACGAGGATATCAGCATTCATGAACGATGTGGCCTTCTCGATATGCCGATTAGCTTATGACAGGGTGTCTGACGGTGCAATATGCCCACCTGTCCGCCGCTGAATTTGGCTCGGTGTGTCTGACGCTGCAGTGTACCCACCTGTCTGGCGCGGGGGACTGCTCCAGAGTGTCTGACGCTGCAGTGTACCCACCTGTCTGGCGCGGGGACTGCTCCAGGGTGTCTGACGCTGCAGTGTACCCACCTGCCTGGCGCGGCGACTGCTCCAGGGTGTCTGACGCTGCAGTGTACCCACCTGCCTGGCGCGGCGACTGCTCCAGGGTGTCTGACGCTGCAGTGTACCCACCTGTCTGGCGTGGGGACTGCTCCAGGGTGACGGGAGGCGGGGCGTGGTAGTGGCGGGCGAGCGCAGGCCGGGTCACCGCCGACTGCGGCAGCAGCGCCGAGTCGGCGCCCCGACTGGCGCGCCGCGGACTGGCCGCCATCGTCAGACCGTTCAGCACGCTCCTCCAGCCGACGGGAACGTCCACCGCCACGGCCGGCTGGCGGTCGGGCGTCGCGTCCGACTGGCGGAGGTGGCCGCCGGCTCCGTCCACACCCGACGGAGAGTTGACGCACAGCTCGGCGCCGTGCTGCGTGTCGTCAGCCTTGCCCGCTCTGTACGCGGCGTCGCCGACCGTCCCTGCCCTGTATGTTGAGTCGTCCGCTGTCTCTGTCCTGTACGCGGCGTCGCCGACCGTCCCTGCCCTGTATGTTGAGTCGTCCGCTGTCTCTGTGCTGTACGTGGCGTCGCCGGCGCCCCGCTCGCTGCGCGGGGAGACTGCCGTGCAGTCGCCGTGCCGCGGCGAGGCCACGCTCTCCTCCGACGCGCGTCGCATCACCAGCGCGGCTCGCAGCTCGGCCGCCGACGTGTCGTCTCGCCAGCGGCGACGGGGCCGGTCAGCGCCCTCCGACTGCTGCCGAGGCTGCTGCCGCTGGCTCGCCTCGCCAGCCTCGGCCGGGTGCCGCTCGGCTGAGCCGGGCCGGACAGCCTCGGCCGACCGACCTCCGGGCGACGAGGTGACCGCAGCGGCGGCGTCCTCCAGTACCTGAGACGGCAGTGGGCGGCGGACTGCGTCAGTGGAACATCGTCCGACACGGCAGTGGGCAGCGGACTGCGTCAGTGGAACATCATCCGACACGGCAGTGGGCAGCGGACTGCGTCAGTGGAACATCGTCCGACACGGCAGTGGGCAGCGGACTGCGTCAGTGGAACATCGTCCGACACGGCAGTGGGCGGCGGACTGCGTCAGTGGAACATCGTCCGACACGGCAGTGGGCAGCGGACTGCGTCAGTGGAACATCATCCGACACGGCAGTGGGCAGCGGACTGCGTCAGTGGAACATCGTCCGACACGGCAGTGGGCAGCGGACTGCGTCAGTGGAACATCGTCCGACACGGCAGTGGGCAGCGGACTGCGTCAGTGGAACATCGTCCGACACGGCAGTGGGCAGCGGACTACGTCAGTGGAACACCGTCCGACACGGCAGTGGGCAGCGGGCTGCGTCAGTGGAACATCGTCCGACACGGCAGTGGGCAGCGGACTACGTCAGTGGAACATCGTCCGACACGGCAGTGGGCAGCGGACTGCGTCAGTGGAACATCGTCCGACACGGTAGCTGGCAACAGACATCATCACACACGCAGCATCGCGACAGAACCAGGACACTGGACAGCCGGTGTGACGACCAATAGCTTACATCACATCACCCCATCTATGGTGTGATGACGGCCTCCCGATCACTTCATCCGTGGCTTATGCCTTCCTGAGCTCTGAAATTTGGCACACAAAACTACCAAAACACGGCGCTTGGTCTACTCGGTGGAGTGGATTCGCCGTTCCTGTCGACTACAGCTGCGAATATGCCGCTGTGGCCACCACTAGCCACCACTGACCTGCTGCTGTGGCAGTGATAAATTATTCGTGAAATAGGGTGGAATATACCACTTTTTGAACACTCAATCGACATCCTTCTCCAAGAAGTACCAACATCCTGCTTCTTGATGCGTGCTTTTGAAGTCTTCCCGTCTCCTTTCTAACAGTATCTCGCCCATAAGTATCATATTCTTATTCTCGATAAGGCATGCTGATTTTCGAACACAATTTCAGGAAACGGGATTACTATAATGTGATATGGCACACAATACCAGTTTATTGCATAGGTATTTTTCTCGCTATCCCGAATATAGCTCTTCCTAAATTATGAATATCAAAACAAATGATAAAGGTACGGTCATAAGTATGCCATTGGCTCAAATTTGAGTCTGAAAGACATCAAACGCGTTTAAATGACACTAATTCCATGGCAAATTTCGACATCCTACTGTGTTCATTTCGACATCTCACACCTAACGAGAAACCATTATTTTAACACTGTGCTGTGGCCACTACCAGCCGCCACTGACCTGCTGCTGTGGCCACCCCCAGCCACCACTGACCTGTCGCTGTGGCCACCACCAGCGACCACTGACCTGCCGCTGTGACCACCACCAGCCGCCACTGACCTGCTGCTGTGGCCACTACCAGCCACCACTGACCTGCTGCTGTGGCCACCGCCACTGACCTGCCACTGTGGTCACCGCCACTGACCTGCCGCTGTGGCCACTACCAGCCGCCACTGACCTGCCGCTGTGGCCACCGCCAGCCACCACTGACCTGCCTCTGTGACCACCCCCAGCCACCATTGACCTGCCACTGTGGCCACCGCCACTGACCTGCCGCTGTGGCCACTACCAGCCGCCACTGACCTGCCGCTGTGACCACCACCAGCCACCACTGACCTGCCGCTGTGGCCACTACCAGCCGCCACTGACCTGCTGCTGTGGCCACCACCAGCCACCACTGACCTGCCGCTGTGGCCACCACCAGCCACCACTGACCTGCTGCTGTGGCCACCACCAGCCACCACTGACCTGCCGCTGTGGCCACTACCAGCCGCCACTGACCTGCCACTGTGACCACCACCAGCCACCACTGACCTGCCGCTGTGGCCACTACCAGCCGCCACTGACCTGCTGCTGTGGCCACTACCAGCCACCACTGACCTGCCGCTGTGGCCACTACCAGCCGCCACTGACCTGCTGCTGTGGCCACCACCAGCCACCACTGACCTGCCGCTGTGGCCACCACCAGCCACCACTGACCTGCTGCTGTGGCCACTACCAGCCACCACTGACCTGCTGCTGTGGCCACTACCAGCCGCCACTGACCTGCTGCTGTGGCCACCCCCAGCCACCACTGACCTGTCGCTGTGGCCACCACCAGCGACCACTGACCTGCTGCTGTGGCCACCGCCACTGACCTGCCACTGTGGTCACCGCCACTGACCTGCCGCTGTGACCACCACCAGCCACCACTGACCTGCCGCTGTGGCCACTACCAGCCGCCACTGACCTGCCGCTGTGGCCACCGCCACTGACCTGCCGCTGTGGCCACTACCAGCCACCACTGACCTGCCACTGTGGCCACCGCCACTGACCTGCCGCTGTGGCCACTACCAGCCGCCACTGACCTGCCGCTGTGGCCACTACCAGCCGCCACTGACCTGCTGCTGTGGCCACCACCAGCCACCACTGACCTGCCACTGTGGCCACTACCAGCCGCCACTGACCTGCCGCTGTGGCCACTACCAGCCGCCACTGACCTGCCGCTGTGGCCACCACCAGCCGCCACTGACCTGCCGCTGTGGCCACTACCAGCCACCACTGACCTGCTGCTGTGGCCACCGCCATTAACCTGCCGCTGTGGCCACCGCCACTGACCTGCCGCTGTGGCCACTACCAGCCGCCACTGACCTGCCGCTGTGGCCACTACCAGCCGCCACTGACCTGCCGCTGTGGCCACTACCAGCCACCACTGACCTGCCACTGTGGCCACTACCAGCCGCCACTGACCTGCTGCTGTGGCCACTACCAGCCGCCACTGACCTGCCGCTGTGGCCACCACCAGCCGCCACTGACCTGCCGCTGTGACCACCACCAGCCACCACTGACCTGCTGCTGTGGCCACTACCAGCCACCACTGACCTGCCACTGTGGCCACTACCAGCCGCCACTGACCTGCCGCTGTGACCACCACCAGCCACCACTGACCTGCCGCTGTGGCCACTACCAGCCGCCACTGACCTGCCGCTGTGGCCACTACCAGCCGCCACTGACCTGCCGCTGTGGCCACCACCAGCCGCCACTGACCTGCCACTGTGGCCACCGCCACTGACCTGCCGATGTGGCCACCACCAGCCGCCACTGACCTGCCATTGTGGCCACCGCCACTGACCTGCCGCTGTGGCCACCACCAGCCGCCACTGACCTGCCACTGTGGCCACCGCCACTGACCTGCCGCTGTGGCCACCACCAGCCGCCACTGACCTGCCACGTGGCCACCGCCACTGACCTGCCGCTGTGGCCACCACCAGCCGCCACTGACCTGCCACTGTGGTCACCGCCACTGACCTGCCGCTGTGGCCACCACCAGCCGCCACTGACCTGCTGCTGTGGCCACCACCAGCCGCCACTGACCTGCCGCTGTGACCACCACCAGCCGCCACTGACCTGCTGCTGTGGCCACCACCAGCCGCCACTGACCTGCCACTGTGGTCACCGCCACTGACCTGCCGCTGTGGCCACCGCCACTGACCTGCCACTGTGGTCACCGCCACTGACCTGCCGCTGTGGCCACTACCAGCCGCCACTGACCTGCCACTGTGGTCACCGCCACTGACCTGCCGCTGTGGCCACCACCAGCCGCCACTGACCTGCCACTGTGGCCACTACCAGCCGCCACTGACCTGCCGCTGTGGCCACCACCAGCCGCCACTGACCTGCCACTGTGGCCACTACCAGCCACCACTGACCTGCCGCTGTGGCCACCACCAGCCACCACTGACCTGCTGTTGTGGCCACCGCCATTAACCTGCCGCTGTGGCCACCGCCACTGACCTGCCGCTGTGGCCACTACCAGCCGCCACTGACCTGCCACTGTGGCCACAGCCACTGACCTGCCGCTGTGGCCACCACCAGCCGCCACTGACCTGCCTCTGTGACCACCCCCAGCCACCATTGACCTGCCACTGTGGCCACCGCCACTGACCTGCCGCTGTGGCCACCACCAGCCGCCACTGACCTGCCACTGTGGCCACCGCCACTGACCTGCCGCTGTGGCCACCACCAGCCGCCACTGACCTGCCACTGTGGCCACCGCCACTGACCTGCCGCTGTGGCCACCACCAGCCACCACTGACCTGCCACTGTGGCCACCGCCACTGACCTGCCTCTGTGACCACTACCAGCCACCACTGACCTGCCGCTGTGACCACCCCCAGCCACCATTGACCTGCCACTGTGGCCACCGCCACTGACCTGCCGCTGTGGCCACCACCAGCCGCCACCAGCCGCCACTGACCTGCCACTGTGGCCACCGCCACTGACCTGCCGCTGTGGCCACCACCAGCCACCACTGACCTGCCACTGTGGCCACCGCCACTGACCTGCCGCTGTGGCCACCACCAGCCGCCACTGACCTGCCACTGTGGCCACCGCCACTGACCTGCCGCTGTGGCCACCACCAGCCGCCACTGACCTGCCACTGTGGCCACCGTCACTGACCTGCCGCTGTGGCCACCACCAGCCGCCACTGACCTGCCACTGTGGCCACCGCCACTGACCTGCCGCTGTGGCCACCACCAGCCGCCACTGACCTGCCACTGTGGCCACCGCCACTGACCTGCCGCTGTGGCCACTACCAGCCGCCACTGACCTGCTGCTGTGGCCACTACCAGCCGCCACTGACCTGCTGCTGTGGCCACCGCCACTGACCTGCCACTGTGGCCACTACCAGCCACCACTGACCTGCTGCTGTGGCCACTACCAGCCGCCACTGACCTGCCGCTGTGACCACCACCAGCCACCACTGACCTGCCGCTGTGGCCACTACCAGCCGCCACTGACCTGCTGCTGTGGCCACCGCCACTGACCTGCCACTGTGGCCACTACCAGCCGCCACTGACCTGCTGCTGTGGCCACTACCAGCCGCCACTGACCTGCCGCTGTGACCACCACCAGCCACCACTGACCTGCCGCTGTGGCCACTACCAGCCGCCACTGACCTGCTGCTGTGGCCACTACCAGCCGCCACTGACCTGCCGCTGTGACCACCACCAGCCACCACTGACCTGCCGCTGTGGCCACTACCAGCCGCCACTGACCTGCTGCTGTGGCCACTACCAGCCGCCACTGACCTGCCGCTGTGGCCACCGCCACTGACCTGCCGCTGTGGCCACTACCAGCCACCACTGACCTGCCGCTGTGGCCACTACCAGCCGCCACTGACCTGCCGCTGTGGCCACTACCAGCCGCCACTGACCTGCTGCTGTGGCCACCGCCAGCCACCACTGATTTGCTGCTGTGGCCACTACCAGCCGCCACTGACCTGCTGCTGTGGCCACCGCCAGCCACCATTGACCTGCCGCCGTGGCCACCGCCAGCTACCACTGACCTGTCGCTGTGGCCACCACCAGCGACCACTGACCTGCTGCTGTGGCCACCGCCACTGACCTGCCACTGTGGTCACCGCCACTGACCTGCCACTGTGGTCACCGCCACTGACCTGCCGCTGTGGCCACTACCAGCCGCCACTGACCTGCTGCTGTGGCCACCACCAGCCGCCACTGACCTGCCGCTGTGACCACCCCCAGCCACCACTGACCTGTCGCTGTGGCCACCACCAGCCGCCACTGACCTGCCGCTGTGGCCACTACCAGCCGCCACTGACCTGCTGCTGTGACCACCCCCAGCCACCATTGACCTGGCACTGTGGTCACCGCCACTGACCTGCCGCTGTGGCCACCGCCAGCCGCCACTGACCTGCCGCTGTGACCACTACCAGCCACCACTGACCTGCCGCTGTGGCCGCCACCAGCCACCACTGACCTGCTGTTGTGGCCACCGCCATTAACCTGCCGCTGTGGCCAGCCGCCACTGACCTGCAGCCGCTCCTCGGGGTGTCGCAGGTAGTACTCCACCAGCAGCGGACTCGGGCTGTCCAGTGTGAACGAGAGACGGCGAGCCGGCGCCTGTCTGGCGGCGCGCCGACCATTGTGCACCGGACTCGCGTCAGCCGCCGCTGCAGAGGCGGCGGCAGACGTCTGGAGAGGGTCGTCACAGTCGGCCAGGGCCGCCCTGTCGACGGGTGCGGCCTGGTCCACGGCGAGGGTCACACGATGCCAGCCGATGTCGGCCGGTGCCCGCCCAACGTCACAAGCCGGTGGCGTGACAGCGGTACTGCTGCTGCCACCGTCCGCCAGCGACGTCGTCGCTTCAGCACTATTCACTAACGTCGCAGGCCTGGACGTGCTGCCACCTACCAGATCAGTCATAGTACAAGCCTTGCCACCTTCCAATAGTGATGTCACAGTCCCTCCCCTGCCGCTGTCTAACAATGACGTCATAGTTTCATTTCTACCAGTTTCCACCATTGATGTAATAGTCCCACCTCTATCGCTGTCCACAAGTGACGTCACAGTCCCTCCTCGACCACTATCCACCACCAATGACGTCACAGTCCCACCTGCATCACTGCCCGCCAGCGGTGTCACAGTCCAGTTCCCATATCCGTTCACGAGCGATGCAGCCGCGCCTTCGTCGCCGTCCGCCACGGACCAGACGGTTCCGCTCGCTGCACGGCCCTCCTGTGACGTCACAATCCCACGTCTGCCACCATTGTGGAACGTCTCAGTAGCGGATGTGTCGCTGCGCAGCGGCGGCCGCGGCGTCGTGCTGTTGCCACCCGGCTGCGCGGCTGGCGGCGTGTCGGCCAGCGACGTCAGCTGGCCGAGCGTCTCCGAGTCGGTAACGTCGCCGACCGTCGCATCCGCGTCCAGGTAGCTGCGCAGCGACACGCTGGCCGTGTCGGCCGGCGAGCGCGGGCTGACGTCGGGCGACGGCCGCGCCGGCTGCGGCGTCGCCACCATGTCGGCCAGGGCCAGCCGCGGCACCCGGCCGGCCGCCGCCACCACCGTCTGCAGCGAGCTGGCGCCCCACGGCGCCGCCTCCTCCTCCTCGTCGTCGGACGCGTCGGCGAACTGGTCCTCGTGGTCGCGCGCGGCCGGCGCCGGCGGCCGCCACAGCGGCGACACGGTGACCGGCGCGGTGCCCCACCACCAGCATGAGTCCGGGGCGGTCATGTCCCGGTCGGCTGCCGGGGCATGGAATAGGGTCAGCATTAATTTGCATTAATTTTCAACAATGAGCTCACAGACATAATTAGTTGTTCTGGATTACGTAAATGTGATACATTGCAGGGATTTGTAACATCAAAGGTTGAACAGAATCCTTTGAAAGGATTCCTTTCCCACTGGCCAGTAATTCAGAACAGAGCATTTACACAGTAATGGGTGTCCAGCGGCGGCCATTTTGACAAATAACCGCTGCGGCAGCCAGGTGGCAGTTGCGCGATGACCCAATATCTAAATCTTCTCATAATATGCTATGTTATCTCAGTGCAAAATTTTGTGTTTTTTATACAAAAGAAGACACCATAGGCTTGACTATCCTAGCCCAACTGCCCAAATATAAGCGCTGTTGCGCATGCCGATGTGTGCCGGGAAATGGGCGAAAACGGGGTTTCATCAGCAGTCTGCTGAAGCTCGACCGACTAGGCCGGCGGGGACGCCTGTGGAAATTCTGTGCTGCGGAAATGTGTGAGGCGCCTTTTCCCTTCCAGGACTAGCAAGCAGGGGAGTGACCAAAGGGCACCAGGGGAGACATGCCCCATCCCCGACGGGAACGCCCCGTCGGGCAAACGTCTTCCTCACTGGCGAAAAATCCTGGTGACGTCCCGGCCCGAAAAATTTATCTACTACAATAAAGGACCCAAAGGAGGTCACAGGGTGCTCCAATTGTTCAATGATAGACCACCGTCTGACTGGAAAATGTTCCTCTGTGGGAGGTCAGAGTGCACCTCTTCAAGATTTTTAAGGGCAATGCATCCTTCTCACCAAAAAAAAGCGGCCTTCCGGATAGAGCCTCTACAAACATGTTCATGGGGAGGGGGGAACACTCCAAACTCCGGCCCCTCCCTGCAGCTTCTGGACATCTACTATTGCACTACTAAGAGTCACTCGATGACAAGATGCTGGCATGGACAGGATAACACCGGGGATCTAGCATACATATTTGCTGTCAAAACACATCAACCTTGTGCAGAACGTTAGGCGTCAGACGCAATGTTACTGCGGACATCGAGGGGATCTCCAGTAAAGAAAGAAAACAGGTGCTATTCAAGAACTCTGAAACATGCGCCCCCGACAAGCGGTCCCGGATGCTCACTAGTGTGCGCGCGAAGAATATAGTTACGATTTGTGAGACTCTCTCCATAAAATATGATGCGAAGTGCATTTATGAAAGTTAGCTTGCCTTCAGAAGTCAATTTTAAAGCGACTTGCAGTGAACTATTGCGCATATTGTTACTTTCCGTATTTCCTTTTTGAACTATTTTCCACCATAGACGGCCGGCCGCCGGCCGCCTCCGGCCCGTCACCAACCGCCCGCCATTCTATCATGGCGGGGCGCGGGATTCCTATTCCCTGAATGTTAATGGGCCCCAACGCCAAAGTTACAGGCAGATTTTCATATTTGAAACGATAGACGATGTGCCTGGCATGAGTTCCGCCACCATTAGAGTTGAGGCCGACAGATTTTGGCAAAATTATTTAAGAACATTACGCTTATGGGCGTTGAAGGGAAAGAATGCATCTACAACCGTGAATTTCTCCTACACCATTTTGGCGTGTCAGAGCCGATGTTGCTTAGTATTGTTGAAGGGCGGAACTTTACTTTCTATCGTGCCACCGCTCGGCGGCCCTACGGATCCTCTAGGCAGCAACCGTCGGCGCTTGACATGCATCGAGCCATGCCAGAACGTCAAGAATGTCACAAAGCTTCATGTCTAAAGGTAGAAAGTGACAGGGTCAGACATCTATAAAAGTAGTCGAGTATGGCATCAGAAGGCAGCTAATTTTATGCCGGTTTATTTGAGACCATTGGAAATTAATTGGCTAATGTAGAACATCTGATATACAATTAAAAGTAATACAATGTGATAATTTGAGACACAAATCCTGGAATTTAGTGCAAAAATACCAGGGTTAGATATCTATAAAAATAGTCCAGTATGGCATCAGAAGGCAGCGGATTTTATGCCGGTTTATTTAAGACCATTGGAAATTAATTCGGTAATGTAGAACATCTGATATACAATTTAAAGGAATATAATGGGTAATTCGATATGGAAATCCTGGAATTGAGTGCAAAAATGACAGGGTTAGAAAACTATAAAAGTAGTCGAGTATGGCATCATAAGACAGCGGATGTTATGCCTGTTTATTTAAGACCACTGGAAATTAATTCGGTAATGTAGAACATCTGATATACAATAAAAAGTGGTACAATGTGATAATTTGGGACACAAATTCTGGAATTGAGTGCAAAAGTGACAGGGTTAAACCTTCATGGAAGTTATTCAAGATGATATAAAAATGTAGCACGTTCGATTTTCGTTTAGTTAAGAACATTGGAAATTGTCAGGACGTCACACAGAAGATGTATGACACGTGTTTATCACAAGATGTTGAGTGGCCAATTGCTCCCATTTCACTTAAAGGGCAAAGTGACAGGGTGAAATGATTTGATAATAAAACGAACTACACATCATAAGAGAGCTTGTTTCAATGTTGTTCAAATTGGACCATTGGAAATTACTTGCACCTCGGTCTAGAAACCAGAATATAGCATTAATAAAAGCAAGCCCACTCTGGTGGTGTTCCTTCACAAACCGACCACCAGAGCGGCGCCACTGGTATTATGTCCGCTTATGACGCCGAACGAGACCATTACACATGTATGATTCTTGATCTGGAAGGTCTCCAGATCTCAGCCCATTGTACTCTGCTGTGGGATTCATGGTTCTTGTGAATAAATGGTTTTGGTAGATTATGTTTTAAGGTATTCTATTAATTATTTGAATTATTTTCCAATATAATGTTTATTAACATGAATAAGATGATGTGTCTGTCCACTAATTTCTTCTGTAAATGCTTACTCTTATTGGCAAGCAAAATACCATCAAAATTGGGCTTGGAGTTAGGTAATATAGCATAAAAGTCATGTTTAGAAAACGAAAAGGGTAGCACAACCTAACATGAGCTAGCCAAACCTCTTTTTTCAGAACACAAAATGTTGAACCATTTCTTCCAAAACTCTGGAACTTAAAAACCTAACCCAACCTAAGCCAGTGTAATCTGCTTTTGATGCAAAAAAATCCTTTCATTCCAAACAAATTTTTTTCCAAACTTTTCAACTTAAAACGGATCCTAAACTAACCAAACCAAGCTTAACCCCATATTTGCTATATCGAGGTAAAATGATGATAAAACCTCTCTCATGGACACTGACAGAAATTAGTTTTTGCCAGCATATTTCCAGTTCTATTTATAACCCAACAATGGCTTACATTGAAAATGTAATAAAACATGCTTAGGCACAACCATAAGGCTTCACTGTAGCAGTTGCTACAGAGGTTACTAGTAGCCACTAAAAATAGCTGTTATTGCAAAGCATGTCTAAGGTCACTTGTTAGCATTTCAACAAGCTGGCCATTGGCAGAGGCATGAAATTTCCACCAATGAATTTTGGTAAACCTGTTCCAGTTAGTGCACTCAGTAGAACTGTGATTGGTCATTCATATTTTGGTAGACAATGGTTGCTTGTTCACAAATGCCTCCATCTTTGTAATTTACATGCTGAATGTGACCCAGGTGACATGCAAAAGTAACTGCTTGCTAATACACCTGTTCAGCAATACCAAATTCCTAATGTTTTTTTTTCCCTAGGGGATGATATCAAATTTGCCTAAACAGATATTTCAGATTTGACTAGCTGTTCAAACAATGCACACTATTCTGAAGTCTTGCAAAAATCTGGCACTGTCTTATCACACCATGAATTTGTGGCAGATTTTTGTTTTGCTAATCTCAGTTTTAACCATGCAAAAACCAGCATTCAAATGCATACCATCACATTACCTCAACCTTGAACAACAGGATCCTACATGTCCCCATTATATATCGATATCAACAAATGACAACTCGGGGTGCTGTAATATTCAGCCGACAATTCCACCATGCCATGCGTGGACAAACTGCTTTGGTAAGTATAAAAATATGAATCTGCGACAGAAATGAGCTGTCATGCTGTCTTCATCAGGCTAATGCATGTCACATCAGAACATTTTCTTCTCCCAATGCCATAGGTATTTGGCCTAAAGCACAAATGTGTGATGCCCTCATATAAGTAGGTAGGTATTATTGCAGTTTAAGGTAATGATGAGACAAGTTTTACACACATTTTACCTCCATGAAGCACACAATGGTGTTTGGCTTGGTAAGTTAGGTTAGGATTGGATTTTGTTGTAAGCTATTTGTAATTTTTGAAATTCTTCTTTAAAAAAATGAGTTTTTTCTTTAAAAACAGCTCAGGTAAGGTAGCTAGCTTAACTAGCTTTTCTTTTTTTAATGCAATGTTTATGGATGTACTGAACATGATGTGCCACACATTTCCTCTGCAAATGCATACTTTTCAATTGGGAGGAAAAATAACACCCAAAAATGGGCTTGGAGCTGAGGAATATGGCATATTGGTTATTGGTTTTTACGACACGTCGACCGTTGAGTCATGTAGTGTTGCCAATCTCCCACGCCGATTCGTCGCGGGCGAAGAGTAGCGACAGGTGAGACTCGAACCCATAACCTTTCGATTAGATGTTTCAAAGAAAGAAAAAATGTAGCATTGCCTTAAGTAACCTGGCCTAACATTTCACACAAGAAAGGAAATTATTTTTTAACTGGAAAAATTTCAAGCATTTTTTCCTTTAAAAAATTTGACTTAAAAACCTAAGACAGGAACCTAAGCTAGTATGGTGTTTTTGAAGAAAACAAAAATTTTACCTTTTTGCAAAAATATCAAAAAATAATTTGATTTTTTCAAAACTTACGACAAAAGCATAACCTAACCAAACTTAACCAAATATAACCCCTTTGTATACTTCATGGAGGTAAAATGTATGTAAAACTTGACTTGCGGTTCCCTTAAACTGCAATAATGCCATTATGTTGCATCCCAACTGAAAAGTATGCATTTGCAGAGGAAATGAGTTGTTACATCATGTTAAGCACATTCACAAACATTGCATTAAAAAATTCCAAGAAATCCGAAATTACCTTATACTGCAAAATTACTGATAGGTAACTACCTGCATAAGTATCTATTTGCATGGGATGATATCTATGAAGACAATATTTTTATTCATCAACCTTTCTTATGATTCAGAAGCACTAATTCAGAAGCACTGTGCCAATAGATGCCTGAGCCATAATAATTAAGAAGCACTGGGCCAATACATGCCTAATAGGTCAAATAGGGACTTATGAATATCTCTCAGCTGAGATGGTTACTGCTCAAAATGTGAACCAATTGGATCAATAATTCAGAAGCACTGAGTCAATAGATGCCTAAGCCATAATAATTAAGAAAGCACTGGGCCAATAGGTACATGCCTAATAGGTATAAGACAAGTCACTCTGAAGTGGACTGTCAAAAGATGCTATGCATTCATGCACATATTTGTCCATCTGCCTCCATAATGGACTGCAGAGGTACCTACTGTCAAGGATAGAATGGTTAGTTTTCTGGAAGGAAACAGATTGATTCAAGATACTCAACATGGGTTTAGAAAAGGGAGATCGTGTCTCACAAATCTCTTGGACTTTTTGAATTTTTCCACAGAACAATTTGATCAGGGAAATCAGGTTGATGTAGCATATCTTGACTTTAGTAAGGCCTTTGACAAGGTACCCCATAAACGGTTAATGATGCAGCTTCAGGTCCATGGCATTGCAGGTAGCATCCTAAAATGGATAGAGTTGTGGCTTTCAGATAGACAGCAGAGAGTAATGCTAAATGGTACAAAGTCATCATGGAAAAATGTTCTTAGTGGAGTCCCTCAGAGGTCGGTACTGGGGCCACTATTGTTCATTATATTTGTGAATAGCATTGAATGTGGCCTAAGCAGTAAGGTTTTGAAATTTGCAGATTATTTGAAGATCTTTAGGGCAATAACAGGGCACAATGAGCAGGTTTTGCTGCAGAACGACTTAGACGAGCTTGTGAAGTGGTCCGAAAAATGGCAAATGAAGTTTAATTTTGACAAGTGCAAAATCATGCATGTAGGTAGGCAGAATATGAAGGTGCCATACTTCATGGGTGGCCAAGTATTATCTGTGACTCAGCAGGAGAAGGACTTAGGTGTTATTTTGAACACAAAATTGGGGGCATCAGAACAGACCAAAGAAGCCAGGAAAAAGGCACTGAGAATGCTTGGGGCAATACAGAGGAATGTGTCATACAAAAGTGAGGTCATCAGGAAGCTTTACTGTGCATATGTCAGGCCACATTTAGAATACTGTGTCCAAGCTTGGTCCCCTAGTTATGAGAAAGATTGTTGGTTTTTAGAGAGAACAAAAGAGGGCAACAAAAATGGTTAATGGTATAGGCAACCTGGCATATGAGGAAAGATTGAAGAAATTGAATGTTTTCACTTAGATATAGAAGGCTGAGAGGAGATCTCATCGAGGTTGTAAAATTTGTTCATGGTCAGGAACAGAGATATCTCAGGGAAATGTTTGAATTTAACATAAATGATGCAATTAGAGGTCATCAATTCAAAATTAAAGTTAATCACAGCAGGACAAGGTTAAGACAGTCTTTCTTCATCACCAGGGTAGTCGAACACTGGAACCAGCTGCCAGGAACCATTGTCAGTAGCAACACACTGAACATCTTTAAAAATGGCATAGACAATCATTATAAGAATAGGGGGCTTGTTTTTCTGTATTCCAGGGAGGGCTGATATACAGATTTTGTGGGCAATGGGTTCAGTGTTCAAAATGCAACCAAGAAGGGCCCTTGTGGCTCATAGTTGCACTGATCTTTTATGTCTTTATGTCTTTATTTCAATTTGTAATTGGGATCCAAATGGAAAGATGCACATCATCAGAAAACTCCACAGGAATAACATGGGGATTGCATACTTTTTTTCACAGCAAGACCTGAGACCACTGATGTTCAGGCTGAGGTTGACTTAGGGGGAGAAAGGTCTAGGATCTGCAATTCTTCGTTGTTGGTGTTGTTATTATTGTGGTATAATCTGCAAATCTTCCGCTCCTTCGCAGGTCTGTAATTCAGAATTTGAATGAATTGCCATCAATTGCAATACCAGTTCAAGTTTCGTTAGCTACCCAAGTCGCAATATCCTGTTTTTCCAAATAAAAACCGGCTAAACGTACAAAAAACAATGAAGGAACATGTTCCGGACATCTTCAAAGGGACAGCACTGGTATAACTACCTTCAACGTGAAATAAACACCGACAAAATATCTACACCTCTATTTACCGACAAAAGTCTCCGCAGACGAATTGTAGCAAATGCGGAATGTCTGCAGCATGTGTTTGGCATTAGTCGGTTTTACAGCGGAACTTTGCTCCCAGGTCACGTGGTCTCAGGAACGAGATAGAGGGAGAAGACCCGGCATAGTAATCTGCATAAATTAAAAGCGACGAGTAAATATAATTCTCACATCAGTTTTGATAAGGAAATAGGTTTTACTATTGACGCTGCTGAAATAAGTAGAATTAAACTTACGAATATCAGCAAAATGCAATACGCTTTCTAATTTACGTCGAGACTGCATTCAGGTCTACGGCATCTGGCAGCGGACGGATGACTGCCAGATGACGAATTGGCGCTGTGGTTAAATTAGCGAAGGATGCGGTTACAGGCCACCTTCCTGAGCAACGGTAGAGAAAATGATAACAAAAGTACACTTAATCGATGTCAACTAAGTTTATAAATCCATACCTGATACTGCCGACATGCTCCCGCCGCACAACTAATAAATAATCACAACACATCCCACGAGTAGGACGCTCGTGCACCGACTGACTTGTTGCCTGCCGCGTACTGGGATATGGGTTTCGGAATATAAAATGGTTTAAGGAACATTATACTAAAACAATCAGTCTAAAATCGTTTTATTCTCACCACAAAGAAACAAGTTTTGTCAATGAAAAAGTTCTGAAAATTGAGTGAAATCAATTCTTGTTCATAATAAATGTTCTTCGATGTACTTTTTTAGTTCATGTCTGGAATGTTTAGTTGAAGCAAGGAATGACTTGGAAGGATGTAAAGCGACTAGACGGGAGAGCAAATTGCCGCTGTAAAACCGACTATTCTCAGGGTTGATGTGTGTCACGACAGCCCACGGTCAGCCCACGCTCAGCCCACGCTCAGCCCATAATAGCGGCCCCTTCAAAAACGCCCAAAACATAACATATGATGCATCTTGACGAGCTGAACACAATGGTAGTCTCCAAAGCTTGGTGCATGCAGTAGTTTAGCTTCCAAAGCTAATTATACAATTTGACCGTCAAGACAGCCCACGGTCAGCCCACGCTCAGCCCATAATAGCGACCAATTCAACATCGCTCAAAATATAACATATGATGCATCTTGACGGGCTGATCACGATGGTAGTCTCCAAAGCTTGGTGCATGCAGTAGTTTAGCTTCAAAAGCGAATTATAAGCTAATTACACAATTACCACCAAAACATCGTAAGATTGTACGAAACAAGGCAAGCGGCATGTCGAAACGAATCGCCTTAAGCAGTAAAATACAAAGCTGCACATTGTTAACCAATTTACATCCTAATTTTTTAGATGCCTACACATTCGCCGGGTTTTGACGCAATGTTTAACGCATCACGTAATAACATAGGATTTAGCATGAAGAGCCATGGGTGTGATTAGGCCGGCTCTTACGATTTGTCTGATTTTTGGCATGCTATCAGCTACACGTCCGACACTTGCATTTTCGAGCAACTTTGCCAGGTGCATTCATATTCCCACCCAATACATGGGGGTGGGAACGTTCACCAAAATGCAGATCAGATCGAATGCGGTCATGTCTGATGTCAAATGACTCCTCGTGTCAAGCTGAACTCAAAACTACCTTTCCTGAAATCATATGTTATCAACGTTTTGAGCTGCATACTTATGGGTTCGGTTTATGACGTAATGCATTAATTCCCATTGGCTTTAGCATAGGGAGCAATGGGTGCGATTAGACCGGCCCCTACGATTTGTCTGATTTTTGGCATCCTATCAGCTACACCTCCCACACTTGCATTTCCGTGCAAATTTGCCGGGTGCATTCATATTCCCACCCAATACATGGGGGTGGGAACATTCACCAAAATGCAGATCTCATCGAATGCGGTCATGTCTCATCTCAAATGACTCCTCGTGTCAAGCTGAACTCAAAACTACCCTTCCTGAAATCATATGTTGCTCACTTTTTGAGATGCATACTATTGAATCGGTTTTTGACGTAATGCATTAATTCCCATTGGCTTTAGCATGGGGAGCAATTGGTGCGATTAGACCGGCCCCTACGATTTGTCTGATTTTTGGCATGCTATCAGCTACACGTCCGACACTTGCATTTTCGTGCAAATTTGCCGGGTGCATTCATATTCCCACCCAATACATGGGGGTGGGAACATTCACCAAAATGCAGATCTGATCGAGTGCGGTCATGTCTCATCTCAAATGACTTCCCGTGTCAACCTGAACTCAAAACTGCCTTTCCTGAAATCATATGGTATCAACTTTTTGAGCTGCATACTTATGGGTTCGGTTTATGACGTAATGCATTAATTCCCATTGGCTTTAGCATGGGGAGCAATAGGTGCGATTTGACCGGCCCCTACGATTTGTCTGATTTTTGGCATGCGATCAGCTACACCTCCGATACGTGCATTTCCGTGAAAATTTGTCGGGTGCATTCATATTCCCACCCAATACATGGGGGTGGGAACATTCACCAAAATGCAGATCTCATCGAATACGGTCATGTCTCATCTCAAATGACTCCCCATGTCAAGCTGAACTCAAACTACCTTTCCTGAAATCATATGTTATCAACTTTTTGAGATGGGTACTTATGGAATCGGTTTTTGACGTAATGCATTAATTCCAATTGGCTTTAGCATGGAGAGCAATGGGTGCGATTTGACCGGCCCCTACGATTTGTCTGATTTTTGGCATGCGATCAGCTACACCTCCAATACGTGCATTTCCGTGAAAATTTGCCGGGTGCATTCATATTCCCACCCAATACATGGGGGTGGGAACATTCACCAAAATGCAGATCAGATCGAATGCGGTCATGTCTCATGTCAAATGACTCCTCGTCTCAAGCTGAACTCAAAACTACCTTTCCTGAAATCATATGTTATCAACTTTTTGAACTGCATACATATGGATTTGGTTTTTGACGTAATGCATTAATTCCCATTGGCTTTAGCATGGGGAGCAGTGGGTGCGATTAGACCGGCCCCTACGATTTGCCTGATTTTTGGCATGCGATCAGCTACACCTCTGATACGTGCATTTCCGTGCAAATTTTCCGGGTGCATTCATATTCCCACCCAATACATGGGGGGTGGGAACATTTAACAAAATGTAGATCTCATCGAATGCGGTCATATCTCATTTCAAATGACTCCTCGTGTCAAGCTGAACTCAAAACTACCCTTCCTGAAATCATATGTTGCTCACTTTTTGAGATGCATACTTATGGAATCGGTTTTGACGTAATGCTTTAATTCCCATTGGCTTTAGCATGGGGAGCAATGGGTGCGATTAGACCGGCCCCTACGATTTGTCTGATTTTTGGCATGCGAGCAGATACACCTCCGACACTTGCATTTCCGTGCAAATTTGCCGGGTGCATTCATATTCCCACCCAATACATGGGGGTGGGAACATTCACCAAAATGCAGATCTGATCGAGTGCGGTCATGTCTCATCTCAAATGACTTCCCGTGTCAACCTGAACTCAAAACTGCTTTCCTGAAATCATATGGTATCAACTTTTTGAGCTGCATACTTATGGGTTCGGTTTATGACGTAATGCATTAATTCCCATTGGCTTTAGCATATGGAGCAATGGGTGCGATTAGACGGGCCCCTACGATTTGTCTGATTTTTGGCATGCGATCAGCTACACCTCTGATACGTGCATTTCCGTGCAAATTTGCCGGTTGCATTCATATTCCCACCCAATACATGGGGGTGGGAACATTCACCAAAATGCAGATCTCATCGAATGCGGTCATGTCTCATCTCAAATGACTCCCCATGTCAAGCTGAACTCAAAACTACTTTTCCTGAAATCATATGTTATCAACTTTTTAACCTGCATACTTATGGATTCAGTTTTTGACGTAATGCATTAATTCCCATTGGCTTTAGCATGGGGAGCAGTGGGTGCGATTAGACCGGCCCCTACGATTTGCCTGATTTTTGGCATGCGATCAGCTACACCTCTGATACGTGCATTTCCGTGCAAATTTTCCGGGTGCATTCATATTCCCACCCAATACATGGGGGTGGGAACATTTAACAAAATGTAGATCTCATCGAATGCGGTCATATCTCATCTCAAATGACTCCTCGTGTCAAGCTGAACTCAAAACTATCCTTCCTGAAATCATATGTTATCAACTTTTTGAGATGGATACTTATGGAATCGGTTTTTGACGTAATGCATTAATTCCCATTGGCTTTAGCATGGTAGGCAATGGGTGCGATTAGACCGACCCCTACGATTTGTCTGATTTTTGGCATCCTATCAGCTACACCTCCGACACTTGCATTTCCGTGCAAATTAGCCGGGTGCATTCATATTCCCACCCAATACATGGGGGTGGGAACATTCACCAAAATGCAGATCTGATCGAATGCGGCCATGTCTCATCTCAAATGACTTCCCGTGTCAACCTGAACTCAAAATTGCCTTTCCTGAAATCATATGTTATCAACTTTTTGAGCTGCATACTTATGGGTTCGGTTTATGACGTAATGCATTAATTCCCATTGGCTTTAGCATAGGGAGCAATGGGTGCGATTAGACCGGCCCCTACGATTTGTCTGATTTTTGGCATCCTATCAGCTACACCTCCGACACTTGCATTTCCGTGCAAATTAGCCGGGTGCATTCATATTCCCACCCAATACATGGGGGTGGGAACATTCACCAAAATGCAGATCTGATCGAATGGGGCCATGTCTCATCTCAAATGACTTCCCGTGTCAACCTGAACTCAAAACTGCCTTTCCTGAAATCATATGTTATCAACTTTTTGAGCTGCATACTTATGGGTTCGGTTTATGACGTAATGCATTAATTCCCATTGGCTTTAGCATAGGGAGCAATGGGTGCGATTAGACCGGCCCCTACGATTTGTCTGATTTTTGGCATGCGATCAGCTATACCTCTGATACGTGCACTTCCGTGCAAATTTGCCGGTTGCATTCATATTCCCACCCAATACATGGGTGTGGGAACATTCACCAAAATGCAGATCTCATCGAATGCGGTCATGTCTCATCTCAAATGACTTCCCATGTCAAGCTGAACTCAAAACTACCTTTCCTGAAATCATATGTTATCAACTTTTTAACCTGCATACTTATGGATTCAGTTTTTGACGTAATGCATTAATTCCCATTGGCTTTAGCATGGGGAGCAATGGGTGCGATTAGACCGGCCCCTACGATTTGTCTGATTTTTGACATGCGATCAGCTACACCTCTGATACGTGCATTTCCGTGCAAATTTTCCGGGTGCATTCATATTCCCACCCAATACATGGGGGTGGGAACATTTAACAAAATGTAGATCTCATCGAATGCGGTCATATCTCATCTCAAATGACTCCTCGTGTCAAGCTGAACTCAAAACTATCCTTCCTGAAATCATATGTTGCTCACTTCTTGAGATGCATACTTATGGATTCGGTTTTTGACATAATGCATTAATTCCCATTGGCTTTAGCATGGGGAGCAATGGGTGCGATTAGACCGGCCCCTACGATTTGTCTGATTTTTGGCATGCTATCAGCTACACCTCCGACACTTGCATTTCCGTGCAAATTTTCCGGGTGCATTCATATTCCCACCCAATACATGGGGGTGGGAACATTCACCAAAATGCAGATCTCATCGAATGCGGTCATGTCTCATCTCAAATGACTTCCCGTGTCAACCTGAACTCAAAACTGCCTTTCCTGAAATCATATGTTATCAACTTTTTGAGCTGCATACTTATGGGTTCGGTTTATGACGTAATGCATTAATTCCCATTGGCTTTAGCATAGGGAGCAATGGGTGCGATTTGACCGGTCCCTACGATTTGTCTGATTTTTGGCATGCCATCACCTACACCTCTGATACGTGCATTTCCGTGCAAATTTGCCGGGTGCATTCATATTCCCACCCAATACATGGGGGTGGGAACATTCACCAAAATGCAGATCTGATCGAATGCGGTCATGTCTCATCTCAAATGACTCCCCATGTCAAGCTGAACTCAAACTACCTTTCCTGAAATCATATGTTATCAACTTTTTGAGATGGATACTTATGGAATCGGTTTTTGACGTAATGCATTAATTCCCATTGGCTTTAGCATGGGGAGCAATGGGTGCGATTAGACCGACCCCTACGATTTGTCTGATTTTTGGCATCCTATCAGCTACACCTCCGACACTTGCATTTCCGTGCAAATTAGCCGGGTGCATTCATATTCCCACCCAATACATGGGGGTGGGAACATTCACCAAAATGCAGATCTGATCGAATGCGGCCATGTCTCATCTCAAATGACTTCCCGTGTCAACCTGAACTCAAAACTGCCTTTCCTGAAATCATATGTTATCAACTTTTTGAGCTGCATACTTATGGGTTCGGTTTATGACGTAATGCATTAATTCCCATTGGCTTTAGCATAGGGAGCAATGGGTGCGATTAGACCGGCCCCTACGATTTGTCTGATTTTTGGCATGCGATCAGCTATACCTCTGATACGTGCACTTCCGTGCAAATTTGCCGGTTGCATTCATATTCCCACCCAATACATGGGGGTGGGAACATTCACCAAAATGCAGATCTCATCGAATGCGGTCATGTCTCATCTCAAATGACTCCCCATGTCAAGCTGAACTCAAAACTACCTTTCCTGAAATCATATGTTATCAACTTTTTAACCTGCATACTTATGGATTCAGTTTTTGACGTAATGCATTAATTCCCATTGGCTTTAGCATGGAGAGCAGTGGGTGCGATTAGACCGGCCCCTACGATTTGCCTGATTTTTGGCATGCGATCAGCTACACCTCTGATACGTGCATTTCCGTGCAAATTTTCCGGGTGCATTCATATTCCCACCCAATACATGGGGGTGGGAACATTTAACACAATGTAGATCTCATCGAATGCGGTCATATCTCATCTCAAATGACTCCTCGTGTCAAGCTGAACTCAAAACTACCCTTCCTGAAATCATATGTTGCTCACTTTTTGAGATGCATACTTATGGATTCGGTTTTTGACATAATGCATTAATTCCCATTGGCTTTAGCATGGGGAGCAATGGGTGCGATTAGACCGGCCCCTACGATTTGTCTGATTTTTGGCATGCTATCAGTTACACCTCCGACACTTGCATTTCCGTGCAAATTTGCCGGGTGCATTCGTATTCCCACCCAATACATGGGGGTGGGAACATTCACCAAAATGCAGATCTGATCGAATGCGGTCATGTCTCATCTCAAATGACTTCCCGTGTCAACCTGAACTAAAAACTGCCTTTCCTGAAATCATATGTTATCAACTTTTTGAGCTGCATACTTATGGGTTCGGTTTATGACGTAATGCATTAATTCCCATTGGCTTTAGCATAGGGAGCAATGGGTGCGATTTGACCGGTCCCTACGATTTGTCTGATTTTTGGCATGCGACCAGCTACACCTCTGATACGTGCATTTCCGTGCAAATTTGCCGGGTGCATTCATATTCCCACCCAATACATGGGGGTGGGAACATTCACCAAAATGCAGATCTGATCGAATGCGGTCATGTCTCATCTCAAATGACTCCCCATGTCAAGCTGAACTCAAACTACCTTTTCATCCACGATTTCATCACTTTTCATCCACGATTCGACGCACGCATTGGAAATCGGGTGAGACGTGATGAGCTGAGTCCACAGCGGGGCGAGGGGCATCACAGATGAGAGCAGATAATCCATCAGCGGCGGGCAAAAGGTAGTGTTGGGGATTTCGTCACTGTGTTCGAGGATTACATCTTTTTCGGTTGTCTGCTTCAGGGCGTCAAAGTGCTTGCCGAACTCCGTGCTGCGCTGGTATGACTTCCACCTCGATGCTGCATCCTCGGGTGGTTTTGACCCTTGTTCCGTGTCGTCTGTGAGCTTGTCAGCTTTGTGCAACTTGATGTCCAGGTCAGGGATGCTATGCGACAACAGGAGCTTGCACACACACTGAAAGAGGCGGTCAAGCCCATCCAGCGTTGATGACTGCTGCATCCGTGCGAACAGCCACATCAGCTGCTGTCTCTCCGTCCTTTTTTTCCTGCCAAGTCGGAGGGTCATGGCAGAGGCCACCTGATGGCTGAAGTGATGCTGTGCACAGGCTGATGAGGGTCGCAGGTGGTGGCACATGCAGCGCACCCTTCAGCACGCTGCTCCAGCAGGCATCCAGGTAGGCTGGCAGACTGAAGCGGTTGAAGGCCAAGCTGGCGGCGTGAAGCAGGGCCCACGAACACTCGGTGACGAGTCGCGGTGGCTGCAGTGTTGCCGTCCGACCGTTCGCCACGCGGAAGTCGAAGGCCACTTGCATGAGAAAGTGTGCGATAGTCGGAACGTTGTGCCTCTCCGAGAGCATGTGGGCCATCGGGTAAGACCTGTCGTCTTCTGTGCCCTCAGCTACCAGGGCGTAGTAGTATGGCTCTGTGGTGCCTACTTTTCTGGTGACTGAGCCGGTGGAGTCAAAATGGAGGGGTGTCGGTGATGCTCGATACTGCTTCAGGGTGGCTTCCCGGTATACGTGTACCAGGAAAGGGGAGTCGGCGATGAAATGAATATCACCCTTGATATTGGTGCTACGGTCGTCCAGGCTTTGACAAACACGCATCATGATGTTGAGGTCTTCTACTACCTTGGAAGAATACCTGGCTTTCGCGCGTTTCTCTGCGGCGGCTTGACGCAGAACATGTGCGCTCGGAGCAGCCGTGGTGTTTCCATCCCGCAGCTCGGACTCTGGGGCTGCGATCAGCTTCTCCTGGCGAACACGATATGGTCCAATCAGCAGTGTACGCTCCGCTGCAGACGCACGGTCATCCCCACGCATCCACCTGCCAGTGTGCCCATCGTGGTGTTTGTGTCCCGAGCGAAACACAATGACCTTCACGGGGCCGCAAGGTGGCACCCTGTGCACCCGGAACAGGAACGTGCATGGGCAGCATACGAACTTGCAGGTAGCATTGGCTCTGAAGTCTGAAGCCGTCCAGTTCCGCGACCCTTTTTTCTTGAGGAAGCCTCGCTTGAACTTGAGGGGACATGGCTGATCTGTGCTTGATCGATACTTCGCATAGAGACGATCCGTCCATGCGAGGGTTAGCTTGTTCCCTTCTGCGATGCTGGCCCACTCAGTTTCACTGAATCCCAACGCAAAACGCTCTATCGCTGGTTTTGGCGTAATCTCAGGATCCTTGATGACTTGTTGAGGCGAAGCACTTGGGAAACACCCCTTGTGCACGCTACTCTTCCGGAAGCGGAACTCCGGAGACGGCCGTGCGCTACCGTCCACAGGGCGGTACTCAGGCGACGACGTTGCGCCACGGTCCCCGAGGCGGTGCTCCGGAGACGGCCTTGCGCTACCGTCCACAGGGCGGTACTCAGGCGACGACGTTGCTCAGGGGGATCGCCACGGTCCCCGAGGCGGTGCTCCGGAGACGGCCGTGCGCTACCGTCCACAGGGGTCTCAGGCGACGACTTGCCACGGTCCCGAGTCGAGACGGCCTTGCGCTACCGTCCACATGGCGGTACTCAGGCGACGACGTTGCGCCACGGTCGCTGAGGCGGTGCTCCGGAGACGACCATGCGCTACCGTCCACAGGGCGGTACTCAGGCGACGGCCGTGTGCTACCGTCCACAGGGCGGTACTCAGGCGACGACGTTGCGCCACGGTCGCCGAGGCGGTGCTCCGGAGACGGCCGTGCGCTACCGTCCACAGGGCAGTACTCAGGCGATGACTTCGCCAGTCCCGCTCTACCAAGGGCGGTACTCAGGCGACGGCCGTGCGCTACCGTCCACAGGGCGGTACTCAGGCGACGGCCGTGTGCTACCGTCCATAGGGCGGTACTCAGGCGACGACGTTGCGCCACGGTCGACGAGGCGGTGCTCCGGAGACGGCCGTGCGCTACCGTCCACAGGGCGGTACTCAGGCGACGACGTTGCGCCACGGTCCCCGAGGCGATGCTCCGGAGACGGCCGTGCGTCACTCCCATTCAACACGCTTTCATGCTGGAGCAAAGCAGTCACATGCTCTTTAAATGCGGTGTTTCTTCGGAAAAGATCAAACCACCGCCGGGACGATTTCCTCGCCGATTGAAATTGTCTTGCATTTCTTGGCGTGGGTTCAACTAAAGCAACGAAAATTTTCCAGAACTTCTTGGAGTTCGGACTCGGATGATGTTTGGCAACGGCAAGGAGCGTGCTGAGGTCCTACCAAGGAGACAGGAGGCATGTTAAATATGTCATGGATGCAACACACAGGTTATCGGATTTATTAGCTCACTTGCAATTCACGACGCAAAGTACGGTGAATCTATTGTAGATGGGGAGGGGGTTCCTATATGACCCATCATGCTGGTGGAGAACGGGTCCGTGACACCCACACTATCTTAAAATTCGGAAAGTTGAGTGGAAACGTACAGTGAATGACAATTTGTATGACATAAATGTATTTTTGACATCAATTATGTGCCAGTTATTTTTTACAGGTTATGAGTGAGATGTATGGTCTTAGAAACTGTGTTTTACTACATCACTAACACCATCATTAACTACAACATATTCACAAAGTGGAGTGATACATGTCTGCATATACCTGTGACCTAAATGTTATAATACATAATGTGCTATCTGGAATGGTACTTTATACAGCATAAATGAGCTTGACTGAACAGACTCATGTTTTACACCTCGCCTGCTGATGCACACACAAACAAGGGTTAGTCAACAGCTAAAGAACATCAAAATAAGAAAACACGTAGCTAACTTTACCTGGAGCAGGTTCAGAGCCTATATTAGGTACTTACGCTACAGCAAGCTTGCATAAAACAAAACCATTGCCACTCTGCATTGGCATCTACCACGGAGAACAAACGTGAAATACTTGTCCATACCCGGTAAGAAGAAAGACTACGGAAAGTAAGAAGTCTACTAAGGACTAGAAAGGCACTTACATCACCGAGAAACAAAGCCTGCATAGTCACGAATCGTAGTCCAGCCACTCGTGAGCTTCTCGTAACGAACAACACAAGCCATCTGCGGCACTGGCCGTACCGTCTGAGTTGTGTGTCAGAATGGTCGGTGTCGTCTGGCCGTATCATGTGACCGGCGACGTCTGGTCGCCACCGACTAACCCTTCTGTGTCGCCACCAGGAGCTGAACCGGGTCCAGTTGCTGATGCGTCATCCGGATAGTGCATGCAGCGGTTCTCGTCGGGGGTTGACATCACTATGATCCGAGTGGTGTCTAACATTGTGGGCCGGATGACGTCGTGGCGAAGTAGTGGCCTTGGTGGTTGCTGGTGCGTGTAATTACTGGTACCGAGTGCGGTAGACAGTGGAGACCGGTGGCGACCTAGTCGATTGTGATAACTGGAAAAGCAAAGGGAACAACGTAAATACTGTGTGGTGTGCGGGAGAGGGACTCGTTGAACATCGGAACACTGAAGTAAAGATGGCGAGAGCATATTTAGACGTCGTGATTAAACGTGATCTGTTTTGCCAGAAGCTCATCTTAACGTTATATAACTACGCATTCGAAGTATCCCTCAAGCCAAAGCAACTCGTGTCATTTATTCAAGTGTCAAACCCCTTAATTTGATCGGTTCAGGGTATCAAGGGGTCGTGTCATGACTTGTGGGATGTCCCAGTGCCAAGATGTTTGAATGACGCGTACAAAATATTCATGCGGAACGGAGTCATGCTGTTTTGCCCGAAGGCTTCGGGCCAGGTCACCATGTCCCAAATTGACACGACCACGCAACGATACACGGTTCAGACCTGTCATTTGTGATATCATTAAGAGCTTAACATGTGTGATGGCCGAATGCTGTGCGATAATGGACAGATTGAGTGTAGGAACCGGTTAATCTGTTAGGGATGGGTGATGCGTGCTCCCTATGCAATTATGGGCAGATTGAGGGTTAATACGGGTCAATCTGACAAGTTAAGGCCGTGATGCGTGCTGCCTGTACGATTCGGAGTGTGCAAACTGCGAGTCGGTACGGGTCAATCTGACAAGTTCAGGCCGTGATACGTGTTGCCTATGCGATTGGGGGACATATTGAGAATCAGTACAGGTCAATCTGACAACTTAAGGCTATGAATGCGTGCTACCTCTACGAATGGGCAGGGGCAGATTGAGAGCCAGCACTGGTCAATCTGACAAGATAGGTCGTGATGCGTGCTACCTGTGCGATTGAGGGGGCAGATTGAGAGTCAGTACGGGTCAATCTGATAGGTTAAGGCCGTGATGCGTGCTGCCTGTGCAATTGGGGAGGGCGCAGATTGAGAGTCAGTACTGGTCAATCTGATAAGTAAAGGCCGTGGTGCGTGCTACCTTGTACGTTATGTATTCTAGATGAGTGTTCACATTTGCCCTCCATGTGCGTTGTAGCGAAGCATGTACCTATGCATCATACACGCTGTGTTGTGCGTAAGTTTCTTTCGCCTTAAACGCTCTGCTCCGCTACCAGAAAATCGGAAAAATCGTAGGTCTCGTCAAGTCACACCCATTGCTCCCCATGCTAAAGCCTATTGGAAATAAGGCATTACGTCAACAACCGAATCATATGTATGCAGCTCAAAAAGTTGGCATCGTATAAGTTCAGAAATAATAGTTTTGGAGTCACTGTGACAGGACGAGTCATTTGGGATGAGCCATGACCGCATTCGAGTAGGTCTAAATTTTGGTGAATGTTCCCACCCCCATGTATTGGGTGGGAATATGAATGCACACGGCAAATTTTCACGGAAATGCACGTATCGGAGGTGTAGCTGATCGCATGCAAAAAATCAGACAAATCGTAGGGTCCGGTCTAATCGAACCCATTAACATATGATTTCAGGAAGGGTAGTTTTGAGTTCAGCTTGACATGGAGATTCATTTGAGATGAGACATGGCCGCATTCGATGAGATCTGCATTTTGTTGAACGTTCCCACCCCCATGTATTGGGTGGGAATATGAATGCACCCGGCAAATTTTCCCGGAAATACACGTATAAGAGGTGTAGCTGATCGCATGCCAAAAGTCAGACAAGTCGTAGGGGCCGGTCCAATGTTGGGGTTATCGACGAACCCATAATGCTCTCAACTATCAAGAGCTTGAGAGAGAAGGCTCGAGACTTTTTGGGGAATTTTCCCCCCCTTTTTGGGGGGGAAAAAAAAAAAACAAATTTCCCAAAAAAAAAAAAAAGGGGGATAAACCAAAAAAAAAAAAAAAAAATGCTAAAGCCAATGGGAATTAATGCATTACGTCCAAAACCGAATCCATAAGTATGCATCTCAAAAAGTTGAGTAACATATGATTTCAGGAAGGGTAGTTTTGAGTTCAGCTTGACACGGGAAGTCATTTCAGATGACACATGACCGCATTCGATGAGATCTGCATTTTGTTGAATGTTCCCACCCCCATGTATTGGGTGGGAATATGAATGCACCCGGAAAATTTTCCCGGAAATACACGTATCAGAGGTGTAGCTGATCGCATGCCAAAAATCAGACAAATCGTAGGGGCCGGTCTAATCGCACCCATTGCTCCCCATGCTAAAGTCAATGGGAATTAATGCATTACGTCAAAAACCGAATCCATAAGTATGCAGGTCAAAAAGTTGATAACATATGATTTCAGGAAAGGTAGTTTTGAGTTCAGCTTGATATGGAGATTCATTTGAGATGAGTCATGACCGCATTCGATGAGATCTGCATTTTGTTGAATGTTCCCACCCCCATGTATTGGGTGGGAATATGAATGCACCCGGCACATTTTCCCGGAAATACACGTATCAGAGGTGTAGCTGATCGCATGCCAAAAATCAGACAAATCATAGGGGCCGGTCTAATCGCACCCATTGCTCCCCATGCTAAAGCCAATGGGAATTAATGCATTACGTCAAAAACCGAATCCATAAGTATGCATCTCCAAAAGTTAGCAACATATGATTTCAGGAAGGGTAGTTTTGAATTCAGCTTGACACGAGGAGTCATTTGAGATCAAATATGACCGCATTCGATGAGATCTGCATTTTGTTGAATGTTCCCACCCCCATGTATTGGGTGGGAACATGAATGCACACGGCAAATTTTCACGGAAATGCACGTATCAGAGGTGTAGCTGATAGCATGCCAAAAAACAGACAAATCGTAGGGGCCGATCTAATCGCACCCATTGCTCTCCATGCTAAAGCCAATGGGAATTAATGCATTACGTCAAAAACCGAATCCATAAATATGCATCTCAAAAAGTGAGCAACATATGATTTCAGGAAGGGTAGTTTTGAGTTCAGCTTGACATGGGAAGTCATTTGAGATGAGACATGACCGCATTCGATGAGATCTGCATTTTGTTGAATGTTCCCGCCCCCATGTATTGGGTGGGAATATGAATGCACCCGGCAAATTTTCCCGGAAATACACGTATCAGAGGTGTAGCTGATCGCATGCCAAAAATCAGACAAATCGTAGGGGCCGGTCAAATCGCACCCATTGCTCCCCATACTAAAGCCAATGGGAATTAATGCATTACGTCAAAAACCAAATCCATAAGTATGCAGTTCAAAAAGTTGATAACATATCATTTCAGGAAAGGTAGTTTTGAGTTCAGCTTGACACGAGGAGTCATTTGACATGAGACATGACCGCATTCGATCTGGTCTGCATTTTGGTGAATGTTCCCACCCTCATGTATTGGGTGGGAATATGAATGCACCCGGCTAATTTTCACGGAAATGCACGTATCAGAGGTGTAGCTGATCGCATGCCAAAAATCAGACAAATCGTAGGGGCCGGTCTAATCGCACCCATTGCTCCCCATGCTAAAGCCAATGGGAATTAATGCATTACGTCAAAAACCAAATCCATAAGTATGCAGTTCAAAAAGTTGATAACATATGATTTCAGGAAAGGTAGTTTTGAGTTCGGCTTGACACGAGGAGTCATTTGACATGAGACATGACCGCATTCGATCTGATCTGCATTTTGGTGAATGTTCCCACCCCCATGTATTGGGTGGGAATATGAATGCACCCGGCAAAGTTGCTCAAAAATGCACATGTCAAAGGTGTAGATGCTCGTATGCCAAAAATCAGACAAATCGTAAGAGCCGGCCTAATCACACCCATGGCTCTTCATGCTAAATCCTATGTTATTACGTGATGCGTTAAACATTGCGTCAAAACCCGGCGAATGTGTAGGCATCTAAAAAATTAGGATGTAAATTGGTTAACAATGTGCAGCTTTGTATTTTACTGCTTAAGGCGATTCGTTTCGACATATCGCTTGCCTTGTTTAGTACAATTTTACGATGTTGTGGTGGTAATTGTGTAATTAGCTTATAATTCGCTTTGGAAGCTAAACTACTGCATGCACCAAGCTTTGGAGACTACCATCGTGATCAGCCCGTCAAGATGCATCATATGTTATATTTTGAGCGATGTTGAATTGGTCGCTATTATGGGCTGAGCGTGGGCTGACCGTGGGCTGTCTTGACGGTCAAATTGTATAATTAGCTTTGGAAGCTAAACTACTGCATGCACCAAGCTTTGGAGACTACCATTGTGTTCAGCTCGTCAAGATGCATCATATGTTATGTTTTGGGCGTTTTTGAAGGGGCCGCTATTATGGGCTGAGCGTGGGCTGAGCGTGGGCTGACCGTGGGCTGTCTTGACACACATGCGGCACGTCACCGTTGGAGCTGGTGCAGTTTCGGCAACACTCAACTACCCTAGCACTTTCTCGACCATAGCCGCAGGGCAATACAAAGCCTAACTGGCAATCGCTGTTCACACATCAAATTTGCCATGCATCTTCCTTGCAAGTACGCTTACCTTTCACTTCGAGCACTTCAACCCACAGTGATGACCTCGCAATGCGACCAAGATATGTAGGTATAGTGTCAAGTCTCCGCCGAACCACAACCGGAACCGCCCGTCGCAACGCACCGTCCGCGAGCCTCATTTCGGCTGATGTCATCTGCCGTCGGTTCGCCGCTCGTGCTTCGCTGCTCGCGCACATATACGCCCGAGGGCACGGCGGGTGAACCCCGAGTCCTCGAGGTTCACCTTTGACCCCGTCTGAGATCGTCGTAACGTGGCCGCCTGAAAGTCAGTCGTGCAGGCAAGTAGTCGGCTGTCTAAAGAAATACAATTCCTCCCAGATGATAATGGGTGAATGAGTGTACACCTGGGGAATTGGGTATGAGCGCCTTCGTAGTTTGCAAGGCTGGAGTTGTCTGTGAGCACCTTCTGCTCCACCATATGCGTCACGCCATCAGGTAGAAGTTGAAATTGTTCAAAGCTGGTGGGGAAACAACAAACTTGACAAAGCACTGGCCACCCCACCAACAGTAATGTGGCTCCTAGTGTTATGGGAGGAACAAGGGACTGCTTACGGCCAGAATGGTAATTGAAACGCGATCCGTAAAACAATGATATGCTACAGCAAGCGGGGCAGCAGGGGCGGGGCAGATCCGAGGGCGCCAAGGGAGCCATACCCTGTCCACCCAACAGGCCAATTTTCGCCCAAAAGTTTGCACTAAAATGGCATTTTTGCGACATCCAAGAAAATTTAATGATATAAATATTGTCCCAAGCAGGCACAATCTGAAAGCAGGTCAAATATCATTGGTTTTGATTTAAAATCCGAGACATTTTTGTGAAATTCCGTCCCCAAGCCTGGCTTCGGGATCCGCCATTGTAGAGCAGTCATATAGCTTCGCGATCAATCGCAAGTCAAATCGAACTCTGAAATTCTGATGAAAAAAATTATATCGCTTCCGATCCGAATCCAATCCAATCCGAAATCTGTACGGAGGCTCGGATGCATGTTGCGTTACACTGCGCACTGCCCTTTATTGCATGAGCAAGGGGTCGTCATATCTTGTTGGCGGACCTCACGTAAAAGCTAACATATTAGATGTTTAACTGAACTTAGAAGTGCATCTCAGGTGCACGGATCAAACATGAGGACGGGCCCCGGCTGTTGGCTTGGAAGGTGAAGCCCGAGCCACAATAACGTCTTGAAACACAAGATGGCGGATGAATACCACAAAGCCGAATCTGAAACGAAAGCCAACAGTGCAGAAATGTGCGAAGCGGAAGCCGAAGCCAATTCCAAAATATGTGACCTCGCGAAACCGAAGCCGTTGACCTCTAACAAAATGAGTGAGGTGAAAGTGAATCCTCTTAGTCGTGTAAAGCCGAAGCCCTAATGCTTCTACGATTGAAAAATGATAGTGATATTTAGATTCGTTCAGAGATAAATATCTTCCTCAAATATTCTAAGCAATTTCGACTTAGGGTGGGAGAAATCCATTTGCCATTACGTGGCCGGCCATCAGTCATAGGATCCTCTTAGAAATGTGCAGGCAATGACAAGTTCATCGAAGGTGAGTAATCTTACCGGGTGTGGCCGAACACTTACTATCTTAGAGATGATCCTAGAAGGGGCATTTTATGGAACTAGACGAGAATTCAGCAAGGATATTAGGGTGAATGCATTCCTTAAGCACCTACCCACCCACACATTGGCGTACCTAGGAATTGCGTCAAGGGGTGTGGACAAGATGATTTGGAGGAGGTCAACTTACCCCCATTCTTTAAATGTCCCCGGATATCGACCGCTATTGTCTTAAAGGGGTTCATTTGTAATATGAAATAATTGGTAAAAACGTAATATTCACATGGGAAACATCAGCCTACCACAATGGTTTCTAAATAACCGGGAGAAATGTAAATCAGGGATGAATATAAGCATGAACAGTGGTGGATAATGGATTAGATATTTGTTTTCTGTTCAGTGCATCAACTTGCTGGTCTCAAATGCTGTCATGCTATCTCCATGCATGGCGCCTAATTATTTGCATTGCTCTACAGCCCATTGCTTCTCCTGAGTCAGCACTAGGCCATGTCTAGACTTTATCATAGTTGGATATTTGTATCCCTTCCAAGGAGGTTCGAGAACATAGAGGCCCAAGTGAGGAGATGAAGCAATTTTGTCATGTCCAAATTAAGAGGTAGCGCGCCCAGCGTTTTCTAGTGCTCTGGGCGACGGTGTCTCAGCCTGGCGCAGATGAAGCCACAGCTGGTGCTCTCTCTGACAACAGATTTGGTGACCTCGGTGACGACTGTTGCGTCTCGTTGAACAGCTCGCGTGTGAACGGGAAACAGTCACATTTTCAACGCAGACTGCATGATGTGCATTGTACCACTTCCTGACAGGCCTCTTGTCAGTGGCGGCTCGCTGATGACTTCGTTATTCCAGTCGATCAATTCTTCCTGGCCTTCGGTTGCGAAGCTGACTATGATCAGCTTACATAGTCTCACTCCCTCGTCTTCACCCCAAACTATTCTACACTCCAGTATTCTTTCGACGGCTCTCTTCGATGCTTCGAGGCGGGTTGTGGGGTCCCCGACGCGAGTTGTATGGGCCTATGCGATTTTTCGGGACCTCTTCTGAAGTTTTCTGAGCCTCGATCGCTTTTCCTGGTTCCGACGTGATTTTGTGGCGCCCCGGTTCAATTTTGTGTTAACCTGCGTGATATATTTAACACCAGCACAATTTTGGACCAGGTAAGATTTTTTTTCGCGGCTTCGGTACGCTCTTTCTGGATTCTATTTTATCTGGTCGGACAACGGCGCAATTTTTCGCGCCTCGACGTCGTTCTTTGGGGCCCACCACCTCTGAGAGGAAGCAATTTGGTACACATGGTATGCTCTGATGCCACAAGACATCGTCACATGGTATGCCCTGGTGTCATTTTCATGTCGATCCCAAGACATCGCCACATGGTATGCCCTGGTGCCAGTCCCATGTCGATCCCAAGGCATCGTCACGTGGTATGCTCTGGCGCCAGTCTCATGTCGAGCCCAAGATATTGTCACGTGGTATGCCCTGGTGCCAGTCTCACGTTGATCCCAAGTCATCGTCACGTGGTATGCCGACGTCAAAATCCCAGGCTTTCCGCAACTCGGACGTGTAATACTTGCTAATTTTGGTTATAACACTGTCAGTGGCAGATGACCTGGGCTGCCATAACCTAACCCACTAAACAATTGGCTTTGATGCAAAAGGCTACGTGTCATTCACGCAGTAACTGAAATGATCACACTACGCGACTTTGGAGTCCGTGTCTGTCTGCGACTCTCAAAGTCCGTAATTTGTTTTTCAAGATTCCATTTTCATCTATTCTGTTATCTGTACATAGGCTATTGCGCTTCGCTGCCATTTAGCGGGTCTCGCGTACAGGCAGCTGAGCATGTGCGCATGAACCACCGAGGCCATCAATAAGCCTGGCTGGCGGTGTATGCGAGTCAAAATTCCACATGAACCCTGGGGACCATGGGAGTAGCAGGCGTCCTCGCAATAACTAGACGGGCTGGTGCAGCTCCAAGGCGGGGCACCGCCGTCTAGCTGACACTGAAACTGGTTTAGTACGTCAGAAGTGACGCGGCGCACAACGTACTGCGCCGGAAATGGCGCGAGCACCACCGGAAATGATCGGATGAACGGACGACGACCAGCAAACGGCTCGGTGAGTCCTCAGACGAGCGACGTTTCGATGAAATTTTCCTCGGGCCCGACAGCGCCGGCGCTCTCGGAAGGTGACAGCCACGGTTCACGATGGGGCAGTGAAATTTTGTAGCCGTGGCCGCCTTCCTGGAAGGAGTGCCGCCGCAGTGCGGCGATTTATCACGAGGAGCCTGATATTTCAGACTCGGCGTCAATTCATCTTACACGACAAATGACCGACCAACGGCTGGGCTGTCAGGAGAACAAGTCAAAAGCCTGCGGTCTCGGGCTAGCATCCTGCTGGCTTTGCAGCATTCACATGCAAATCAGCTTCGCAACACTTCTGGAGTTATGCACCACGTTGGAAGAACAAAAGTCGCCGGTAGTGTTTGCTAGAATGGCGTTGCTGCTTTCCAGTCGCGATATTTAGCCACCGGCGCCAGGGTGTGCCTGTTTTTATCTCACGCTCGGCTAGCTCTGAATTCAACTCTCTAATAATCCCTCTGAATCTGATCATTGAAGCTGCAGCCGGTAACTCGCTCGGGCCCAAGTGCCACTAAAGGGCAGGCTTAGTGAACCTCAAGGTCACCATAGGACGTCACAGAAAAAGTAAAGCTGCTGATTGCAGGCACAGGCAGGGTGCATCTAAATGTTTTGGTTCGGAGTCAATATTAAGATCATCAGAGCTGGGCAGAGTTCATACGAATGTTCCCACCGACTACTGTCTCCGGCCGTTCTGGCCGTTGCACAGTGGACCAGAATGGCTTAAAAAGTGACACTTACTCGAATTTCGAAGTTCGCCAAAACTCGACAGTTTTACCGTAGATTGTCTGCAAAACGTTTCTAGCGTTCCAAAACGGTGCTGTATCTTCGATATACCAGCACCCGTGTCCATAAATAACACAGCAAGTAATACTATTATAGCGTGTTTATCTGTATCGTTGCAAACGCGCAATTCCATTCTCAGGTTCTAAGTATTCTCATTATTCTTCCAAGGCTCGAATCCAATAATTTTTGATATCATCGAATTTCTCACGCGTTTGGGATTGATTGACTAATGTGCAATGCAAACTGTCCCGAAACCACGAAAACAACCAACGCCAACACCAGCAGTACAATACCACCTGTGGCAAAGCACTGACATTTTCGGAGCCCACTTGACCCACCCACCCACCCAGTCTCCCCCGGTTGGTAGGACATTTCATGATAGGAGCACTCCCAGCGAGCGAAGGGGTACCACAGTCAAGATGGCACCAAAATTCGAAATGGCTCCCTAGGCAAAATCCTGGATCTGCCACGACGTGCCCGCGCTCATGGCCTCCCTATTCCTACTCCATGAGTGATACTTGCTGGGCACCATGTATGCCATTCACCATTTGCTGCCACCTTCCCTCATGAGCGTTGTAGGTGACCACCGTCTTTCGAGGGGTGCTTCCATGTCAAGGTGTTTGTTCTCTTTGAACTCACAGGCATGAGCACATATTAAGTGAATTCTGCGTCTGACAATAACTTTTCACACAGCTCGTGGCACGCGCGGGCCTCACCTGCTAAATCCCACCAATCATTTCTGCTTCAAAGTATTCCTCCAACATAGCAGTGTTCAGCAGTCGCGCCACCTGGTCTCACATCAGCGAGGCGTTCATTGCACAATTCTGGACACCATTTCGGACTGAAAGCAACAATTGTATTACACCAATCACAGGTGATGGCGGAATGCCCGATGTTAAAGAAGAGGGGGGCACCAGGCAGTCCTTGGGTCTACTCCTGCCAGTCACTGCCATAGGGCCAATGTTAAATTGCCGGATGTGAAGAGGCACCGTGCCCAGTTGCTCCTACCACCTTGTTCCGCCGCCTGCGACACCAATTGGCTTCACTCATGTCCCGCCGCCTGCGACACCAATAGGCTTAAGCCATGTTCCGCCGCCTGTGACACCAATAGGCTTAAGTCATGTTCCGCCACCTGTGACACCAATAGGCTTAAGTCATGTTCCGCCACCTGTGACACCAATAGGTTCCAGTCATGTCCCGCCACCTGCGACACCAATAGGCTCCAGACATGTTCCGCCACCTGCGACACCAATAGGCTCCAGACATGTTCCGCCGCCTGTGACACCAATAAGCTTCAGTCATGTTTCGCTTCAGTACGTTTTCCTCGTCGTAGCTGTCATGCATCACGTGACTACTGAGGTATTTAGACGAAGCAAGCGTTGGCTAATTTTTTTTTCTCTGAAGTTGTCTTGTCTCTTTTTGAAGTATCCCACATCCAACATTATCCAGGGGAAGTCCACAGGCATGACTACAAAATTTGGTGGGACACTTTTTATGTTGGAGAATCTTGTTTTTCTAGTTCTAGTTGGTGGTGGTGGTGCGGTGATATTTATGCTAGTAGGTGTACACTGCACAGGCATGGGTGGAGTTTGAAGAAAAAAACAATTATTTAAAGGGCATGGGTGTGGAAGATTATGTTCAATATCATGTGAATGATGCTAGATCAGTTAGGGTAGATAGTTATTTTGGAAGGGGATATGATATTGATTGGGGAGGATGGTGGTGTCGGAGTCCTTTTTCTCAAATTTTCGTATATTTCCTTTAAAGTCGCAGCACAGGCGAGCCCCTGTGGCTTCTATTAAGCATGCTCACTTTATGACTTTATACCTGCGTTACGTGACCATCCTCGCGTGTGTCACGCGAGATCGAGTGAATAGAGCTTGATATGCTGGCTAGATACGTAGGTAGATAGGTATTGATAGGTAGGTAGGTAAGATGCATATGTATGATTGATATAAGTATGCAGGATGTTGGGAGATGGTTTCTTTAGAATTTACGGTATAATATTGATTAGGGTGTTGAGCATCACTTTGTCTAGACTTATAGTATATTCCCTTTATGGGCTTCACCGAAATGACCCCTGTGGTTCTTATTAAGCCTTTGCACTTTATGACTTGATGACTTTAAGTCTTCTAGGCCCACGGTTCTCTGCAGATGATACTATGGATATCAGTTGCCTCACGAATGTCGCTCTTGGTCCAGATTCTGATGACGGGCAGTGAATGCGATGCATCACTGCCGGATGGTGTCCCGGATCACTCCCTCTCGGATCATCACTGACGAATGCTGTCCCGGATCACCCCGGATCACTCCCTCGAGGATCATCACTGACGAATGCTGTCCCGGATCACTCCCTCTCTCTCTCTCTCTCTCTCTCTCTCTCTCTCTCTCTCTCTCTCTCTCTCTCTCTCTCTCTCTCTCTCTTTCTTTTTTTTTTTTTTTTTTTTTTTTTTTTTTTTTTTTTTTTTTTTTTTTTTTTTATTATTATATATATATATATATATATATATATATATATATATATTATATATATATATATATATATATATATATATATATATATATATATATATATATATATATATATATATATATATATATATATATATATATATATATATATATATATATATATATATATATATATATATATATATATATATATATATATATATATATATATATATATATATATATATATATATATATATATATATATATATATATATATATATATATATATATATATATATATATATATATATATATATATATATATATATATATATATATATATATATATATATATATATATATATATATATATATATATATATATATATATATATATATATATATATATATATATATATATATATATATATATATATATATATATATATATATATATATATATATATATATATATATATATATATATATATATATATATATATATTTTTTTTTTTTTTTTTTTTTTTTTTTTTTTTTTTTTTTTTTCTCTCTCTCTCTCTCTCTCTCTCTCTCTCTCTCTCTCTCTCTCTCTCTCTCTCTCTCTCTCTTTGCTCTCTCTCTCTCTCTCTCTCGGATCACCACTGACGAATGATGTCTCGGCTCGCTGCCTTTCAGATCATCACTGACGGATGGTGTCCCGGATCACTCCCTCTCGGGTCATCACTGACGGATGGTGTCCCGGATCCAGTCGACGTAGTCCAAGACCCGCGTATAGCCGGCCACCGTGCCGCACTGTCTCATACCGAAGGACGAGACGCCCGTCTGGTACCAGAGCGTGCCGAACCGCACTACAACAGACAAGTGCACTGTCAGGTCATCGCCAGAGAGCGTTCGCCGGTGCGCATGCAAACACACAGCCCATGGAGCACAGCCGGCACGGGCATACAGGTGACTGGCTAAACACCGAACACAGGAACAGAGGGATGTGTGGCTACCAGCAGAGTGATATCTGGCTACCAGCAGACTGGTGTGTGGCTACCAGCAGAGTGATATATGGCTACCAGCAGAGGGATGTGTAGCTACCAGCAGAATGATGTGTGGCTACCAGCAGTGATATATGGCTACCAGCAGTGATGTTTGGCTACCAGCAGAGTGATGTGCGGCTACCAGCAGCCGCACCTAGCACAGAGCACAAGGCACATACATGGACACCCTTCCACATCTCCGTCACTGGTACACTCTGGCAGTGACGCTCCAGAGCTTCAAGCCGTGCAGCTGCTGTATTCATCCCTGGAATAATAGTCATATGGCGTGGAAAAAGAACGGATCGGAAAAGGTCAGGACAGGTGAAAGGTTCTCGTAAACCCACACGATGTAGATACGCAGAGGGCTTGGTTAAAGAGGTGGAGCATTGACGCTGATTACATCTTGATGGGTTCTAGCGAAATGCTCTGTGAACTGTGCATATTTAAATGTCACGTTACTATTACTACATTACTCACAGAGTGGACCTGCATCGTCACAGTACCGGACACATTGCAGCGTGACTTAGACATAGTCTAGGAATTTGAACCGACAGGTATGAGCAAACCAGAACAAAACAGCAAACGACGAGTAGCTTTCAACGACGGGAAAAAGTCGAGTTGACTATGCGAAGCAGCTCAGCTAATTACGCTGCCAACCAATCACCCGGAAAATGCATCGACAACAATCGACAATCGAAATGCATCGACAACCATCGTCAGCGTTGCCCGCCACCACTCTCACCGAACTAGCACCATCGTGATTCGCTACCGACTCCATCATCACCGAAGTGACATCTGCACACGCAGCCATCACCGTACCCGCCGCCGTGCCCCATCACTGACCGGGCACACCATGCTGCGTTGGCCTGTTGCACCACCCACCTGCCACCATCAGAGGTCCGCCCGAGTCTCCGCGACACGTGTCGGTGCCGCCGGCACCTCCACCGGCGCAGATGCGCCGCCTCAGACCGGTGCGCAGTTGGTACGCCTTGGTGCAGTTAGAGCGCGGGCGTACCGGCAGCTTCGCGTACTGCAGCAGTGGGGTGAACAGGGCGCCGCCTGTGCGACACCGTACAGGGGGTACTGGCAGGCATTACTCTGACTCACATCGTACGAGGTGTGCTACACAAGTGGGGTGAACAGGTCGCCCCAGGCGAGACACCGTACACCGTCACCGGCAGCCATTACTATGACTCTCATAGTACGAGGAATGTCACAGATGCGGGGTGAACAGATCACCCCCTGTACGACACCGCACACGGTCGCTGGCAGACATCACTCTGACTTACATAGTACGAGGCATGTTACATATGTGGGGTGAACAGGTCGCCCCCTGTACGATACCGTAAACGGTCACTGGCAGACATCACTCTGACTTACATAGTACGAGGCATGTTACATATGTTGGGTGAACAGACCACCCCCAGTGCGATGCCGAACACCGTCATAGGCAGGCATAGTCATAGTACGAGGCATGTTGTTCAAGGAGCCCCAAAATGCAGCTTCCACCCATGCGAGCAATATGCCGGCGTCCCTCTTATGATCGCTCTAAACTTGGAATCGGCTGCATACAGTAACCGTTTCCTCTTTATATATCAGGATAAAACAATATTTGCTATTCACAATCATGATGATGGTAACAGTCACGTGTCATGCTGAAGGAATGCCAAGTAAAGGCAGGCTGAATCATGTCAGAGTTGTCCATGGCCGAATGTGTGGTCTGTTTACATCAGCTGACCTTCGGCGCCCTCGATCTACGGCTTAATCCACGTCACGTACACTGGTTTCGCCGACTTCCGAATATTCGAAAACATCGTGCCGCTGGTTCTCTAGTTTCCGACATCCAAGGACGAGGGAACTGGGTCATCGGCTCATTGTTGCGAGTAACAAGCGGTCTTTTCCAACTGCGTTAACAATTAACTCGTTGAAACCATTCAAGCAAACCAGGTGTCGGAGTCAGAACCAATCCGTTCTTCGGCCGAAAAATGGCTCTTGAACAAAACTCTCCCAAATTAAATGGACAGGGATGTTAACCGATTCCACAGACACGAATTATTCAGGATTAATCCGGACGTGCTGGACTATTGGCGCGGCTCGGTGTCGGCTGCAGTTGCCGTCAGTCCAGCTGTAGAGTGTGCCACCCACCGTTCCTGCTGCGTCCCCATCCAGAGATGAACGCGGTGAGGTTGGGCGTCAGGTCGGTGCTGTTGTCGACGCCCAGCAGCGCGGTGTCGGTCAGCAGGCAAATCGGAAGGATGAAGTCGGTAAACTGCACCTCTCTGTCCAGCTTCACGATGGCGATGTCGTTAGGGTAGGCCAGTTCACGTATGTTCTGCAGTGCGATAAGCAGCGGGTCACTGCGCTGCGGTTTGCTTTCGGTCGTGTGCGTGTGTTGGCAACCACCCTGAGGCACGCACCACTTTAAGGATGGCTGCTTTGTGTCATACATTATGTATTCCGAAGGAGCAATTAGTCACATAGCTTAAGAAAAGCGTAGGCACCATCAGTAGGCCTGCTCTGCCAAGTTATTTCATATCATATTTCAAAAGTAAGAAAATGTCTAGGAACAACGCGCAACAAAACATTGGAGGACATTGGAAAACCAAAAGGAACACTGCAGACCCCTTGGATAATTCGGAACAATTCCACACTTGGTCAGGTTATTGTCCAGGAGAGCACGTGGATCTCCCAGAGAGTGGGTGCTCCTCTTCACCTGGCGGCTGTTAATTACAATGAGCTGCCAATAATTACTAGTCACTTTATTGGAACTTAGAATATAAAATTGCACAGAATTCATTTTTTACGTCTAAAAAGTAGCCAGTAGTCATTTCAGGTCAATGACCGGGCCTGACGTTACAAATGTTGCCATAGAGACGGCATGGCCGGACAATACTTCGGATATGAATTGCTAATCAGGTGCACATATTAACTGCAGCAAACTGGCAAAAATTGCGATGCCAACAAAATATACCAAGTGGGTATACCAAAATATACCGAGGAAGCATAAAGTAAAAAAGAAACAAGCATGACATGCCAATTATAACCATCATCCCCGGGCGAGAGTGTGCGGATACGCCGCATCTTTAAATTCCTGGGTGGACGGGTGTGTGGCCGGCCGCACAATTGTCAATGTTACACTCAACTGTCGTCCCAGCGGCGGCTCACCTCGTACGCTGGGTGCGGGAAGATGGCTTCAATGCCGACACTGACCGGCGGATCGGCACACTGACAGCGGAAATCCGCCAAACAGTCGGGACTTGTGTTGAAGTCCAACTCTCCCAAGATCACCTGCTGCCTGCGCCGAACACAATAGTCAGGGCGTCAACTGTCTGGCAACAAGTGCAATAGTCCCCTCCCAAAACTAGCTACGACGTCAACTGTTTGGCAACAAATGCAGTCGTCCCCTCCACTCTCCCAAACTAGCCACAGTGTCAACTGTCTGGCAACAAGTGCAGCCGTCCCCTCTCCCTCCCAAACTAGCTACGGCGTCAACTGTCTGGTAACAAGTCCAGTCGTCCCCTCCCCTCTCCCAGCATAGCCACGGTGTCAACTGACCGGCAGCATGTGGAGCCCTTCCACACCCTTCCACTCCCTCAAAATAGTGTTGTCCTGATGATTCTCCCAGAAATTGCAGCTGCACGTCGAGTGTCCAGTGTTGCCAGAAACGTTCACGATGCAGAATGCCGCCAAATAGAAGATAGATCAAGAAAGTCAACGAGCTTCATGGCGGTATCTGAAGTTGCCAACGAACAACACATCATTCTAGACACAAATGGTACTCACCGTATCCATGCAACTTAACATACTAGTCATTCAACAATTAACATTTCAAATTCATCGCACACATGCAAAGAAGAGTTACTTCAAAAGACAGACTACCTCAAAAGACAGACTACCTCAAAAGACAGACTACCTCAAAGGACAGACTACCTCGAAAGACAGACTACCTCACAAGAAGACTACCTCAAAAGACAGACTACCTAAAAAAACAGACTACCTCAAAAGACAGAATACCTCGAAAGATCTTCCGCAGAAGCCGATTCCACCAATCACCGACGACCAAGTCGACACTCGGGATGTTCGTCAATGGCTAGAATTGTGCTTGAGCATAGCAGTGTGTGTGATTGTGCTGGGCTGCCACGCCAGTGTGAGGTGACGCCAGATGATGTACACACGGTGCCCACTCTTAATGGTGGGACGAGCAGCTTTCCAAAACATCATGCCTATGCAACGTTTTCCAATAAGAATCTCCCCAACAAAATCACACCGAAAATTTCCAGCATCCACAACTACTTCGACATGCAAAGGGAAATGCTCTGAGTGGCTTCACGAGCAGCACGGTCCTCGCTTTCTTTACCAAATTCATTGAGCTAAATTTAATTAATGGATATTCTGAGCCTACTGGGACACGGACCAGTTGACAGATCCATTGCGAGAACATGATGCCGATCGTCACGAACAACATGCATGTCGTGATCCTGACAGTATAACATAGGTGGAAACGAACAAACAACATTCAAATGACAGACGATGGGAAGATCACGGCAGAAAACTATATATATACATATATATATATATATATATATATATATATATATATATATATATATATATATATATACATTTATATTGCTAAAGACCACAGCATATCTTGCTTTGATAAGATTTCTCGTACATCTTTCCAACTCGCGGATTGTTCGTCTCTGTTCTTCATTTAGGTCGTAAAGTATTCGTCCGATATCATTTTTTTAAATTAACGTTTCGGTGTACTTTCACCATTTTCAAAAGATTATTTCGGCATTCATCTAGCTATCACAGTTCACACCAATCTGCAACAAAACAAAATGGTCAGAAGTAAAATCATTTTTGAGTTAAAGATCACACTTATTGTTGTCACAAGCGCTTTCGGAAAGAAATGCTAATCTAGGCTTACATTTCGAAAGCATACACCACGCACATAGCACGCGCTGTACAACTGTTCGCCGGATGGAATTATTGAACAATTCAAGCGTTATGCATGACCGTGTGTGCACGTTCAGAACAGGTCTTGTTCCCGGGTTAAAATTGCCTCGAGAACTCTAAGACGTAGATTGTCCGGTGTTGCTGTAAGGATTACGGTGTTGCGTGTCCGATCTGTTCGTGTTAGTCGCTCTTGGTGTTCTTCGAGCATGTACTGCGATGGTGCTCCCTCCTGTAGATGCACGTGAGACGGCGAGATAGGGTAGTTATCGTCATACCGATGTAATCTACGCGGCGAAGTCTACAATCTTCGTGAGGGCATGATACTTTGTAGATTGCATTGGTACGTTGAAGCTGGTTGTTGCTGTTGGTTGGGTTGTTTTTCATTACGAGGCTACCGATGTTCTTGCTCTTGTAATATATGCAGAATTGTAGTTTGTCAGACTTATCGGTTGGTTTGACATTTTGCTTTACAATGTGTTGGATGATGCGCTCGTCGACTTTGTATGCTGTCGACATTTGGTTGCGGTAAAACAGCTTCACGTTGGATGTTTTATTTCTGATAGGTGGCTGCTTCGCCTTGTTGACATAGGCACTGATTGTTGGGTATTTCCTTGCATATGGCAGCCCACAGCTGCAGCCAGCTGTGAGCCGCAGCCAATAAACATTCAGTCTGACCCACGACCCTCGCGTGTGCAGCCGCTGCTCCCGAGCACGGATCGGAGTCGGAGCCTACGAACATTACACTGATCACGTTGTCAATTATGGTACTGCTGAAACCGTTGTTAACTAGAATTTGTTTTGATCGTAACAATTCGGCATGGATAGACTGCCAGTCTGAGCAGTACTTGAGGGCCAGTCTCACCGTACCAGCAGTAAGTATCATGCCCTCACGAAGATAGTAGACTTCGCTGCGTAGATTATATCGGTATGACGACAACTGCACTATCTCGCCGTCTCACGATGCACCTACAGGAGGGAGCACCATCGCAGCACATGCTCCAAGAACACCAAGAGCGACTAACACGAACAGATCCGACACGCAACACCGTAATCCTTAGAGCAACAACGGCCCAAGCTACGTCTTAGAGTTCTCGAGGAAATTTTAATCCGGGAATAAGAACCTGTTGTGAACGTGCACACACGGTCATGCATGACACTTGAATTGTTCAAAAATTTCATCCGGTGAACAGTTATACGGTGTGTGCTATATGCGTGGTGTATGTTTTCGAAATGCAAGCCTAGATTAGTATTTCTTTCTAGAAGCGCTTGTGACAGCATTAAGTGTGATCTTTAAGTCTAAAATGATTTACTTCTGACCATTTTTTTCTTTTTGTTGCAGATAGGTGTGAACTGTGATGGCTAGATAGACGCCGAAATAATCTTTTGAAAATGGTGAAAGTACACCGAAACGTTAAGAATAAATGAATAATATCGGACGAATACTTTACGACCTAAATGAAGAGCAGAGACGAACAATTCGGGAGTTGGAAGATGTACGAAAAAGCTTATCAAAGCAAGATATGCTGTGGTCTGTAACAAAACATGCCAACTTGAAAATATGCTGCCAAAATACTCGAATATATATATACATATATATATATATATATATATATATATATATATATATATATATATATATATAGATATATATATATAAATAAATATATATGTATATGTATATATATGTATATGTATATATATATACATATATACATATCGTATCATATCGTGATGGCACAAGATTCCATAAGCAGGTGTCGGCCCCGCGGAGCCAGCTTACGGCGTGGAATCCGTGCTCAGGAAGGTGACGCAGTGGGCGGCAGTCAGCACGTGACGCGACGTGATCAGGGTGCCGGCGCAGCCGTGGAGCAGAGTGCTGTTCCTGGCTGTAACGGAGCCACCACGTGCAAACGTCACCCACGTACGTGCTGGGATGAAATGGGCGGCGTGGTTGCAGACAAGCCACGTCGTGCCGATGAGTTGATGAGTGGCAGATGTACGTACAAGGCTTTCTACCCCATCAAGCTGTTTCATGCCAGTGAATATCGCTGGGTGAGCTTGAATTCCACGAGCTAACCTGTCGTTTCCCTGGGGAATCGTTGCGTGCCATGAAAGGCCGTTGTTCGCCCTGAAAGTATGCTTAAATTCATCAGAGCTGGGGTTCAACCAAGGGGGGAGGGGAGATGGGGCGGAGTCTCCCTGAGCGACCGAAAACACACTAGATCAAGAAATAACTTTGGAGACTTTTACCACGTAAAACCAGATATTGTCGGCGCACGAATGGCGCCGAATGCAGTCTCTGTTTCATGATGTTTTTTGGGGGGTTAAGAAAATCCTGGCTGCGCCGCTGTTTATCACCACCGCTGCGTATACGTGGAACATCCAATACCCACGTAGATACTTCTGAAGTGCTCAAGCGACAGTAGTAATTGCTCGAGCCTTGCTAATACCTTACACCATAGCCTGTTATGGAACGTAATGCACATTGGCGTTTCTAGCTTCAAATTAACTGCTTCAGAACTACAGACTACCTTCAGAAAACGGTAGGTGACACGTATTTGCAGTACATCCCTGTTTAAGGGTTTGTCTCGTCCGGAATGCATGCACTGCGCTGAAATTCAGCAAGATCCCCGTTGAATCCTTGAATCCCCATCATTGCCCCGATACATAGCATGCGCATCACGTGAAGTAATTGTCACCATCGTAACGCAATGCAAATGTCAAGACCCAACACAACCATCACGCCCTCCCTCCAAGCACACACCTGTCCTGTACTGGATGGACACCATCCAGGGGAGACACAAGCACACACCTGTTCTGTACTGGATGGACGTCAAGGGGAGACACAAGCACATACTTGTCCTGTACTGGATGGACGTCAAGGGGAGACACAAGCACATACTTGTCCTGTACTGGATGGACACCATCCAGGGGAGACACAAGCACACACCTGTCCTGTACTGGATGTACGCCATCTAGGGGAGACACAAGCACACACCTGTCCTGTACTGGATGGACGTCAAGGGGAGACAAGCACATACCTGTCCTGTACTGGATGGACACCATCTAGGGAAGACACAAGCACACACCTGTCCTGCACTGGATGGACGCCAATGGGAGACACCAGCACACACCTGTCCTGCACTGAATGGACGCCATCTAGGGGAGACACAAGCACACACCTGTCCTGCACTGAATGGACGCCAATGGGAGACACCAGCGCACACCTGTCCTGTACTGGATGGACGCCATCTAGGGGAGACACAAGCACACACCTGTCCTGTACTGGATGGATGCCAAGGGGAGACACAAGCACACACCTGTCCTGCACTGGATGGACGCCATCTAGGGGAGACACAAGCACACACCTGTCCTGTACTGGATGGATGCCAAGGGGAGACACAAGCACACACCTGTCCTGCACTGGATGGACGCCAAGGGAAGACACCAGCACACACCTGTCCTGCACTGGATGGACGCCAATGGGAGACACCAGCACACACCTGTCCTGCACTGAATGGACGCCAATGGGAGACACCAGCGCACACCTGTACTGTACTGGATTGACGCCATCTAGGGGAGACACAAGCACACACCTGTCCTGTACTGGATGGACGTCAAGGGGAGACAAGCACATACCTGTCCTGTACTGGATGGACACCATCTAGGGAAGACACAAGCACACACCTGTCCTGCACTGGATGGATGCCAAGGGGAGACACCAGCACACACCTGTCCTGCACTGAATGGACGCCAATGGGAGACACCAGCGCACACCTGTACTGTACTGGATTGACGCCATCTAGGGGAGACACAAGCACACACCTGCACTGTACTGGATTGACGCCATCTAGGGGAGACACCAGCACACACCTGCACTGTACTGGATTGACGCCATCCAGGGGAACTGGCCGACGGTGGCGTTGACGCCGCCGATGATGCGGTCGCCAAACGAGGGCGTGCCGCACACGCCCGGCTGCGGCAGCTGCGGCAGCTGCGGCAGCTGCTCTCCGCCAGGGAGCGGGACGGTCGGCGCCGGCGCGGTCGGTGGAGGTGACGACGGGCTCTCGCAGCACACCTGTGGCAGGATCGACTCAGGCTGGCGTCGGCGGTGCGGCGGTCACACTCAGCCTCGGGCTGCAGTGCTGTCTTTTCGTACTCGATGTGCTACGTACTTTTATCACGCAACGAAGCCACAGCCCACAGCTGCCGGTGGTCAAAACATGGTTCAGGATGGTCATGTACCGCAATGCAGATGGGAGGGTCCACCCATAAACACGTCACTGCTTAAGTGGCAGCTAATTAGAAAACAATGCAGAACAGACAGGAAAGCAGTCGGGGCTGCCGCGGGCATGCACTCTGCACACGCCACTCACGAACGGGCGTCCCGGCTCGCCGGTGCACTTGCTGGTGGTCTGGCGTAGTGTTCTGATCGCCTGAGCGGCCGAACGTCCAGCCAAGTAGTCTCGGTACAGCTGCAGCAGCTTGGGGCAGAATCGCAAACGGACACATTGTCCGCAGGTGGTGGCGTCCACCTCGCACGGCTCTGCTGAATACACGGGGAACACCCGTGTTATGACAGTGGATGTACGGGGGAACGCCCATGTTATGACAGTGGCTGGACGGGCATGGGGAACACCCATGTTATGACAATGGATGGACAATTGACAATGCACAATGGACTCTCTGTTCGTGTCGCCAGTGTGATAGAGAGGCCCGCTCCACTCCGCGACCACCACTGAGCGGCCCGCTCCACTCCGCGACCACCACTGAGCGGTCCGCTCCACTCCGCGACCACCGCTGAACGGTCCGCTTCACTCCTGCAGTTAAAAGATGGGCTCGCCCGACAGCTGGAATGCCCGTGCCAGCTGGGAAGAACAGTTTCAGCTGGAATGGGCCCATAACAGCTGATAAATAAAGCCTGAGGACCAGACAGGGCTGGGATGCTCTTGGGGTCTGAAAGGGCCCCGGACGGATGAACATGACCTCTAAGAACGGAAGAGGAATAGTGAGGGCTCATCTCAGAGCTGACATTATCCTGACATGAGAGTTAGACAGAGTCCGTCACAGCCCTCAATAGCAGAAGAGGGCTCTGAGGGATAACGAGAGTCTCTGAGAGTCAGAAAGTACTGGGTTGAGATTTTACAGAGGTCGAGGGTGGCCCCCAATGAATGAACAGGGTCCCCTGAGAGATTACATAATTCCCTGTTGGCTGGCGATTGTTGTGAACACTGCTGAGGGACAGCCTCAGAGCTGGAATACTTTTGATACCACAATAGCTGTCCATAACTGGGAAGGGCCCCTAGCAACTTGAGAAGGCCCGTCAGGGCTGACAGAGCCCTTTGAGAGCTAAGGAAAGTCCTTAAGGCTAACAATAGTTGTGAGGAACATCTGCTGAGGGCCGGCATCAGAGCTAGAAACCCCTTGAAGCTAGAAAGACTGTCAAGGACTGGGAAGGACCACTAACGGATGGAGAGGGACCCTGACATCTGAAAAAAAATCACTAAGCGCTAGAGGACTGGTCTGGGATGCCCCAGAGGCTTGGAATGAAAAAATATCAAACAGCCTATGAGAAAACAGGGCCCCATGAGATCTAAGGGCTAGTCATGAGGATGGTCATGAGGAATACTGAGAACGAGTCACAGAGCCAGAATGTCCTTGATAGCCCGGAAGACTGTCGAGGACTCATGAGGGCCCTGGGAGATGGAGCTGAACGGACTGTGATGCTTCTGAGGCTTGGGACGAACCCAGAGGAATGATCAGAGCCACCTAAGAGCTCAGGAGAGTTCCACAAGCTGGCGATGTTTGCTAGAAATTGTGAGGCCTGTCTCGGAGCTGCAAGATTTCTCTGAAAGCAAGGAATTATCCATGCAAGTTGGAGAAGGCTCCTGACGGGTGAATAGGTACCCTGAAAGTCAAAGAACTGGACTGGGATGTTCCCGAGGTTTAGAATGGGCACCTGAGGGACCGGGCCCCCTGAGAGCTTAACACGCGCCCTGGAGGGCTTCTGAAAATTACGCGCACTGGAGGGGGTGGGCGGTTTCCGCCTCCCTAAGATCTCAGCTCCTATTAAAGCTGGAGTAATGACAATTTCAGGGTGGATGGGTACGGTAGTGGACTCTATTGTGTGCAAATTTTATGACCTTAGGTCGATACCTTCAAGGTCAAATAAGGTCACGTATGTCAAAATGTTCTTTTTTTGCGTGGCTTGGCTTGTCATTGTTATGGATCTCTGTGATTGTGTTTAATTGCTCTAAAATGGGCATCAATGATGTTTTAGACATTACTAATGTCATTACGGATGCTAAATCCGGAATTTGACCTCGGGTCACCTACATAGCAGCACTTTATCAGGTCAGTTACTTGTTTCAGTTACCGGAACCGGGTCGCCTGCTCGACTGCTCCGTCCGGCGGCTCGGCGCAATCGGCTTCCCGAAGAAAGGAGTGAAGTACATGAATAAAGTATGGAAACGCTTAGGTACACAATGACAAACAGTAGTTTTCAGGATGTGTAGGGAGTAACATGCAAAGTGACATCGATCGCATGACAGTCATTTGCATTTATGACAACATTCCAGTTGACCAAGTTTGGTTCCATTAACCTGTCATGAACTTGGCCTGACTTGACCTCGGTGACCTAACATGACCTTGAAACTATTTAGCATGACAATATACATCAAACAAGTCGCCAGTGTTGCCAAGAACACTTTCCTTTTGCCAATATACGGGAAGCGCATCAGCGCCGATTTTGTGGTCTGGCGCTACAAAATGTTTTGATTTTAACGGCCTCTAACTCGAAAAAAAAGAAGACAAATCCAGCCGATTTCCCATTTTCTTACTTTAGATGACGCGCCGGACATTTGCAAGCAGGTACGCAAAAAGTGACGTATATCGACCGGTAAAATATGGAGTTATGTACGAAAAACCGGAGGGTGGGCGGATTTCGCCCCCCAACAGTGCGCGTGTTAATATAATGCTTGATAACTGGCGATGGGTGCGAGGAATGCTGACGGCCAGCTTCAGAGATAAGATATCATTGAGTTTCATAAATGCTGTCGAGGACTACTGGGAAAGTCAGCCCACCGTCACCTCAGCGGCTGCGGCCGCCAATCTGGCCACGACCGCCCAAGCGGCCACAGCCATCCCAGTGGCCTGACGACAGCTGCTACAGCAGCTACGGCGCCCCAGTGATGTCTAAAAATACAGCTCAGCGGTAGCTGTGATGATGGCCGCTCCAGCTGTGCCAGCTGCTTCGCCTTAGACTGGGGTGACATCGGTTTAGAAACAAGAAAAAAACAACAACATAAATTGCAGGATTATGTGTGCTGGACATTGGTGGTCGGGCTGGTCCTGACTCAAATCTTGCACTTACTTTTCCTCACTGGTATCCACGCCTCATTTTGAGGAGGCATGAAGGTGTTGAAAAGGCGCAACAATGTGGACCTCACCGTTATCATGAATGCTAAGTAGGTATACCTAGGGGACCCTCTTCCGATGTCCGCACCCCCTGGACCAAATCCTGACTACGCCACTGCCGATGACACTATGGAACACGTGTGAAGATGGCAAACGAAGGGCCTTACCGTTCGCATTCACGGCTGGGCAGGCCACAGCAGCCCAGCAGAGGAGCACAGCCAGGCGGACGGTGGTCATATCCTCTCAGCTCGTACGGACCGCACCAAGCGCGGCTGCACACTGTAAACACTGCGTCGAGTGCAGCCCAGTTGATTGTACACCGCGCTGACGGGGGGGGGGGGTTCGGGCCTCTGTCCAGGCGCCGGGATCCCGCCGTCCGCCGTGCAGGTGACGTCATCATAGGCGGATGTATCCGAGCTGGGTGGGGGAGGAAGCTTAGCACAGATTAAAACATTTTACAAATTGTTCGCATGCCACTGGACAAAAAGGAACAACTTCGACGTGGATTGGATCCAACACCCCTAACGCCGAGATCGTCCCCACGCCCCTGGACGTTGCACCCCAGGGCGGGGAAACAGGCTGAGTTCCACGCCGTCTGGAGGTGCACATCACTGCTGAATGTCACAGTGAGCGTGCAGGGTCCGCGGTGCAGCGTGCAGGGCGCGCAGTGAGCATCGACTCAGTTGGCGGCGGGTAGTCCCCCACTTTTCAGAGGGGTCGTATCGGCACTCAGTTGCTGTCAGCATCAACTCAGTTGGCACTCAATTGCTGTCAGCATGTTCGTCGAAATGCTCTTGAAAGAACACATGTTTAGTAGGTGCTGTCGAAATTCGAGGGCACACGTGGGACTAAAAGGGCGGCTTGACGAGTTGCCCGGCGCCCCCAAGAGCTTCAGAGCGCCCCTTCGGAATTACGAGGATGTCCCTGGATCGGCTGGGGCGCTCGCTCCTGGACGGGCAGAAGAACGTCGCAATGCATTACGCCAATGCATTATGCATTCTCGAGGTCAACGCGACTCACTGGCCACTGCTGAGACCGGCGGGCACCCCACGGTTGTAGGTGGCGCTGCGATTCGACCTAATCACAGCGTCCTCGATGACTGATTTGAGGCCCGCTTGCTCACTCGGTGGGATGGCCGCTTCTGAGCACCCAAAACTCCGCATGTGTGCATTGCGCTGGACGTGCCTGAGCCGGTTTACCGTAGATGTCTTCAGAGAAACATCAGTATCTATAGCAAATTGTCGCCAACCATAAGCGTCTCCACCGTCCGTTAAACAATACTGATGACGTCCAGAGGTGGAACTTTACATACTTTTGTGATAAAATTTGCCCTCCCGCCCTCCAAATGTTGCTGAGGCCTTTGACCTTATCAGTCGGACACTTCCCTCCACTCATCCCACACCGTCACCCCTACTTCCAGCTAACAAATGTTTTCTATTACTGGCCATAAATACCGGTACACGTTTCTGGTTGCCTCGAACCCGGTTCGCATTGCATAATACTTTGTATTTATTACATCAGTTTATCGCCATCTCACCTTCGTGCTTCCTGCGTCTCTTTTTTCCGAAAATCTTGTTCAATGAAGTGTTTCTATATTAATCCGGGACCGGTCACGACGATCCTCACGACCCTCATAACGACCGCCTGAGCCGCAATCGGAAGGCCTGACCTTTAGAGGTAGGCGAACGCTCACTGGAGTACCATGTCTTGGCAGATAAACATGACAGAGACGCGACAATTGAAACCGGAAAAAGCAATTGCACTAGAAAGAAATGAGCACATTCAATAACCAGACAAAGAAAATAAGCAGAAAAACGAATACGCAAATGCGCAAACACCCCGAGGTGGGAAAATAGGAAGAAGTGGTTTGTACGGTGGGTAGCTCAGCCATGTCAGATGGCAGCACTGGAGCTCCGCCAGGCGGCAGCACCCCGTATGATTATGCTAGTGGGCTTAAATTCTGGTTTATATTTAGAAGATAAAATAAACAATAGTTATTTGTATGCCTTGACCAACTTTATAGCGACACATCTTTACAGAAAAGCTAATTAGGTGTTTTGTGTATTTTTGTTACTTGCACTCACTCTAAATTCTAAAATGCAAGAAGTCTCATCTCAAACTTGAAACCTACGTTGACACCGTGCATTCAATCTAAAAAAAACTGGGAATCGTATTGGTTTTCTAGTCAGCGGGTCTAACAAAGTACAAGTCTTTTCTTGTGTCCATGTAAATTTGCTTGGAAGAAATATTGCGTCAGACTGTAAGACGATACAATTTGCTCCAGGTACTTATACATTTGGGGTATATTTGAAGTCATTTCAATTACCAAAAAGTGTCAAAATAACGATGTTATCACGCATAGGTAAACAATGCTTGCCTTGCCCACCTTCGAAAATCGATCCCGCCAAACAGCGAGTCATTCATCTAAAAAAAATCCCAAAGGTCGGTTTATCGCATTCAGCGGCATTACAGTCACGTGCTCCAAGTTGGTTTGTGGTGCAAAGCATGACCTTAATTTGGGCACAGTTGAGCAGCCCTGCTGACAATTATGCTGGGGAGGAGGGTACTTCTGTACCACTCAGGTATGCGGTTCCTGTGGGAAAAGGAGGAAATACACTATTATTTCCCGTGCAGTGAACAAATATAGCTCTCAAATGTAGCGATAAATCTTCAGCTCCAGATATTTTCTACGTCAGTTAGCAACAAGTGACGGTTTACCAAGATCATACCGTGTGCCGTATCACCCTCAAAGCGGCCAGTGGCAACATTGCAGGAAGGTGACCATGAACGATCACCCAGGACAACAGCACGACAGCAACAGTGAATGGCCAGTGACAGCAGGAAGGTGGCGATGGGTGATCAGTGACCGCAGGATAGCAACAGCACGACAGCAACAGTGTCCGTGGTGCTGTTCCTCAGAGGAAATCGGCTTACTGTTCGTTACGTACCACGCAGCTCACACAGCTACGTAGCTCTCACAGATAACGTGTGCACTATTGCACGTGTTACTGCTATCAACGACATTTAAGCAAATTGGTATATTTGTGACCTGTCTGTGAAACATGCAAATTCATTGAGCACTATGCTTGCCCAGAACACCGCCAGCACCCTGCGACCGCATCGTTGCACATTCTTGCAAAAGTTGGTCAAAACTCCCTAGGTATCACATAATACACAAATACCAGCGCAATCATTTCAGCCGGAGTAGTAGTCCTGTCGCAGCGCACTGCACGAGCATCGCCACAAATGACGGGGAAACGCTCCGCATGGAATGGATACTATAACTGGAATTCTCTTCGCGTAGGGTCGACCACCATTCACAAATATATCAGCACGAATGTCGTTCAGTAGCAATTCATGATTGGGCACACGCTGGCCACATCGCATAGCGGCAATTAACCTGGAGTGGTACCAACATGGCCACCGTGAGGCACATTCGAGCTGGGTGTACTCGGCATTAACAGACAAGAATGCCAGGCACACTTGGTAGCCGGGACAACAGTACGTCATATCGTCTGGTGCCTGGTGGTTATTCGCCTTACGACGCGTCGACTGTCTTGTGCTGCACAGCGTCGCCCATCTGTCGGGCCAACTGGTCGCGGGCGAAGAACAGGGACAGGTGGAATTCGAACCCACATCCTGTCGGTTGGGAGACGGGCATCCTATCCTTCCCCAGACTACTCGGCCCCTAGCGTTTGGCCCAGCTTGAGCGCGATTACCATGTCCAGCCCAACTGCACGTATATCCACCAGCCACCAATGATCGGCAGGTCGGCGTAAGCACACTGTACTTGACTACCACAAGAGTAGCTACCCGCCTGCGATTCCGATCCTAACACCCACCGTACTGTCCACCCAACCGGCACACACTTTGCCGGTGAAGGCGCCAAAACAGTGACAGCCATCATGCTACAGTGAAATCTAGCGAAGTCGCCCGACCCTCATCATGTTACAGTTGCGTCCAGCGAAATCGCATGGTCCCTGCTATGTTAGTGCCACTATATACTACTCTCGGAGCCTTCACAACTGAGTGCTCGGCCCCCATTGCACTAGCCGTTCCCCGAGATTGCGCTGGTGCTCCCAACATGGCGACGGCCGCGACGGCGCGACAGCTTACGCCGCACACACCTCCCATAACATCCCCAGTATAAAGCAATAAACACCCTCCCATAACATCCCCAGTAACGTGCCGCTAGCCAGTCCTCATCACACAACGGTTACGCCCGTCCACCGAGCGCGCCGTCGCCACCCTCGGCCCACCGCCGCGCCGGTCTCACTGGATGGGCGACACCGGATGCGGCTGCAGCAGCTTGCTGTGCGACCTCACCACATGCTCCTGCAGCGCGTCGTCTGTGGACAGAGTCGTCGTCACACAACACACACTCGCCGGCCTGGGGGTGGCAGGCGGCGTGGCACTATCCATACCGATCTGCATCACGTCACGGGGGTGCCACGAGCTACGGCTGACCGACCAGCGCCCGCGGCATCGATTCATAATCAAATACCTTAAACAGATGCTCCGGTGCGGGTGGCACGCCCCGATGGCGCGACCTCGCCTTGTGACCGGAGCGGTCGTCTCCCCGAACACAAGAAATCTGGATAGCCCAACATGATATAGGACATAGGATATAGGACAGCACAACATGCACGTGGTAAGTGCTACAGCAAGGAACTGGGGTGCAAGTGTTTGTACAATACTACCCCACAAGGGTGCCGGAACATGGGACCACTATGGCATTTGCAGTGTGGATGTCTCTGTGCAAAGCAACACAGACACACGCACGCACACAACCAAACACACACGACCGAATATACACCAACAAACCACACACATGCCTACACAAATGAAACTAACATGCCTATGCAGCGGTAGAAACAGCACATACATCTACGAAACTAAAACGAGCATGCTAAAACGTAGGGATACAAAATCGGCGTATAATTAAAGAGTCCGAGTTTTGCTCTGGTGTAGTATCAGTTTTTTGTTTGTTATGGTTATAATTCCAATAGCACAGCAAACCTAATACTTGGATAATTAACTTTAGATGCTCGCGGTATAGCTACATTACATTAACCTGCCTCTTATGGTATGCACTAGCTGTCTGATGCATTTCATATGGATCAGTAAAATACGTGAACAAAAGAAGACCATTCATGAGATACGACACAGATATTTTTCCGATTCCGTGTCGCTCGTCACCAAAGCTTTCCAATTCCGAAACAGTCAATTCAGATGAGATGCCGGAGTCACTGGCTGACAATTGAATGTTACACAGCAAGCCGACCAGCATACAAGGGTAGGCATTCAGAGCCCAGGATGAGGCGGGAACCGAACGCAACAGCCTGCAGGTGACCGGGCAGGGCACAAACCACACACAGTGGCACCACCTGTAGACACGGTAGGGTATATTTGCCAGCGTCGCAATCCCGTTGCGGTCGATTGTCCAGGAGTTCGTCATAACAGCATGTGCAAATTTCAATATACATTGCACCCCGATAGGGTGAGTTGCACGAGGCAGAGTTGCACATTTACCAATGTAAATTATATCATTATCGATACCGCACCGAAAGTACCGGTAGCCATTGCCTGGAACACTGTCTACGCAAAAAAATCCCTCAGTTGACACTCCAGCCTTTGACAGCCTACGACAGCCCAGTCTACGCGACCACCAATCACTAGGCCTCACATTCGGAGGAGCCGCGCAGGCACTCGACGGCCCGCAGCAGCGCGTTCTGAGAGGCGTGGTGCCAGACGAGCACGGCGTCGTTCATAGGGCCCACCACCGCCTCGAAGCAGCCGACCAGGCAGGTGTCGGCCGGCACAGCGGCGCCGGCCAGCCTCCGCAGACTGGACCGCCAGCGAGACGCCGGTCCGGCCAAGGTCAGCTGTTGCAGCTCACAGACACCTGGCGGTCACGGACGTCAGGTCAGCTCAGCTGCTGCAGCTCACAGACACCTGGCTGTCACGGTCGTCAGAGGTCAGCTGCTGCAGCTCACAGACACCTGGCGGTCACGGTCGTCAGAGGTCAGCTGCTGCAGCTCACAGACACCTGGCGGTCACGGCCGTCAGAGGTCAGCAGCTGCAGCTCACAGACACCTGACGGTCACGGTCGTCAGAGGTCAGCTGTTGCAGCTCACAGACACCTGGCGGTCACGGACGTCAGAGATGAGCTGCTGCAGCTCAGACACCTGGCGGTCACGGCCGTCAGAGGTCAGCTGCTGCAGCTCACAGACACCTGGCGGTCACGGTCGTCAGAGGTCAGCTGCTGCAGCTCACAGACACCTGGCGGTCACGGACGTCAGAGATGAGCTGCTGCAGCTCAGACACCTGGCGGTCACGGCCGTCAGAGGTCAGCTGCTGCAGCTCACAGACACCTGGCGGTCACGGTCGTCAGAGGTCAGCTGCTGCAGCTCACAGACACCTGGCGGTCACGGTCGTCAGAGGTCAGCTGTTGCAGCTCACAGACACCTGGCGGTCACGGACGTCAGAGATGAGCTGCTGCAGCTCAGACACCTGGCGGTCACGGCCGTCAGAGGTCAGCTGCTGCAGCTCACAGACACCTGGCGGTCACGGTCGTCATAGTGACAACCCCGGGCCGGAGGTCAGCTGCTGCAGCTCACAGACACCTGGCGGTCACGGTCGTCAGAGGTCAGCTGCTGCAGCTCACAGACACCTGGCGGTCACGGCCGTCAGAGGTCAGCTGCTGCAGCTCAGACACCTGGCGGTCACGGCCGTCAGAGGTCAGCTGATGCAGCTCACAGACACCTGGCGGTCACGGTCGTCAGAGGTCAGCTGCTGCAGCTCACAGACACCTGGCGGGCACGGTCGTCAGAGGTCAGCTGCTGCAGCTCACAGACACCTGGCGGTCACGGCCGTCAGAGGTCAGCAGCTGCAGCTCACAGACACCTGACGGTCACGGCCGTCAGAGGTCAGCTGATGCAGCTCACAGACACCTGGCGGTCACGGCCGTCAGAGGTCAGCTGCTGCACCTCACAAACGCCTGACGGTCACGGCCGTCAGAGGTCAGCTGCTGCAGCTCAGACACCTGGCGGTCACGGCCGTCAGAGGTCAGCTGCTGCAGCTCACAAACAGCGAGGCCAAAGCCAATAGCGATTTCGGCCCGCCGAAGTCTAAACGAATTAATTTTGATCCCACGAAGCTGAAGCGCGAACATGACATGTTCAAAAAGGTACACGATATTGCAGTTAGTTGTGTCATTACACTCCCTAGGCTCAGGAAAAGAACTAGGGACGGATGATTCTCTCCCCTCCCTAGCCAGGGCTAGGATGAGTCAAGAACAACTCACTGCCCGCCCCAGCCTGAGTTAGTTATTTGAGTTTAAGGGCGCTTCGACCACCCTTCTCCAGCCTAAGATGCGCTGAGCAGCGGGAGGAAAGGCATAACAACCAGTTTTAGAAGAAGGGTATGAAAACATAGATAAACAGAGATGGCAACACGTAATATAATATCGAGTATACAGCGTCCAAGACTCTGAGTATGGGCAGCATGTGCCCAACAAATGATTACAAATGCTTATGGTACAAAATAGTGGGTAATTTGATATCCCGGTCGGACGCCGCAGGCGAACAGCGAAAAGCCGCAGCTGAAGACAGCTTCGCTCCCAAGACCGACCCCACATCTTTCCAGGGCCGCGGTAGCTTGATTGGACCCTTGACCGTAAGCTGGTGGGTTCGAATCCCACAACCGGTGGTATTACCGAGTCCACCCGGGACCAACCGGCGTGAGAGGTTGGCGACGCTATCTGACCCAGCAGTCGGATGCGTCGTAAAAGAACCCACATACCCATCACCCTCACCTTTCCCGACTGGCGTCGCGACGGTGGTGCCATCTATGGCACGCATCAGCAGATTGTCTTGTGCCACAATGGCCGGATTCAGGACCGGCACCACGTACTTCTGCGCCCACTCGGCGTCGCCAGCCAACTGGGAGCGAACAGCAGCCCTGTGCTTCAGGTCGTCTGCCAGCGGTAACCGTAATCGGCGTCACGTTTGTTTATGGGCCCACACTGTCTGCGACGGCAATGGAGGGCGTCGGTGGAAGGTGGATACCCAGGGTGGAACAGGGCCATCAAGGCGAGGGAGGGTGTCGGTGGAAGGTGGATACCCAGGGTGGAACAGGACCGTCAAGGCGAGGGAGGGTGTCGGTGGAAGATGGATACCCAGGGTGGAACAGGGCCATCAAGGCGAGGGAGGGTGTCGGTGGAAGGTGGATACCCAGGGTGGAACAGGGCCATCAAGGCGAGGGAGGGTGTCGGTGGAAGGTGGATACCCAGGGTGGAACAGAGCAGTCAAGGCAAGGGAAGGTGTCGGTGGAAGGTGGATACCCAGGGTGGAAAATGGCCATCAAGGCAAGCGAGGGTGTCGGTGGAAGATAGATACCCAGGGTGGAACAGGGCAGGGCACACACAAAATCCATAAAAATATCACTCCACGTGGAAGACGAATGCAGTAGATAAGGATGAATACAACGAAGAATGGCTCTTAGGTGCTCCTGGGTTTTAGACATTGCGTGTAAAGAAAGCATACGACCTTCAATGTACCAGGAAGTGCTGAGTTGACATCAAAAGTAACGTTAAGGATTATACTTTATTACTCAACGTTTCGGCCAGGGGCCATCGTCAGGAGTGATATAAAAATGTCAAGTTTAACAATTGAAAAAAGCACGCCAGAAAAAAAGCGTGCAAAAGACACGTGGAATGCAGAAAAGCCTCCTCAGTGGTGCAGACACTTAAGAAACTCCAAACCAGAAACAAACTATGTCAAGATAGAATCCTCTGAGGAAGCCCGAGCCGATGGCCCATATACATATCGATACATACACTCACGCACATATATAGACATAGATCCAATATAACGCGTAATACATAAAATATAATTTATGTTTATGTAATTTAAGTGATATACCAAGACGTCGTTTGCGTGTTTAGTTGCGGCCGTAGATTACGTATGTGTAGAGATTCGAGGACCTTTAGATCAGCGTTGTCCCTGGCTGTTGCTAGAATTTCTACTTCGAAGTTTGTGTTAGTGTCGCGTGTTCCATGTTATAATGTTTGTCGATCATGTGTTCGCTTAAAGGTGTGTATGCTCTCCGAAGTCTGGCATCTCCCAAGTGCCCATTGTACCTATCCCTGATACTACGTTTGGTTTCACCGATATAAAATATTCCAAGACAGCGGTTGCACGTTATTTTATAAACTACGTTTTTTCCTGACCTGTTTTTCCGGACCTGACCATGACCTGACCATGACCTGTATCAACGGGCTCAAAGGTAGATGCACGCGAAAAAAACGTAGTTTATAAAATAACGTGCAACCGCTGTCTTGGAATATTTTATGTCGGTGAAACCAAACGTAGTATCAGGGATAGGTACAATGAGCACTTGGGAGATGCCAGACTTCGGAGAGCATACACACCTTTAGGCGAACACATGATCGACAAACATTATAACATGGAACCCAGCGACACTAACACAAACTTCAAAGTAGAAATTCTAGCAACAGCCAGGGACAACGCTGATCTAAAGGTCCTCGAATCTCTACACATACGTAATCAACGGCCGCAACTAAACACGCAAACGACGTCTTGGTCACTTAAATTACATAAACATAAATTATATTTTATGTATTACGCGTTATATTGGATCTATGTCTATATATGTGCGTGAGTGTATGTATCGATATGTATATGGACCATCGGCTCGGGCTTCCTCAGAGGATTCTATCTTGACATAGTTTGTTTCTGGTTTGGAGTTTCTTTAAGTGTCTGCACCACTGAGGAGGCTTTTCTGCATTCCACGTGTCTTTTGCACGCTTTTTTTCTGGCGTGCTTTTTCTTCAATTGTTAAACTTGACATTTTTATATCACTCCTGACGATGGCCCCTGGCCGAAACGTTGAGTAATAAAGTATAATCCTTAACGTTACTTTTGATGTCAACTCAGCACCTCCTGGTATATTGAAGGTCGTATGCTTTCTTTACACGCAATGGATAAAGATGAAGACCACCTTTATCGTAAATTGTTCTGCAAAAAGCCCAGATGACCATCTAGATGCATGGCATGACAACCCAGGGGGATTATATGTGCTGCCTCCCGAACTGAATGAACACTGGGCGGCAGATTCTAGAGTAGTAACAACATGACGTCCCATCACGATCACATTACAATTCACATATCGGATAGATTCACACATATAACCCACGACTGTTCATACATATAGCCCACGACTGTTCACACATATAGCCCACGACTGTTCACACATATAACCCACGACATGGAATGTGTAGTTAGCGCGCTCACAACACTCACACCTGCTCACCCTGCTTCACACATCCTCATCGTTCTCACACGCCTCAACAGTACACAAAACGTGTGGCCACCTCTTGCCAGACGTCCTCAGCACACACCAGGCATACCCACCATTCACCGTATGAACTCACCGTATCTTAGACGTGCTTAACGTCCCTCGACGTACTCACCAAACGATCGACATACTTACTGTCCGTCAGACTACTCACCGCACTCCCGGACTACTCACAGCACTCCCATACATCCTCAGATCTCCCTCCATACTCCCATACATTTCCAGACAACTCCCGGATTACCAGACGTCCCCAGATTACTCACCATACTCGCAGATCAATCCTACATTACTATAATTCCCCAGACGACACACATACCTCCAGACTACGCACCATACTCCCAGACATACCCATACTACTCACCATACTCCCAGATGTGCACCACCTGGCTGAGGTTGCCCACCATACTTCCAGATGTACCCAGACTACTCACCATACTCCCAGATGTACCCAGACTAATCACCATACTCCAAGATGTGCACCACCTGGTTGAGGCCACCCACCATACTCCCAAATGTACCCAGACTACTCACCATACACCCAGCTGTGCCCAGACTACTCACCATACTCCCAGATGTGCACCACCTGGTTGAGGCCACCCACCATACTCCCAGATGTACCCAGACTACTTACCATACTCCCAGATGTGCACCACCTGGTTGAGACCGCCCAGCTCGGCAGTCCAGTACCCCAGCACAGCTGAGTGCTTGGTGCGCAGGTGGAACAGCTCCTCGGTGCCTCGCAGGAAGGCGTGCATCTGGTCCATCCGCAGAGTGTAGGTGCGCAGCTCGTACAGCCGCGAAGACAGCCGACTCACATTCTGGTGGTGGTAGTGAAGTGATGTCACAGCCAAATTTGGTTCTCCATTTCAGTACACATAATGCCTGATACAATGGGCATTGGTGATACCTGCAACATGGTCGTTGGTGGTGGTGGATTTGTGCCTTAGGGCATGTCGACTGCCTTGGTCATTTTGCGCCCATTGCAACATGGTGGGAGGATATGCTCCTGGAAACCTGAGATGCATTTTCGATTCTGAAGGATTTATATTTAAAAAAATTGATGCATAAATATGGGTGGAAACACATTTGCTACAATGACACTTGCACCCTAGAACCAAAATTATATGAGAAACTAGCAGCTCAATGTGATATCCCAAGAAGTAATTCCACACAATGTACATCAAGCAAACAATTCAACAATTCAACCTCCCAAGGAGAAAAATGAGACATGAGGAATCTCACAGGAAAGAAAGCAAATATCACCTATCTTGAAATACTAGTATGCATGTACACATGCAAACACACACAAAACAGGTCAGCCAGTGGTTGATTTTTTAACTCAATGGTATGCATTTCTGAGCATGGCACAACAGGGTGGTACATATTGCACACAAAGCATGCCACATCTTACCACCTGCAGCCAATGTAGTCAGATTATTATATTTAAGCACTGGTGTGCCACATATTGAAACCTGCCTAATAAAAATTGATACTATTGTGCCTTAAGGTATTGCCAAGACAAGTTTTACACACATTTTACCTTCATAAAGCCAACAAAGGAGTTAGGTTTGGTTAGGTCATGTCTTTTAAGTTGGAGAAATTTGATATTTTTTCCCAATATATTTTGAAGCCAAAAATGGAACTTATTGTTCTTAAAATGCAGGTTATGATTGGTTGAGTTTCGTTTAAAAAAAAATTTAATCAGAAAATTTGAAGAAAAATGTTTGAAATTTCCCAACCTTTTTTCTCTTTTTACCAGGAGGTTAGGCTATGCTATGTTAGGTTACAACATGCTTCTTATAATATATTGTATGCTACATTACCAAGCTACAAGCCCCTTTTTGGTGTTATTTTGCATTCAAACTGAAAAGTAAACATTTGTATAGAAAATGAGTGGTCAAATCATCTTGATCACATTTTTATACATCAAATCTGGAAAAATCCAAGTATTCAAAAACACCTTAATGCACAAATTTACCACAAAATCAAAGGCTATGTATGGCACATACTGACAGTACATATTTAATAACAATGGCATAACAGTATAAGTTGGAGAAACTTACACAAAACTTGCACTGAAGTTAAGTTTTTTAACACAATGTTCTAACTGATATCTCAGAGAAACTGCTGAGTTGGTAACAGTCACAGGAAATTTTCTTTGGCCTTCATAAAGACATAAAAGATCAGTGCAACTATGAGCCACAAGGACCCTTCTTGGTTGCACTCTGGACACTGAACCATTGCCCACCAAATCTGTTGATCAGCCCTCCCTGGAATACCGAAAAGCAAGCCCTCTTTTCTTATAATGTGTGTCTATGCTGTTTTTAAAGATGTTCAGTGTGCTGCTACTGACAATGGTTTCTGGCAGCTGGTTCCAATGTTCTACTACCCTGTTGGTGAAGAAAGACTGTCTTAAAAGATATAAAGACATAAAAGATCAGTGCAACTATGAGCCACAAGGGCCCTTCTTGGTTGCACTTTGTACACTGAACCAGTTGCCCACCAAATTTGTAAATCAACCCTCCCTGGAATACAGAAAAACAAGCCCCCTATTCTTATAATGATTGTCTATGCCATTTTTAAAGATATTCAGTGTGTTGCTACTGACAATTGTTCCTGGCAGCTGGTTCCAGTGTTCGACTACCCTGCTGGTGAAGAAAGACTGTCTTAACCTTGTCCTGCTGTGATTAACTTTAATTTTGAATTGATGACCTCTAATTGCATCATTTCTGTTAAATTCAAACATTTCCCTGAGATATCCCTGTTCCTGACCATGAACAAATTTAAAGACCTCAATGAGATCTCCTCTCAGCCTTCTATATCTAAGTGAAAACATATTCAATTTCTTCAATCTGTCCTCATATGCCAGGTTGCCTATACCATTAACCATTTTTGTTGCCCTCTTTTGTACTCTCTCTAAAAGCCAACAATCTTTCTCATAACTAGGGGACCAAGCTTGGCCACAGTATTCCAAATGTGGCCTGACATATGCACAGTAAAATGTGCATATGTCTTAACCTTGTCCTGCTGTGATTAACTATAATTTTGAATTAATGACCTCTAATTGCATCATTTCTGTTAAATTCAAACATTTCCCTGAGATATCCCCGTTTCTGACCATGAACAACTTTAAAGACCTCAATGAGATCTCCTCTCAGCCTTCTATATCTGAGTGAAAACATTCAATTTCTTCAATATTTCCTCATATGCCAGGTTGCTTATACCATTAACCATTTTTGTTGTCCTCTTTTGTACTCTCGCTAAAAGCCAACAATCTTTTTCATAACTAGGGGACCAGGCTTGGACACAGTATTCCAAATGTGGCCTGACATATGCACAGTAAAGCTTCCTGATGACTTCCTCACTTTTGTATGATACAATCCTATTTATTTCCCCATGCATTCTTAGTGCCTTCTTCTTGGCTTCTTTGGTCTGTTCTGATACCCCCAATTTAGTGTTCAAAATAACACCCAAGTCCTTCTCCTGCTGAGTCACAGATAGTACTTGGCCAACCATCAAGTATGGAGCCTTCATATGCTGCCTACCTACATGCATGATTTTGCACTTATCAAAATTAAATTTCCTTTGCCATTTTTTCGGACCACTTCACAAGCTCGTCTAAGTCTTTCTGCAGCAAGACCTTCCAAAAAAACTTATACATGCCATCTAAACATGAACATTATTGGTAAGAACACAGCTGGAGATCCAGGCATGTTAGACAGAGGGCAGTCTGGACCACCTAGTTTGTGTTTTGGTACCCTGCTAACGTTAATTTGTCATTTTCCATATTCAATCTGAAAATGTCTTGAAAATAAGGACTTGGACTGCCTGACTTTGTGAGAAACATAAAGCACCTTAGGTAGGTAGGTACCTACCTACCTACCTACATCAACATGGGCTGCACCAAAGTATGGAATGGGAGCATATCTCCAGAAACACAAACACCATGAAGCTTAACATTATGTCTCTGGGACTGGGTGATGAATGGAAATAATGGACAAAAATACTCATCAGCCAGGATTGGTTTTCTATTTTGTAATACTGGGTGTTCAGAACAATATTTGGTAAATTTGCATCTCAATCTGAAGGTGTTGAAGATGTGACCATTCCTTTCTATTGGAAATGCTTACTTTTCAGTTGGCAAGCAAAACAATACCAACAATGGGACTTGAAAAGTTACTGGGCGCCTAGGTACCTACCTGTACTGCAAATGCTAACACCTGGATCCTCCAGATAATGCGAGAAAAAAAACAAAGTCGAACCCAAGGCCGTCGCGTCGAACCTTACCATTCGAGATGTCTAGGTAGGTAGGTAAGTATATGGCGCAAAAGTGACTGCTCAAATGCTGAGTTGTAGAGAAAATAAATAACTAAAGATTGTCCTCCACTCGCCCCTATCCACGACAATTTTATAAAACAAAGCCTATCGAGAAACCTGGGACAAGAGTAGACCAAGAACCATTGCGCCTGAACGTAAACATAAATGACCTTGAAGAACTGTTTACTCAGCACAAGAGTTCTTTGAAAAATGTTCGATTCCTTGCTGGAATGGCTAATGAACTAGGGTCCAATTGCTAAGCAGAGCTCGTTGCGTGAATCCCAGCCTCACCGCCCGACCCGTGCATTCAGTTCAACGGCAGAATTCTGGCCGAGAGCGTGACATACCCATACAACTCTGGGTCGGCCGTTCCTGGCCGTTCCTGGTTGTTTCTAGCCGGGCCCCCACGAAGTTGGTTTGGTAGCGGGCTTGAAGGCTTCCCTTTACCATTGGTACACATGCAATTTTACCGTTTTTCTCTACGCTCTCTTGTATGTTGTATGGCAATATAGATCACTTTGACGTATACCAATTGAAAGACCTATTCTTCAGCTTCAGCAAAATGTATCCTAAATGACCCAGTAACAATCTTCCTGCCTAACAATGTGCCGTTTCCGGCAGGCTGACCATCAAGTGCCTCCAAAATAAAGGGATTTTTCCCGATATTGGTAGGCTCCCTCTACCGTCCGTTTTAGCTGGTCAAGTTGTCACCCCGTTCAAGAGCGAAAGAAAGGACAGAGAGAGAGGGGGGAAGCTAAGTGCGCCTTAGCTTCTTCCCCTCAGTGGCAGGAGAGTTTCCGAAACGTAACAACAGAAGACCGCCTGAAATGATCTGACCGCCCCTAGACCGCACTAGGAGGCTCTCTGTCGTCATAAGAGGTCCCATAGCCGCTACAGGAAACTAATAGCTGCCACAAGAGGCAGGGACGGATCCAGGAATTGTCATCTTGGGGAGGGGACACGTGTTTGGAGTGGCGCCACCGCGAAAGTAGCTTGAGGGGTGCCTTTCCTGCCGAGAGGCGCCTGTGGCTGGAAAATTCGAGGGTGTTGGGGTGCACTCGAGCCTTCGTGAAGGGACGCATTTTCCTAGTCGAAGGGACGTCACCTTTTATGGGGGGAGGGGGCACATGCCCCAACTTCCCTCCCTGGATCCGCCACCGACAGGAGGCCCCATATAGCCCACGTAATATATATATTTGTGTATTTGTATATATATATATATATATATATATATATATATATATATATATATATATATATATATATATATATATATATATATATATATATATATATATATATTATGTACTGAACTGGGGCGGCAAGGGAACACCCACGCCAGCAGGTAAGGCTAACACTGATGGTGGCCTCAGCTGAGATACCCCTCGGGCAAATGACGTCGCAGGAGCCGACGGGACGGCTTCGGGAACGGATACAGCAACGGCATCACTCGCGACCTGATCTGGTCATTATGTGAATGACCTATCGGCGGTCCGCGAACTTGACCGTGCACGCCTGACCCGTTGTCTGCACGATGGTCGCTGGCAGCCGGCGGCTGTGGAAGGCTGACGTCTTCCTATTTGTATATTTATTTATTTATTTCACGATTGACGATACATGTCCTCTACGTGCATTGGCTATTATGGACAGTCCTCTGCAATTTGTTTTGAAAATCACAGTTTAAAATCATATTTAGGCAATCCAACATCCGTAGGTTTTAAGTAATCCAATATTAGTGCGTTTAAGTGATTCAACATCAGTAGGTGTTAGGCCGTCGAACATCAGTAGGCTAGGTTAGGTTGCATTAATATTTATTGATAATTGTATGTTATTTTTCATTATATACCACCACACCCAAAACCTTTTCCCACACTTTCCATATGTTGTTGAGGTGGGATAACAGGTATATGTAGTCAATTTTCTTCTTGCTTTTTAAAAAGTTATTTCAATGTTTTTGATATTCTTTTCTTCGACTGATTTCTTAGATAGAAGTACTTGAACTTAAAGTGCTTATATCCTTGGAAGTTTACATTTTCCAAAGGAACAATCAGAAATCAGAAATCAGAAATCACCAGAAAAACAACATTGTGATAAAAGAATGGCCCAGAGGCTTCTTATGCATGTTTGCCATTTTAATTATGAATATCGGGGTTTTAGGGTGCGTCAACCCCATTGGGTTATATTTCACCCATAACAAGGTTGCCTAAGCACGCGTCATACTCACAAACGAATATAAAACATCGGTAGCTATTAAGGCGCTTGATATAAGATCTGGGGAAACAAATAATCAGTTAGGCAGGTGCATGTATTACGTCAAATCCCATCTCCGCAAGGAAGCACAAAACTGCTCCATTGTGTATAAATCGAGAATAATCTCCCAATAAGTCCTTCACCCTCAGAGCATTCGCATCATATCCGAAGTGGCACCTACGTTCTTCTCCGTATGCTTGGCACACCACCAGCACATGGTGCACAGTCAGTGCGGCATTACACCTAACACATTTCGGCCTGTCGTCCCCGCACAATAAATACCTATGTGTTGCTAGAGTGTGACCAATTCTGAGACGACAGATGGCTACCTCGTCCCTTCTAGTTTAGCTGAAGGACGTTGGCCACGGAGCTAACTATGGTTTGATTTGCTTTAATTGGTTGAATTCCACTTGGTCCCATTTGCCCTGCCACTGTCTGAGAATAAATGATGAGATAATTGGATAGTAGTCACTGGCAAGAAGTGGGAGAACGCGACTCCTTGGCGTTTGTGCTGCACGCCTTGTGGCCCTGTCGGCCAGCTCGTTACCACGGATTTCGACATGTGCTGGAATCCAGCAAAGTATGACCTGTTTTCCCATGCGATGCAGAGAAGTAAGGTGCGATAAAATGTATCGTACGATGACATGTTGCTGGTTAAAATTGCGCAACGCCACAAGACTGCTCAGAGAATCAGTAAAAATAACAGGTCAAATATCGTCGTCAACCTCGATGTATGCAAGAGTTTTGCTGATGGCCATCAACTCCGCAGTGAAGACCGTGGCGTGTGGCGGCATTTTACACAAATCCTATAATTGTTGATGGAAAGAATCAACCTAAATATAGGCATCACTCACTTGTTATCTCATGATAACCTCTCCTTTATACTAAGTTTGAGACATATACTTAAAATACACAGGTCAGGACATCGAGCAATCGTGCTCCAATCACTTAAACAAAACCTATATAATGCCATTCCAAAAGGCTTGATACTTTTTGTCAATAAAGTTGAACATGTGTTCCTATGACAAGAACTATGCTATTTTTTCAACAAAAATGATCATGCTTGTATTCCAGACTATGTTTTGATGATAGAACAGATATAGTGGGCTGGATCCAGCCCACTATATAGCAGAAAAAAAACTTGTTCAACTGTAAATGTATCTAATGGATAAATTTGTCACCTGATATCATTCTTTGTCCATTCTGTAAACAAATGTAGCTCATGAATGCACCATTTCAGTCAGCAGATCTGACCCAAATCATCTATTTCTCATACCTTTGACCCAAACTTAGTGTAGCTACAACTTAGTGGTAAATGCTTGACATGAGGGTCTTATCGTGATTGTTATTTCGGTGTACAAAGAACATATTTTTTACCAACAAGCACACAAATTCGTTGAAAAGCAAAATAATACCAAAAATGAGAAATTGCAAGGTAACCTGGCATAAAATTAGCTAGCCTAATCTATTTTCTCAGAGAAAAGTATCAAAATCTTGAAATAAAAGGATATAGCCGAACCAGGCCTATCCATCTTTTTCTTTGGTGGAGGAAAAACATTGTCAACATGCAAATTCATACTACAGGAAATCAGACTGCAACTCATGGAAAGTTTCAGGAAGGCATTCATAGCATGATTGCATTGTACATAAATATTCAATTATGCATGTATCGTCAATAATCCATGCAAAATTAATCAAGGAATAATGCACCATGCCCTTAGTCTAGCTGGCCTAGAAAAAGCTGTTTTCAACGACTGTTGTATGTCAATGTAGGTAGATATGTACATTGTACATGTTTGGAAAAATACGCTGCTCGTGGATTTTTGGAATCCAGAACACTACCCTCTTCAGAAAATTGTTTCTTCTTTTCTCATCTGGAGGTTGAATCTCCTAAGTTACCTCCTAAGTTTGACAATGAGCTGCTGTGATCAAGTAAAAGTGCTCAAAATTCACCGAGAGGGGGTGCAGATTGAGTTACGATGCATAAGGTTTAAAAAAAATATTATCCATACTGGATGACTACAAAATATTCCTCTCAACATGCAAGATTACAATGCACAAATCGAACCTTGCCAATGCATGAGAAAAATATGTGTCGTAACAAATGTTCAATGGAAAGCACAGAACAATATTAATAACTCAGTCAGCGGAAGATAAATATACTTGCTTGTAGAGGAAGCAAAATAAAAGTAACCATTGCGTATGATTTGAAAAAAGTATTCTGCAACCATATTGATACCATATTAAAAAACCTTCGGATGACGTCATGCGGGCTTGAAGGAAAACTTCGATCTACCTTCTAGTAAAGGTATCTTGTTTCTAGCTATCTTGGTTCCTGGCGGCCGATCAGCTGACTCCAGGGGCCGGTCAACCCCGGGGGGGGTCCAAGTTGTTCCGGGCCTGTGACGTAGCCAAGGCGATACTCGGGAGCACTTTGAGCGCATCTCAAGCCAAAATGGACAATATTTGCCACGGCTTTACGCAAGAAATTTTAATTGTACATGAGAAAATTTGATACCATGCAAATTCCTGAAGAGTTCTACACACGAATCCGGATCGTTTTTACTTGTATCACACCGAAAAAGTATGTTTCCTTGCCGGTAAATGAGGACACTACACAAAACCGGCAGGCCGACTCCCGGAGGGCGGGGCCTAAGTCGTTGCCATGACGACCGGCTGGCCCTCAAGGCCAGTCTTGCGTCGAGCTTCGGCAGAAAAGGAAGCTGCTGTTAAATGAAATTGAACGTTCTTTCTCATTCTTTGTACTCTTTTTCATGTCATCCTTTGCTTTCTCGTGTCAGCTGAATACAGGAGAAAGTAAAGCATGCCATAGTACCATATGCTCTTTTCTAATGAAAATGTATAGAAAAGTAAGAAAAATGAAGCACGTGAAGTGTTTGCCGCGGTTGCGACACTTTATCACCAATTGCCAGGAATCTGCTAGATTTGGAATATTCTACTATAGGATTTTATAATCCGCCAGATGTCCACCACATTCTAGTAGAATATCGCATATTCTAACTGTGACGTCACCAAGGCGCGCTATATACTAGATCTGAGAATATACTAAACTTGGGTGTACCCGTTCTTTAATATACTCTGGGTCAGCCCTGGGTACTAATACTAAAGGGTACAACGGAATCTAGTAGGTATTCTAGTTCCAGCCCTAGTGACGTCAGCAGGAATGTGCGAGATTTCTAGTAAAATATACCAGGATTTTGGTATATACGGTGACGTCACGTAAACGTTCCAAATACGTTTTAAAACCTGGCTAAGATTCGTCTGTAGCGCAGCGAAGACATCAGAGTGTTGTTGCGGTTAGGCATATGGTGTTTCTGATTGTTGGTACGGGAGATTGAAATATGAGGCTGATGAATATTGTTTGGATTCCTAGGTTATTGAACATGCTCTTATGTTTCGTGCATAATTTCTTCAGTTCATAGGATGCAACAACCCTCAACCTGTTATCGTTCTTAACCCTTAAAATTTCACGAATTGAAATTGAAACCATAGCTGGATTTGCCAAATGTGAACCTAGGCTTACCGGTAAATTTATGCTTGTGTTTGTGTTTGTGTTTTATGAATGTGTTTTATGAATCCTTGGAATTAATCATTCCAATGCAATGTTTATGAAGGTAACTAAGATGACGGGATCACTCATTTTCTGTGCAAATACTTCAGGTTGTGAGCAAAATAACACCAAAAATGGCTTTCATTTAGCATAGCATTATAAATAAATGTAAAAATAACGCATAACCAAACCTAACCTCTCCTAACCTCCCTTTGGAGAAAAAGCTTTGCTAGCCATGTCTTGGAATATTATAATCTTGAATGTGGCATGAACACATTCAAGATTATACCATGCCCAGGTTGCCCATACCATGGTGAATGGTATGGGCAACCTGGCATATGAGGAAAGATTGAAGAAATTGAATATGTTTTCACTTAGATATAGAAGGTTGAGAGGAGATCTCATCGAGGTCTTTAAATTTGTTCATGGTCAGGAACAGGGTTATCTCAGGGAACTGTTTGAATTTAACAGAAATGATGCAATTAGAGGTCATCAATTCAAAATTGACGGCGGGACATGGCTTAAGCCTATTGGTGTCACATGCGGCAGAATATGACTGGAGCCTATTGGTGTCACAGGTGGCGGGACATGACTGGAGCATATTGGTGTCACAGGTGGCGGGACATGACTGGAACCTGTTGGTGTCACAGGTGGCGGAACATGACTGGAGCATATTGGTGTCACAGGTGGCGGAACATGACTGGAGCATATTGGTGTCACAGGTGGCGGGACATGACTGGAGCCTATTGGTGTCACAGGTGGCGGGACATGACTGGAGCATATTGGTGTCACAGGTGGCGGACATGACTGGAGCATATTGGTGTCACAGGCGGCGGGACATGACTGGAGCCTATTGGTGTACAGGTGGCGGAACATGACTGGAGCCTATTGGTGTCACAGGTGGCGGGACATGACTGGGCCTATTGGTGTCACAGGTGGCGGGACATGACTGGAGCCTATTGGTGTCACAGGTGGCGGAACATGACTAGAGCCTATTGGTGTCACAGGTGGTGGGACATGACTGGAGCCTATTGGTGTCACAGGTGGCGGAACTTGACTGGAGCCTATTGGTGTCACAGGTGGCGGAACATGACTGGAGCCTATTGGTGTCACAGGTGGCGGGACATGACTGGAGCCTATTGGTGTCACAGGTGGCGGGACATGACTGGAGCCTATTGTGTCACAGGTGGCGGGACATGACTGGAGCCTGTTGGTGTTACAGGTGGCGGGACTGACTGGAGCCTATTGGTGTCACAGGTGGCGGGACATGACTGGAGCCTATTGGTGTCACAGGTGGCGGGACATGACTGGAGCCTATTGGTGTCACAGGTGGCGGGACATGACTGGAGCCTATTGGTGTCACAGGTGGCGGGACATGACTGGAGCCTATTGGTGTCACAGGCGGCGGGACATGACTGGAGCCTATTGGTGTCACAGGTGGCGGGACTTGACTGGAGCCTATTGGTGTCACAGGTGGCGGGACATGACTGGAGCCTATTGGTGTCACAGGTGGTGGGACATGACTGGAGCCTATTGGTGTCACAGGTGGCGGAACTTGACTGGAGCCTATTGGTGTCACAGGTGGCGGAACATGACTGGAGCCTATTGGTGTCACAGGTGGCGGGACATGACTGGAGCATATTGGTGTCACAGGTGGCGGAACATGACTGGAGCCTATTGGTGTCACAGGTGGCGGGACATGACTGGAACCTGTTGGTGTCACGGGCGGCGGAACATGACTGGAGCCTATTGATGTCACAGGTGGCGGGACATGACTGGAGCCTATTGGTGTCACAGGTGGCGGGACATGACTGGAGCCTATTGGTGTCACAGGTGGCGGAACATGACTGGAGCCTATTGGTGTCACGGGCGGCGGAACATGACTGGAGCCTATTGATGTCACAGGTGGCGGGACATGACTGGAGCCTATTGGTGTCACAGGTGGCGGGACATGACTGGAGCCTGTTGGTGTTACAGGTGACGGAACAAGGTGGTAGGAGCAACTGGGCACGGTGCCTCTTCACATCCGGCAATTTAACATTGGCCCTATGGCAGTGACTGGCAGGAGTAGACCCAAGGACTGCCTGGTGCCCCCTCTTCTTTAACATCGGGCATTCCGCCATCACCTGTGATTGGTGTAATACAATTGTTGCTTTCAGTCCGAAATGGTGTCCAGAATTGTGCAGTGAACGCATCGCTGATGTGAGACCAGGTGGCGCGACTGCTGAACACTGCTATGTTGGAGGAATACTTTGAAGCATAAATGATTGGTGGGATTTAGCAGGTGAGGCCCGCGCGTGCCACGAGCTGTGTGAAAAGTTATTGTCAGACGCATAATTCACTTAATATGTTCTCATGCCTGTGAACTCAAGGAGAACAAACACCATGACATGGAAGCACCCCATCGAAAGACGGTGGTCACCTACAACGCTCATGAGGAAAGGTGGTAGCACCAACAAATGGTGAATGGTATACAGGGCGCCCAACAAGTACAACTCATGGAGTAGGAATAGGGAGGTCATGAGCGCGGGCACGTCGTGGCAGATCCAGAATTTTGCCTGGGGCGCCATTTCGAATTTTGGTGTTATCTTGACTGTGGTGCCCCTTCGCTCGCTGAGAGTGCTCCTATCATGAAATGTCCTACCAACCGGAGAAGACTGGGTGTGTGAGTGTCAAGTGGGCTCCGAGAATGTCAGTGCTGTGCCACAGGTAGCATCGAACCACAGCTGGTGATGGCGTTGGTTGTTTTCGTGGTTTCGGGGCCGTTTGCATTGCACATTTGTCCATCAATTCCAACCGCGTGAGAAGGATTAATCTTATTAATGGGCTACTGATGTACAATTTGTCACACGGTTCAATATTGGGGGCGTAGGTGTGTGGTTTGCGCTAGTGGCATTGTGCAGCCAGTGAATCAATTCCGTTGATGCAAACGGCAATCCAAAGCTCAGTTTTGTTCAGGGTAAGCTATTTTCCTGGCCGATAGGTCACTGACAATGTTACAAGTCTGCTAAGTTGAAAGTACTTCGAACTCGGGGAACCACGTTGTCATCCTAATGTGGAGTATTGTGCAAAATGAAAACGTCAAGTATGCTTTAATGCCTGCGTTCTATTCTCAGAATGGTTCACCTGAGCCGTTGTGGAAACGTTTGGTTCCCGGCAAGAAAAGTCGACTTCGAACAAAAGATCTCATCAAGGAGGCTCAGGGGCCCGCTATGTCAGCCCGTTTGTCTTTTCAACAGTCAGGGGCCCTCCGTGAGACTAGGGCCCGCTTACGTTAGCACTGGAGCACTGTTTATTCGGCCCGGACTGTATCCGTGGCTCGGAGACCGCTTCATCGGCCCGAGGCCCGCTCCGTCAGCTCTGAGCTTCTCTCCATGAAACGTCGGACCTTCTTCATCGACCAGGGTCCCTTTCTTCGGATTGGTCCCCGTCTGTGGACTTAGGGACCCTTCATATGGGCTCAGGGCCTCTCCGACGGCCCAGAGTTCTCTCCAGCGGCTAGGATCCTTCACCGTTGGCTCAGGGGCGCGAACTCTGGGCCCTCTCCGCCAGCCGGGGGGCCCTCCAGCAATCCGGAGCCTTCTCCGTCGGCCTGGAAACTCTTCACATTGACCCAGCCCGGAGTCCTTAACTTCTGCCCGTGGGCAATCTCCATCGAGTCGGGAGGGAGCACCTCTTCATCGGCCCAGGTCCTCTCCATCAGTCCTCGGCCCATTTCGTCGGTCCATGTGTTCTCCACTTCCACCCGGGACCTCACCGTTCGCTCGGAAGCCCTTGAACGCTAAATTTCGTGTGTTTTGTCACGACATATATTGAAACGCATCTTCTTCAGAGGCCTGCTTCACGGGACATGATACCATGTCCCCTCTTCTGGGTCAGCCCCTATTTATATATGCATATGCATGTATATATAATGTATGTGTGTGTGAAATAACGGAGGCGGACACATGCATTAATTACCCTATGTGTACCGAAAAGATGGACGCAAATTCTATCAGTGTCCAACCACAAAAAAAGTATTGCGTACCATAAAAAGGTTTCGGTGTTCATATGAAAATGGCTGAATGTGTTGCTAGAACTGTACATCACCAGTCATGACAAATGTTGCATTGACAATTTTCACCCCGCTTCCAATACCAACCCGGACCCAGTGCCGCCTGGGAGTGTGCTAGCTAGACAGTAGTCAGTGTACTTATGAAATGTCGGTGACTGGAGAAGGGTGGCGCTTAAACTCCATCCTCTCTGAATCATCGCACAGAAAGCACCACTTTGGAAGCACCAGCACCATACAAAAACACCAGCTAAGGTTTTCAGAGAACCTGTGTGACGGTAGTTTCAGTTGAACTGTAGTAAGATGCAACGATTTACGACGAAATGACAGCTAACGACTACCGTAATTGATTCAGGTGAAAATGTATTAATCAAGTGCGATTTTCATTGCAAATTTGACATCACGAAGACAGCCACTTTAACCAGACTTTATTCAGATCTCATCCTGGGGGCGTGCGTACAATCTGGGCTGAAATTTTCGCCCCACCAAACCGTGTCGGGTCATTTGCTAGATTGCCATCAGCATCAACACCATCACGAAATGCATGCCAGATGAGAAAGCGGTACACGTGTGCGATCGTGTAATGTGCAAGTTAACATACGTGTGATGGATGCGTCTGCACTATCTTGTCGTGCGAAGCGTTTCTGTCGCATACCCTCTGCATGTGCTGTCGAACCGCTAGCACGATGAAACGGCTGAAGTTACATCGTCGGTATGCAACATCCACCACGAACGAAGGCCAACAGCGACCGCGGCGGCGTCACTCAGGACGACAGAGCGCTCCTCGCGATGTCACCCGCAGACACGGCATCGCCACCATCGCCGTCACCACCACCACCGGCATCATCACCACGGTCGTGCCCCGGCCACCGTCTCGGCTGGCAGATCGAGACGTCACGACGGACGCCGCGCTCAGTCGACACGTTCACTCGCAGATGAACGGCTTGCGGTGGTGGCAGGCGACGTCGTGCCAGACGATGCCGTCCTGGTAGAAGTCGTTGAGCACGCCGAGGCAGTACTCGTTGCCGTCGCGGTTGTCGGGCTGCCGCTGGCCGTTGCCGCCCGTCCGTGACCAGTTGATTGGCTGCACCTTGTGGCAGTTGCCCCAGACGAAGCTGCTCTGCGGCTGTCGCCTTCCGGACGTCCAGATGAACTCGATGCCTGCCGGCGGGTCCAGAGAGATCAGGGCGGGTGGTCATCTGGTGGTCAGGGGTTGTCGCGGGTGCGACCAGGTCGGGTGGTCATCTGGTGGTGATGGGTGGTCACGGGTGAGATTAGGTCGGGTGGTCATCTGATGGTGATGGGTGGTCACGGGTGAGATTAGGTCGGGTGGTCATGGGTGGTCACGGGTGAGATCAGGTTGGGTGGTCATCTGATGGTCGGGTGAGATCAGGTCGGGTGATCATCTGGTGGTCAGGGATGGTCACGGATGAGACTCGGTCGGGTGATCATCTGATGGTCATGGGTGGTCACGGGTGAGATCAGGTCGGGTGGTCATCTGATGGTCACGGGTGGTCACGGGTGAGATCAGGGCGGGTGGTCATCTGGTGGTCATGGGTGGTCACGGGTGAGATCAGGTCGGGTGGTCATCTGGTGGTCAGGGGTTGTCGCGGGTGAGATCAGGTCGGGTGGTCATCTGATGGTCATGGGTGGTCGGGTGAGATCAGGTCGGGTGGTCATGGGTGGTCACGGGTGGTCATCTGATGGTCATGGGTGGCCAGGGGTTGTCGCGGGTGAGATCAGGTCGGGTGGTCATCTGGTGGTCATGGGTTGTCGCGGGTGAGATCAGGTCGGGTGGTCATCTGGTGGTCATGGGTGGTCGGGTGAGATCAGGTCGGGTGGTCATCTGATGGTCACGGGTGAGATCAGGTCGGGTGGTCATCTGATGGTCATGGGTGGTCACGGGTGGCCAGGGGTTGTCACGTGTGAGATCAGGGCGGGTGGTCATCTGATGGTCATGGGTGGTCACGGGTGAGATCAGGTCGGGTGGTCATCTGGTGGTCAGGGGTTGTCGCGGGTGAGATCAGGTCGGGTGGTCATCTGGTGGTCAGGGGTTGTCGCGGGTGAGATCAGGTCGGGTGGTCATCTGATGGTCAGGGGTGGTCACGGGTGAGATCAGGTCGGGTGGTCATCTGGTGGTCAGGGGTTGTCGCGGGTGAGATCAGGTCGGGTGGTCATCTGATGGTCATGGGTGGTCGGGTGAGATCAGGTCGGGTGGTCATCTGATGGTCATGGGTGGTCACGGGTGAGATCAGGTCGGGTGGTCATCTGGTGGTCATGGGTGGTCACGGGTGAGATCAGGTCGGGTGGTCATCTGGTGGTCATGGATGGTCGGGTGAGATCAGGTCGGGTGGTCATCTGGTGGTCAGGGGTTGTCGCGGGTGAGATCAGATCGGGTGGTCATCTGGTGGTCAGGGGTTGTCACGGGTGAGATCAGGGCGGGTGGTCATCTGGTGGTCAGGGGTTGTCGCGGGTGAGACCAGGTCGGGTGGTCATCTGGTGGTATGGGGGTGGGGAGATGGGCTGGTATTGGTCATGGGTGGTCACGGGTGAGATCAGGGCGGGTGGTCATCTGGTGGTCAGGGGTTGTCGCGGGTGAGATCAGGGCGGGTGGTCAGGGGTTGTCACGGGTGAGATCAGGTCGGGTGGTCATCTGGTGGTCGGGTGAGATCAGGTCGGGTGGTCATCTGGTGGTCAGGGGTTGTCACGGGTGAGATCAGGGCGGGTGGTCAGGGGTTGTCACGGGTGAGATCAGGGCGGGTGGTCATGGGTGGTCAGGTGAGACCAGGTCGGGTGGTCATCTGGTGGTCATGGGTGGTCACGGGTGAGACCAGGTCGGGTGGTCATCTGATGGTCATGGGTGGTCACGGGTGAGACCAGGTCGGGTGGTCATTTGGTGGTCAGGGGTTGTCACGGGTGAGATCAGGGCGGGTGGTCACGGGTGAGATCAGGTCGGGTGGTCATCTGGTGGTCAGGGGTTGTCGTGGGTGAGATCAGGTCGGGTGGTCATCTGGTGGTCACGGGTGAGATCAGGTTGGGTGGTCATCTGGTGGTCAGGGGTTGTCACGGGTGAGATCAGGGCGGGTGGTCAGGGCTTGTCACGGGTGAGATCAGGGCAGGTGGTCAGGGGTTGTCACGGGTGAGATCAGGGCGGGTGGTCACGGATGAAATCAGGGCGGGTGGTCGGTGGGAGACGGTTGTGCCGCAAGCCGTCGGAACGCTTCAGGGTTGGTGCTGACGTCCGAACAGGATCTGCAGCACGGACTGGGGGGAGTTCTGACGGAGATTGGACATTCCGGTGGGTTGCAAAAGCGATTTACACAAGCGATTTAAACGATTTTTAGCTGTCACACGTCACAGCCATCATTGTGTCAGAGTCTTATGCTCAGTCAGATGTCATCAGTCGTCCGTCGTTCGTCCGATGTTTCAGCATATCTCATGGTCTCAGTATAATGTACCAATCGGTGCAACAACATTGCAAGCAAATCAAACGATAATTCGCCCGATATTCTGTGGGAATGCAGGGGAATGGATCAACAAGACGCGACAATAACCCTATACAATAACAACCCAGACCCATAATAACCTATATAAGTAGGACAATAACCCCGATACTCCAACAGGGACCAATAGTGAGGAGTCGCCTGTGAGACACCGCAAGCCTGACACCAGCCCAGACATGCTCCCGTCGACACCAGCCCGGACATGCTCCCGTGGACACCAGCCCAGACATGCTTCCGTGGACACCAGCCCGGACATGCTCCCGTGGACACCAGCCCGGACATGCTCCCGTGGACACCAGCCCAGACATGCTCCCGTGGACACCAGCCCGGACATGCTCCCGTGGACACCAGCCCAGACATGCTCCCGTGGACACCAGCCCGGACATGCTCCCGTGGACACCAGCCCGGACATGCTCCCGTGGACACCAGCCCGGACATGCTCCCGTGGACACCAGCCCGGACATGTTCCCGTGGACACCAGCCCGGACATGCTCCCGTGGACACCAGCCCAGACATGCTCCCGTGGACACCAGCCCGGACATGCTCCCGTGGACACCAGCCCGGACATGCTCCCGTGGACACCAGCCCGGACATGCTCCCGTGGACACCAGCCCGGACATGCTCCCGTGGACACCAGCCCAGACATGCTCCCGTGGACACCAGCCCGGACATGCTCCCGTGGACACCAGCCCGGACATGCTCCCGTGGACACCAGCCCAGACATGCTCCCGTGGACACCAGCCCGGACATGCTCCCGTGGACACCAGCCCAGACATGCTCCCGTGGACACCAGCCCGGACATGTTCCCGTGGACACGAGCCCGGAATGAGCCGTCGCCCACCACCACCACCACCACATACGGTCGCGCTGGATGATTCTGTTGACGGAGTTGCTCTTCTGCGGCGACTCGATGGACACCAGTTGCTGGCCGCGCCGCAGACACCGCTCGTTGGCCTGGAACCAGTCGAACGTGGCGCTGCGGCCCAGCTGCGGGTCCCGCCACGAGTAGTACACGCCGCTCTTGGACGCCTGTCGACTGGACTGGCAGCTGGGCGGGATTTCGCCGCCCTGCTGGAACCGGCCGCCCTGCTGGAACCGGCCGCCCTGCTGGAACCGGTTGCCCTGCTGGAACCGGCCGCCCTGCTGGAACCGGTTGCCCTGCTGGAACCGGCCGCCCTGCTGGAGCCGGCCGAACTGCTGGAACCGGCCGCCCTGCTGGAACCGGCCGCCGAAGTTTTGGCCGTCGGCGCTGCAGGCCAGCACCGCGCACAGCACGACCAGCACCAGCCAGGCGCCGCTCATCTGAAACGGCGCGGCGGCCGCTGTCAGCAGCACAACACAGCACAACACAGCACCAGCCAGGCGCCGCTCATCTGAAACGGCGCGGCGGCCGCTGTCAGCAGCACAACACAACACAGCGCAACACAGCACAGCACAACACAACACAGCACAACACAGCACCAGCCAGGCACCGCTCATCTGAAACGGCGCGGCGGCCGCTGTCAGCAGCACAACACAACACAGCGCAACACAGCACAGCACAACACAACACAACACAGCACAACACAACACAGCACCAGCCAGGCGCCGCTCATCTGAAACGGCGCGGCGGCCGCTGTCAGCAGCACAACACAACACAGCACAGCACAACACAACACAACACAGCACCAGCCAGGCGCCGCTCATCTGAAACGGCGCGGCGGCCGCTGTCAGCAGCACAACACAACACAGCGCAACACAGCACAGCACAACACAGCACAACACAACACAGCACCAGCCAGGCGCCGCTCATCTGAAACGGCGCGGCGGCCGCTGTCAGCAGCACAACACAACACAGCGCAACACAGCACAGCACAACACAACACAGCACAACACAACACAGCACAACACAGCACCAGCTAGACGCCGCTCATCCGAAACGGCGCGGCAGCCGCTGTCAGCAGCACAGCACAACACAACACACAGCACAGTACACCATAACACAACACAACACAACAACGCAGCACAACACAACCACAGCACAACACAACACGGCCAGCATCAGCCAGGCACCGCTCATCTGAAACGGCACGGCAGCAGCCGGTGTCAGCAGCATAACAACACAGCACGCACAGCTTCGAACAGTGCACAGCACGCGCAGCTTCGGATGGTGCACAGCACGCACAGCTTCGGACTGTGCACAGCACGAGCAGGTTCGGACGGTGCACAGCACGCGTAGTTCAACACCGGAACTGGACTGAGATCAGTCCCTGGAAATCCTACATTTGGAAAACATAATCTTCCGGATCAAATTCGATGGTAATCACAAACACTTTTTTGACGTTCTGGACTTTACACTAAGTGCGCAATTTGGCTTACAATTCATGGGATTGTGGATAACACATTGCACAGTATAAATATCAATTTGGCCATTTCATGTAGACATTTGTCTTCAATGACTGTATTGTGTTCCAATACCATGGAATGAAGGCCATGGCCTAATACATCGCACATGAGCATTTTGTCGAAGGATAGTAGGACCGCACCATTGCATTCTAAAACAGCACTGTTCCACTTGCCAGTGGAAGAAAGGCATGTTTTACTGCAGAGGATTGTCTTCTTGGTGGAAATCCAGGATTAGGCTGATGTTCCAACCATGTTCAAGACGCAACACATATCTCAAAGTTGTATCGATGGTCACGTTATCATTTAATCGGATGTCAGCCGTCGTGAGGATTTATCACGTAAACGGCATTAATTTTATACGGCGATAGCATGCACGCTAATGGCCTGTTCTTGCTACGACATTTGTGACAAGTGCTTCGAATCTATTTTCCAGTGCACTTATTTATGGGCGTGCGACACATAGATACATCAATTAAGCATTGCATGCAAAGCAGCACAAGCTTTCGCACTCGGTCAATTACATTTCGTCCTTCATTGCAATGCAAATACAATCATTTCTGTGTTGTCAACGGTCTGATCCATTCTGCTGTCATATTTATGTGATAGTTTCTTTTGGTGCATCCACACCATTGTAGCATACCAAGAACACTCCTCTACAGAGGCGGCACACATGATTTACAAGAAATCAGTATGGAGTGTGAAATTTTCACGTGATGTGTGTGCAGATCTAATGACCGGCTTTGACGTCCCAGCAGCCACCTTAATTACACTTCTGTTTTTAGAACTTCAACCCGAATTTGTACTAAGATTGCTTGAGGAGTTGGCACACGCCAACCAGTGTCCGTTGCTTAGATCCTGAGTTCACCGAGCGGTTGCAACGTCCCAACACTCAACAGCATAATTTTAACCGAGCAGTAGCGAACAGACAACGTTAGGTCTCGCCACTGGCGCGCCCTCGGCCGTTCCCAGCCAGTCGCCAGCTGGGCCCATCAACCCACTCGACATAAACGACTCGAACCATATTTCGTCAGCAAGGAAAAATCCATGCTCCCCAGTTTTGTACCGAGGGCACTAATCGGGGTAACTTCTAGGAATGCATGATGAGCATTCACTTTACGCGAGCTGTATGCTCGTAAATCTGGACCGATGGATGACCTGGAGTCATTTTCTTCATTCCCAGCCTTGGCATTGCATGGCATGACATTTGTTCTGAACCATGCTCGGAAAAGAGAAGAATATATATGTATATATATATATATATATATATATATATATATATATATATATATATATATATATATATATATATATATATATCTTGTACTGCGCACTCAATTCGTCAATCAAGAAATCATCCTATGGTAATGCCCAGTACTAGTACTTCGCGATGAGGATTTTTCTTTTCGCGAATTTTGTTCGCTGCTGACACGACCGAACACAGGGTAAGCAGTTGAAACCGCTACAAGGAAAATTATGCACTCCTAATCGTGCGGTTTTTATTACGTATATTTGGACCGTTAAGAACATCTGAATGGTGGAAATGTTGTCAGTTTCGGCTGTCAACTCCGATACATATAATTGCGAGAAGGGTATTAGTAAGGTATGTGATGGTGCACTTATACAGCGTTCGCTAATGGACTTCACCGCCTCTCCGTGTGTAGAGCACCATCTGTTGCAAACATTTGGTGTTCTAATTTTAGTGCCAACAACAACAGCGATCTTTCTTCCAGACACCAAGTCCACATGAACGGAAAAATGTTGAAATTGTAATTGGATTAATTTATTTTCGATGACGATATCATATAACTTCTTTTCCTTTTTTCAAATCTGAGTATCAGTATCGAAATTGCTGCTGCCTCGGCTTCCCTGACTTTGCCAGGGGCAACCAACCGTGGCGCAGAGCGTCGGCGACGATCACCTGTTCTTTTTCTTTGTTCTCTAGGCGAACATCTAATGGAGGTGATGTGGTCAAGGTGATGGGGGTGGTGTGGTCAAGGTGATGGAGGTGGTGTGGTCAAGGTGATGGAGGTGGTGTGATCAAGGTGATGGTTGTAGTCTGGTCAAGGTGATGGAGGTGGTGTGGTCAAGATGATGGTTGTGGTGTGGTCAAGATGATGGTTGTCGTGTGGTCAAGATGATGGTTGTGGCGTGGTCAAGATGACGGTTGTGGTTTGGTCAGGGTGATGGAGGTGGTGTGATCAGGGTGATGGAGGTGGTGCGGTCAAGATAATGGAGGTGGTGTGGTCAAGGTGATGGAGGTGGTGTGGTCAAGGTGATGGAGGTGGTGTGGTCAAGGTGATGGTTGTGGTTTGGTCAAGGTGATGGAGGTGGTGTGGTGAAGGTAATGGAAGTGATTTAGTCAAAATCAATACCGTTGATGATACACTAGTCGTGAAGAGAAGTGATGACATTTTGGGTGCATGCCTTTGCATCGGCCACCCCAGCATTTAAGTCGGTTGTGTCAGTGTTGAGTTCAGCACTGTTGCAAACAAAGTAGACAGTCGTTTTCCCGCATGCACATAAAACGATAAGTAGTTGAAATGCGATTTTTCAGTGTTGGATCCCATGGCGGGGCTAATGTTTGAGCGCCTGAAATTTTGTTGCTGAAATTGAAGCTGCATACTTTTTTTATTTAAAAAAAAAAAAAACTTTGCACTTCGCCCGGTTGAAAGTTCAGGTTTTCCTATTTAGGCACACTAGCACTAAAGCAAGGTTTGTCAGACTCCTACCGGTGGTTCGTGTCTGCCGAAAATAGGCTCAGAGACGCGTGTATCCAAGCTGGCAGCTCCACATTGCACAGTATGCACACTTAGAACGAGTGTTGAAATTGAGTACAATCGCATTCATCGTTTAGATAACGTCATGCAAGGCAAAAGTGTAATTGCATTAGTGCATACGTTGCGACAAATCAACTCACTGTTTCGGCAATGCGACCGGCACCTAGCACATTGTTCACGAACATTATCACGCCCCATCATATCGCTGCTGCATCAGCCAAGGCCGAGGAGACAGACAGTGCGTCTGTTCTGGTGGAGATCTCCGGTCACGGCGCACAGCGGCGGCGCCACTCTGCCGCACTGCGCGGCGGTCCGAGACGTGTCGTGAAGCAGCTGCTGGACCGGTCCAGCAGCTCCGCTGGACCGGTCCAGCAGCTCTGCTGGACCGGTCGGCCGCATTGCCCAGTACTGGCGGCGTTGTCCAACGGCCGCAGCTGGCTGCCGACTGGAAGCCTGCGCTGCCACATCCGCTGTGCTAACGCGCCGGCCGCCCTCGTGCGGGCCCAGTCCGCCGGCTTGTGCGCCGGATTGGTGCGAGGACTTAGAGCGTCGGCTTAGCGAAGCTGAGCCGGTCAGGCTACCCGCGGACCATTCACCATTACAAGCATAATTTGCCGGGTAATCCTGCGCGGAAGGCTTAGCGCGAGAGAAAACCCACGGCGGCGGAGGTCACGCGGTAGCTCCATGCAGGTGTCGCTTTGTGTTTGATCGAGATGTGCAGTGAAGGTCAAGATCCATCGACCGCACGAGCCGCCCACTGACTGTGGCTGTCACTTAGCGCGAGAGAAAACCCACGGCGGCGGAGGACACGCGGTAGCTCCATGCAGGTGTCGCTTTGTGTTTGATCGAGATGTGCATTGAAGGTCAAGATCCACCGACCGCACGAGCCGCCCACTGACTGTGGCTGTCACTTAGCGCGAGAGAAAACCCACGGCGGCGGAGGACACGCGGTAGCTCCATGCAGGTGTCGCTTTGTGTTTGATCGAGATGTGCATTGAAGGTCAAGATCCACCGACCGCACGAGCCGCCCACTGACTGTGGCTGTCACTTAGCGCGAGAGAAAACCCACGGCGGCGGAGGTCACGCGGTAGCTCCATGCAGGTGTCGCTTTGTGTTTGATCGAGATGTGCAGTGAAGGTCAAGATCCATCGACCGCACGAGCCGCCCACTGACTGTGGCTGTCACTTTCACTTCCCTGCACGGTGGAAAACAGAGCCAGCGTCGCGCCGCGGAATGCGCGGTGAGCCGTGAGCCGGACACGGAACAGGTCATACACTCAGCCGACTGTCAAGCAGGTGCCGTGTCCAAGATGCCACCGTCGTCTGGTGGGCCCTGGACCAGACCAGGCGTGAATCGGGCCGGCCGGGGATGGCGACAGGGCTGGGACGTGTGGGAGACGGAGGACGCTGAGCACAGCAGGTAGTTGAGGACGGCATGTCGACCGGGTTGTATCGGACAGCACGCAGTGGAGGGCAGGGCCGGCCATAGCGTAACGTGACAATGTCGGCGGCGGCTGTCGCTGTCAGGCAACCACTGTGCACCGTGGCCACGCACTGTGCACTGTGCACAGTGGTCGCATGCTGTGCACTGTTCATGATAGCCACGCACTGTGCACTGTGCACTGTGCACTATGCACGATATAAAAAAATGTTGTGAATTGTCAACGATCATTCAAAGTTCGTCCAAGTTCTTGAACCCATGCTAAAAGTAATCCGACAGGTTTAAAATAATGTCAATAGGGTCTTAGCTAAGTTAAAGAGACTCAGCTATGGGATGTGCAAAGCCACATGCTTAGTGATGTGATGTACAAATACATCTACGTTGCTGGAAGCACCCTTGAAATATTATGCGGACTACCGAAAATCCATAAGCTCCTGGTTCATCTCAGCCCAATTTTCACAGCTTATGGGACTCCCGCTTACAAGCTCGCAAAGCATTTGGTGCCTGTTTTCGCTCCTCTGACAAAAAAAAATAATTCACAGTAACCAATTCTTATCAATTTGCCGATGAAATTAGTAAGGTTGATGTGTCTGACATGTTTTCATGGCCAGTTTTCATTAGAGATCTGTTTGCAAATATCCCGTTCAAGGAAACAATAGACATTCGTACAAATACCCTTTTGAATGCTAGCCGATGGGTCATTGGAATCACCGCGAATTATTTCCAGTCCCTGTTAAAGCCATCTGTCCGGAACTCATTTGTCATGCTTGATGATATGTTCTATAAGCCGAAAGAGGTTGTGGGAATGGGTCTTCCATTAGTGTCAATATTTGCCAACATTTCCATTTCCATTTGACACCATGAGAAGACAATATTTTTCTCCTAAACTACAGACTACAGACTAAACTATAGACTAAACTACAGACACCAGCTTTCCGTAAGTCCACTTTTAGCGAAATGGCATGAGCTATTTTAGTTACATTCCAATGTCTTAAAAAAGTGTCTCATCAAATCATCTGAATTCCTGGCATTTCACTTGAGTTCAACCTACCAGTTCTTCCATAAAGAGGGATTCTTCCATACTTGATGTCGTTTAAAAATTGATTCCCATCCAGATGGTTCATGCATGCACCAAACAACTTTTGGATCGTATATTCCAGCCGACCACCCTTGCAGGCACTGTTCCGAAGCTGAGCGAATATTTCGTTTTCCCTTACTTTTTGGCATGACTCAAGAGAGTCTGAATACTGATATAACGAGTGTTCTGAATAAATTTCAAAGTTTATCCTTATCTGGACCCCAAAATTTGATTGGTTCATTCCTTTAGACTTGACTCACGTTTTTCCTTCAAGGATAGGTTACACAAGCGCTGTCTTTCCTCAGTGGTTTATAAATTCAGCTGCTCCGAATGTTTATATATATAAATTCAGCTGCTCGTTATGTTAGGTGACACCGACGTCATCCGTCGGTGTCACCTAACATAACCTCCACTGTAGGACATTTGGGCAAGTCTGTATGCACAGGAAAATTCATCTCCAAGCCGGACCCCTCTCCCATACGTGGCCACTCCTTTGCATGCGACTCTCATCTTGGCGTGGACAATTTTACCATCATCTGGAGGCGACACAACGTTGAATCTGAGAATTATCGAGTCACTGAGAGCTATAGGGTGCGACCGCAGCTGGACACCATGGCATCCGCTTACCTTCTGTGTACCACTGTGTACCTCTGCTTACCACTGTGAATGTGGTGACCCGAATTTCTGAGAAATCTAGTTATGGTTAGACACGGCGGGGGAATTTAGTATGTTCGTCACGTGTTTTTGTTCTATGTTTGCTTTTCAGCCTAGCGCAGGTCGTGTGCCTTCCGTACGATATTGTTGTTCCTTTGTTAGTCCTGAAAATTTATGAAACTACGTGTACCGAAACGTGGAATATGTGTTGCTAACGATACACATTATTTGCAATCTGTGCATCTGAAGAGCCAGAAGAGGCAAAAATGACAATCAATCTGACGTCTAGGACTGAATATTCATCAAATATATGTATATATATATATATATATATATATATATATATATATATATATATATATATATATATATATATATATATATATATATATATATGTATGTATGTATGTGTGTGCATTAGGTACATGCACCATGCATGAAGAAAATCCTTGTCATTAACAAATAATTTTCGAAGAGATTTGATTACAACGAAGAGCTTAATCTGACTGGGATTTGGCTTCGATACACACCTGCAGACAAAAACTCCTGGTCCAGGTGCGCAGGTGCAGACTAGAGGCAACCAAACAAACTGTCCCTATCCGCTCTATTTGCATGTGGAACAGCCTGAGACGCGAGCTCCAGAGCATACAAAATAAGACTCGTTGTACAAATGGCGTAAAGGAGACTCTAATGACTTGATTACTTACGACTGTGATTGTACTTTGACAATGCTTTATATTTAAAGCTGCGTTTCTGTACATATTCTACCACTTACTGTATGACTTTGTGATACAACAGCCAATATTCTTTTAGATATCACAACGATATGCAAGGAAATACAATACTACACGAATCTGGGCTACGTACAATGTAATGATTCATAATATTCATCCATAATTTTAATGTTCCAGGCTAGGCCATTAAACTAAGCCAGGTTATTGCATGGCACGCATTCCTGACGCGCGTGAGAAAAAAAAATTGTAATCTCGCGTGCACGAGACCACCGTTCCCCGAGAACTCGCATTACCTTTCCGCTCAGCGTGCTCTCGGTGACCACCAAGCCGGCTTGAAACGCCAACGCCACTGTCCCTCTCCAGCAGCCGCACGGTGCACTCTGGCAAACCTCCGCTGCGGGCCGGCTATATACAGCGGCGACAGGCTCTGGGAGCCGACTTAGCGCGCACCATCTGATAGGCGGCCCGCAGTTGCCGGAGACGGTCGGCACGATTGCGGAGAGGTCAGCTGCAGAGATTCGGCTCCGTGCAAACGCGTGCCGAGCGGACGGCTGCCGACGCCGTGTACATGTCGACTGTGGATCAGCGTCGGCTGGGGGCCGTGCGGCCGCCACCTCGGTGGCTGCCGGGTGCGTCAGAAGGCGCCATCGAGTGGGAGCTCTCGCTGAGAACTCGCCGACACGAGGAGCCGCACACCGCGCAGTTCGCTGAAGTGAAGGATCACGTGCATTGTTTTCGGTATATCGCATCTGGCTGGTTGTTTCCAGCACATTTATTTCACGCGTCACCACAGATCTGGAGATTTGCTTGCGGTATGATTGATGCTGCACTGGCTAAGCCAGGAATATGCCAGCCACATGGCCATCCTTGCCATTGCACAACTCTCGCCGACATGTGTGAGCAGGCTCCGGAGCGGACCTACATAACTGTTTCGGAAAAGCTACCATCTCCGTCACTTGCGCCACAGTTTTCCACCACATACCTACCTACATGCCTACATACTTGCATACCACCACCGTGTCTTTTTGGTTTCCTATAAATCAGAATGGGGCGGGGATGGCCGAGTGGTTAAGGTGTTGGGCTCTGGATACCAAAGGTCCCATGTTCGACACTCGCACCGCTCGAGACATTTCCAAGTTCCGCGGCCCACTGGCGAAACAATGTGGGCGGCGCCATTAGCCGTGAAGTTGCATAACGCGCGTCGTAAACTACCAAATAAATAAACAATAAATAATAGAAATCAGAATGGGTCTTTTGTTTCATGCTAAGTATGCATTAGCTTATGCTATTTTCGATAAATTGTTGGAAACATTTCGTACTAATATTAATTATGGTCCTACTAGCCAGCACCTCGCAGCACTCCCAATGCCAAGGATGATGCGGAGTCTGCCTATCTATGTACATGACGGTATGATAAAAACAAATCATCCTATCCACTGCGGCTTTTTAATCATACACTAATAGTCGTATTCAGTTTGATATCTGCTACATGAGCCAATTGCTGTAATGTCATACGATGACTTGGGGATGAGCATGTAATAGTTGGGGTATTAGAAACGACACTCGGTGGGAAGGGAGGCTTCACAAGGTCCCATTTAAAATCCGACGTTGGAACTCAAATCAGCATTGGTTGGCGGCTGGGGCGGGTGCAATGACTGCATCTAAAGCAACCGAAAGAAATGTTCCGCCCCAATAAGTCATATACGGATCCAGCCATGCGGATTGGTGGGACAACACCATCAACCAGATTTGACAACACCCTCAACCAGATTTGCAAGATCATGGGAAAATCGCAAGGCAGAAGTCTACCAGCAATATTATTATCCTCTCACGAAATATCCAAGCCGTATTTTATCAGTGCTCATGGCACCAATACATAGTATTTTCAGCGTAAGGTGCATATTTTTACTGTTTTTCCAATTGTTGGAAAACATCCGAATTGCTGTTCAGTCAGCGGATGTATGCTTAGCTTCAGGCTAAGTGTACCATAACCAAAGATTATACTATATTCCATGACTAGTTGAAATATTTTCATAACTTTAGCATTCTTTGACTAATGCCGACAACAGCACCAGACGGATATCATCCAGACAACTCCCATCGGCCGGTTTCTCGGTTGAAATGTGCCCGTGACGTCACTGGTTCACCCCGCAAAGACCGTTTGCAGCTTGTCAATGGAGAACTTGCGCGAAGTTCAGAGCCGTTTCAGGGCTATGGTAATGTCTTAGACAGCCGTCGTTCAGATCAGTTCTAGGCATCGGCGTCGCCACACATCTTGAATAGAGGGGGGATAATCATTTTTTGGTGAACTCTTTCCATGCAACTGGTACATAGGCGTAATTATAAGCTTCGCGAGGCTTGAGCAACACATTCTCTCGTCCCCTATTTTGACAACTCCGGTAATTCGGTGTCGAATTTCATTGTGATGCAGCCCCCAACGACAATCTGTATCCAAACTCAAATAGCCCGTATAGGAAAAAGAACTGTATGAACTTCCTTTCCATTCACTCTTGATGGGGGACCTGAAAGCTATGAGTTTCGCTACAGGAAGGACTGGTGGTATGCGTTTCACTAATTTGTCGTAGTAGGTGGGAGCAGGGACGTATCCAGAAGGACCGTTTGGGTGGGGCAATCAAAAGTCCGATTTCGGAAAACATCAGATTTCAACAGATAATATTCGTCGAGTATGCTTAGCACAATATTTATGTCATGAAATGTTTTTGGATTTCGATAAAACGCAATTTTAGTGCAAAACTTCGCAAGGAAAAATCGGCCTCTTTGGACAGGGGTCATGATTCCTGTGCCACACCGGCCAGTTGATCAGTTAGTGGGTGAGATGTGATGTATTTCGCCCCACTTACTAGTGTGGAGGGGGCCATGCGCCTTTCCTGGATCCGTCCCTGGATCCGTCCGTGGACCAATCTGTAAGGATCCATACCGGATATATACCGGAGAGCTGCAGGATCCAGTTCAGGATCTGAAGCTGAGAGACCCATGACTTCTGCTGAAGCTCCCTTATATTTACCAAAACTTCTAGCGACTTGGATTAAGCCACCTGCTCCCATCTATAGGTACGGGTCTTGCTATATTTGGCCGCTGACAATGTGTGGTATGTGCGGTAGTGGACCGTACTTATCGTTCCTGCCGAGCCTCCAAGGACATGCAGCGGTGACTCCACTGCACGGTTTTCCCATGATCGCGTCATATTTTTTTTTGTCTCACGAAATCCGATCTACGATAAAGTGAAATCGCATCTTGGAAAGGTTTTAATCGTCTCGTCAGGAAATGCGAAGAATGGAAGCCCGTATCGCCGATCACGTTAAATAGTGAGAAAGGTTTTGTTTCGTCTGGTTATCTTTTTAAGCTTCCTATCGGTCTTCCAGTAATTAACAACTCCGCGCAGGTATGCATGAGCAAAAAAACAGTGTGTTCTCGGCAACGTCTATAATATTAGCAGGTGGTAGGCGAACATCAGAGGACGTTGCGTTTTTTTGCAATGTTCAAGTTGAACACATTAATTTGCTTGAAGTGAGTGAAGACCTGGCCACAAATCTTGCAAATGGTAGCTTTTGTACTGAAATCAAAATGGTTCACTTACTCTATGCACTTCCCTGTTTCAAGGCTTGGTTAGCCTTGAAACAGGGAAGTGCATAGAGTAAGTGAACCATTTTGATAGTCTGTTCACACGTCTGAGCACCAGACTGGCCAGGGCCTCCCGTAGTGCAGCTCTGCAGCTATAGCTGCGGAGGAAGGAGCGCCCGCGAGACCAGTTTGTGTCTCAGTGGTTGAGATTTACACGGCTACCGGTGGAACAAGGTAAACATGTTGAAACTCCCACAGTCGAGCCTTGGCGTGCGCCACCGTTCGGTTCCGACCTTTCACTGTTAACACGTAGGAAACCTCAAACTACCCCCGCTGAGTTCCTTGGTCTAGCTGTGCGTAATATTTCCCAATACTCCGATTGTTCTGTTTTATGCACCGGTAGGTCGAGGATCCAACACGGTGTAGGCTGCGCTTTTGCGAGTGACGAGGTGGAGAAAATGCATACTCTGAGCAGAACTGCTCGCAATATGGAAGACGTTTTATTTCTCCACACCACTATGCAAACACATTAATTGCTTCCGACTATGTGTGTTCGCTCCAATTTATCATCGGCCCACTACATCCATCTTATTTGCTGTCACGTATTTTAAACAGACTGACCACCTTTGCACACAAGGGCGGTCAATCTGTTTGCAAGAGCAATGTCGTATAAGTTTTGTGTAGGAACTATGCCATGTCGGAGTCCATGGAAATGAAAAGGCAGACATTGCTCCCAAGGCAGCATGAGAACTCCCTGTCCCAGATAGCATAAAGATACCGGCATCGGATTTGTTCACAATGCTGAACTCATCAATCCTGGATGAATGGCAGCAGCAGTGGTCTTCAGAGAATCCGTGTATCATCAAGCAAAGTAAACCATGTGGACGATTCTGGAGGTCTGCGGTTCGGAAAAATAGAAGGGCAGAGGTGACACTGCACAGAATGCTATCAGCCTTACACATCAAACTCGTAGTCATTCTTTCCAGGGGAAAACCGAGAACTTTGCACCGCCTGTGGGGCCGTAGTGCCGGTTGAACATGTACTTATTTCATGCACACGTTTGGTCCAATCGGCAAAAAATATTTTAAGCCATTTAGTATTGCCGATATATTGGGCGAACTCCCCAACTCGGATATCACAGATGCTTTCAGATTCCTCATCACCATCAAAGTGCATGTTGTATATGTCCCATCAGCGGTTCGTAGGTTGGGCATAACTTAGCTTAGCTCCCCCCCCCCCCCACCGTTGTAGCGCTTTAAACCGTTCCTTCAATGGTTTTGTTTATAACGCAACCGACATGGTTTAGACGGATTGACTTGTTTCTCATTTACCATGCACCATCTCCATTGCTTTCGATTGTCCTGATTGGTTCTGTATTTTACTCGCATTATCTGCCATCACTTGTGTGCACGTTTCGGTTTCATCTTCTGAAATACTTCCAACATATTTGTTGTGGGCGCAATATAGCCGAAGAGGGTGTTGCGCCCAAACATTCAACTACACACACGCACACACACTTCCTAGGATCTAGGGAATTTATGCTTTTGCTAGGGAGTTTGCTGGTGATCTCTGATCCACATCGCTACATCCGTATATGGAGGGGGATTGCTTCGTAGACAGACAGACAGACATACTTTTATTGAGGTAGTTCACAATGGACTTGTGGCTATTACAACCTCGCGTTAATTAGATAAAATAGCACAGCACAAAGTGTCAAAATCACATAACAGTTAAACGGTGGCCATACATGTCAGAATATTTTGTTTACTATATTTTGTTTAATGCAGCAGGGCGAGCATCAAATCAGTCCGGCACGGGCGGCACGATGGTGCCGATGTAGGTGGCGACAAAAGATTGGCACGGGAAGCCGCATCAGCTCGGGTGGCAACGAGTTGTACATAAGTGGTTCTCTGGAGTTAAATCGCCTCTTCCCCATCTCAGTGCGGGACCGGTGGACATACAAGTGATAGTCCTGACGGGTATACATATGTTATATATATATATATATATATATATATATATATATATATATATATATATATATATATATATATATATATATATCTATATATATTTATATCTTATATATATATATATATATATATTTATATATATATATATATATATATATATATATATATATATATATATATATATATATATATATATATATATATCAACATGCATCTGCCAATCTGGTTCATCAATGGTATGATACCGATTGACTCATGCAGCAAATAGTCGATGCAACTCACAAGGGGCTTGAGATTACTCTTGCAACATGTTGGTTTTTCCACGACTGCGCCTATGTGAACGCAAGGACCAATCTAGTACTTCATGTAGGTATCTCAAATACATTAATTAGCCATGTATTTGTGGAGACAAAAATCGTCCTGCCCTTGGCGAATTTTCGTAAGTTCTCACAAACTGTTTGAGTTAGCATAAAAAACGTCAGTGCCTACCTTTTCTTCCATAATTTCTGTGATATTCCCGTACAAATAAAAAACTGGATTAGTCATGATGCTGAACTATGCAATCATAAGTAGCGCAATCTCCCACCACCACGTTCGAGAACACGAAATGTTACCTAAGTTGTGGAGGATTGATGGTTTTAGGAATATGTGTAATTGTTTTGACATAGTATGACCGGTACCTCTCCATATCTAGATCATCAGTGGTCATTGATCCCATTTAATCTTATTGGGCCCTGGTAACCTTGACAGATTGTTTGTGGCCGAGGACATATGTCAGGAACATTTTGGCTACGATTCAAATTCAGGAGACCGTTTTGCACGGATACTACAAATTAGAAACCCGAGGCGCTTAGCCCTAGCACAGCTGAGTAGAACAGGGTTCTTGTACACCTCATACGGTGCATCTGCGATAGCCAAAAACAAACGAACAACCACAGCGCGCTGAAGCTTTCCACATGCGTTAGGATCGTCTTTTTGCAGCATCCCTGCAAATGGCGATCTTCGATCATCGAAGATCAGTGGCCTAGGTCACTTAAAATGTTGGCAATATTCAAACCAATGTAAAAGGGCCATTGAAATAAGACGGATACGGTACGTCTCAACCGGTCCAGACAAAGCTACAAGCTACGAGTTTTCGGGAATGCGGTATCTTTGACATGCTGTTCGTTTAATTATCACGCGAACCTGAGGGATTTACGTCCTTTTGTCATTATGCACTGAGGTCCTGCGCCTGTAACCAATGACTTCCTTAAGAATAAATTGCGTTTGGCCCCATAAACTAAACTAGCTGGTCAAAATTGTCAAGATCTTTCAGAGGTTATCTGTGACCAGTGACATCATTTGAACCCCTCTTGACCCGGTTGCCGGCCTATGATAATTTTATGCCGCTGATTTACATTGAATTGAATGTCTAGCTACATTCTGTAAAAAGTCAATTTCAATGACTTCATCGGCATGAAATGAAATGAACCGCGATTCCACATAGAGGACAATGGCAAAGACTTCATACTCTTTCTGGAGACCTAGAAGGTCAATATATGACCTGACGATGTAAAAAACATGGTATCTCGGTAAAAATGAATACCGCACGCTAATAATTTGGTTTCCCTTTTATGATTAATACTTTCCATGATATAACGAGTGTTCTCGGAACTCCTCCCTCGAAAGCTGAAAGTCGAAGACTTTCCATGGGCCAGCCGGATGCGTGTTAGAATGGACCAATATTACCGTTGAAATAGTTTTCACCCGAAACTAAAACCACGCATGCTTTGAGTTCGTGCTATGCCGAAATCCATTCCATTGTTTTCGGAACCATACACACGATAGCAACATTTGTTTTCAGATAAATCTTATGGAATGCATTTCGCCTCTCCCTTGGTAAGTAAGACTTTTGACCGGATAGTGATACCCTAGTATTATTTTAACGAGACACAGGCAAACGGGCGTAATTATAGTGTTGCACAAAGTTTGAAGATTCACATGTTTGGCATAGGTCACCGGCCGAAACCGGAAAAGGAATTTCAGTTCAGTTTGTTATGCCTAACTAACGTTTTTTTCATCTCGATAATTATATCAATTCCCTGGGACTTCACTACCCTTCCTAACAACGGATGAGAAGAAAACGTATGAATCAAGGTACGCGAAATGTTTTCATGAGGCAAGAACAATGTTTTACCTTCCTCGTTGACGTTGATGTCAGAAACGGTTCCACGAAGCGCCAGCGAGAAAAACGTATACAAATGCGTCGATGTTGCCTTGCTGATAATTAGTTTGGCTCACAGTGTTTTACGGATCAGCATATTTTGAAAATATTTTAACAAGGGGTTACAAAAGCAACTTAGGTGCCGCACTCGCTTTGCGCGACCCAGCCCAGCCCGACCATGCCATACCGAGCGCTCTAATATCACATAAACTATGATTGGACCATGAAAACTTGTGTACAGGTATATGGGTATGTGTGATTTTGTGAACCATGTTTTCATGCTTCTTGGTCGAAGGGAATTGTATTTCTGCGGGATTTATCTTACTGTAGGTAGATTTAGTAATTTCCTGACATAAAATTTGTGATAATGGCCACTTAAGCCCGTCATACTTCTGCTGTAGGAGGAGGTCGCAGGTTTTAGGGTTGACTAACAATTAATTTGGTGGCTTTGTAAGAAATAGAGAGGCATCCTATTGAGCCTTTCTATCAGAAGAAACGAAGAAAAATGTGTGACGACGGGTGCACATGTCACCATCTTTTATTTAACTAAGTAATTAGGGACTTATGGAAGCACTAGCCTATTGAAGCTTTATCCTGCCCATTCTCCGATCTTGTAGAACACTTTGCAACATGTGCAATTCGGTTTACTCAGAATTTGCGCCAGGGCCTTCTTTAGCGTGTTTGTTTGGGAGCCATCGCCTTCCAGCCATGATCGTAGTCCCACAGACAGAAACCATTCCCCATTGCTTTAGCATTACTTGAGGGGATACAAAGTTTAGCTTCCTGAGATTGTAATACCTCAGTTGCCAATGGGCATACCCTAACCAAAATTCCTGAGAAGGGCTGCTAGCCTACGTCATCCGAAATAATCCATGCATGAAAACTTTTTTCTTTTATTTGACACCGAGACCTCAAAACGAAGTGGCCAAAATCTGAAGATTCTAATTGGGGGAGTAGGCTGCTGCCAATGCGTTGCACCCGCGGTCACTTTGGCTTAAAGTATGTCCTGCTCTGTATATTAGTGTATGCTATCCGGTACATGGTCGGCAACATACAGGGTACTGGTCATGGTCGGCAACATGCCGTGGTCGGTACGTGGTCGTGGTCGGTACGAGGTCGGCAGCATGTAGTGGTCGGTACGAGGTCGGCAGCGTACAGTGGTCGGTATGTAGTTGTTGGTACGTGGTCGGCAGCATACAGTGCACTGGTCGTGGTCGGCAGCATTCAGTGATCGGTACGTGGTCACGGTTGGTACATGGTCGGCAGCATTCAGTGATCGGTACGTGGTCATGGTCGGTACGTGGTCGGCAGCATACAGTGGCCGGTACGTGGTCGGCAGGATACAGTAGTCGGTACGTGGTCATGGTCGGTACGTGGCCGGCAGCATTCAGGCACCGGTCGTGGTCGGTACGTGGTCAGCAGCATGCAGTGCACTGTTCTCGGTAGGCCCCTCCTACCACTAACACGATGCATATGTCAGCGTTAGCCGGCATTACGGTGGCTGACATGAAAAGTAGACATTGCGTGCACGCGCCTTTGTCTGTTCCCGCCTTGACAGTGTATCTTTTGTTTTCTTTGTTTCTTTCCTCCTGTATTGTCGTGCTTGAATGCTGTTCGCAGCCTGCGATGCGCCACTGGTGAAACACACGGCCATTGATCTGCTTAGCTACATGAGCTGCTCGCTCGATAATGTCCTAAAGCGTTAGCACAGATGAGGCATATTCCCCACTATATCTCGTGATGCGAGCAGCGCTTGTGGAGCTACAGCAGCCGAGAATTTCCGACATGGCTAAGTTGGAAGTCGTACACACCGCGAACGCAGCGGGGAGGTGATAAATCGCCGACTTCAGGCCACGCGTGGGTGAGAGATAATTACCAAAGCTCAGAGGACAGATGAGGAATTGTATTACATTCCACAAACTAAAAACTAACTCCGCTGCTCAACAATCGATAGACCAAATGTACGCATTTCATCAACCTCTGTCGCAACACAACACTAACACAACACTAACACAACACCAACGCAACACTAACGCAACACTAGCACAACACCAACATAACACTAACACAACACTAACACAACACTACCACAACACTAACACAACACTAACACAACACTAGCACGACACTAACACAACACTAACACAACACCAACACAACACCAACACAACACTAACACAACACCAACACAACACCAACGCACCACTAACACAACACTAACACAACACTAGCACAACACTAACACAACACTAACACAACACTAACGCAACACTAACACACCACTAACACAACACTAACACAACACTAACACAACACTAACACAACACTAACACAACACTAACACAACACTAACACAACACTAACACAACACTAACACAACACTAACACAACACCCGGCGGGCCGCTGCTGAGCACTCCATCGAGCCCTGCTCGGCACTCCATTTATCCAGTGTTCACCGCGCGGGATCTGTGACCGACCTCTCCGCGAGGGATCCGTCTGACCGACCTCTCCGCGCGAGAAGACCGCCAGCCGGGCAGAAGCCGGGATGCCGTTCGCACGCTCCCTGGCGGCCGTAGCGGCTGCACACCGAGATGACAATCCGGCGACAACGTGACGAAGTCCAAGCTGCCGCCCTGCAAGTGGCAGTTGGGACCTTTGTCATCCCTGACACGGCAGAGCTGGTAAATGTTCGCTCTTGCACACCGATACCTGATGGCTCCGCGCTCTTGTTGTGTTTGTTCCTATGTTGAAAGATGGAGGGAGGAACTTTTGGTGTATTCATGTTTTCGCAGTCGGTCAGTCGATGACATGTAATAAATGTAATCCATGGGGGACGAATTTCGGCTCGCTTTGAAACTTAACGGGAGAAACGTTGTCCTCCCATCAAAATATTGCGGATATAATTTGTCTTCAGAATGTTGCAGGGAACATGGACAGACTCAAAAATGGAATGTTAAGGCGGCAGCAATGCTTAGACAGGCGACCTGAAAATATCCCTGGATTCGCCAGTGGGTCAGCACCACATTGCGACACCATAATGCACAAAAAGAGCTCCTCATCACGGGTGGAGAATGTGGTATGGCAGGTATGGTCATGGCCACACCAACTTCAAAGTTGTGTGGCATTGCCACACCAGCTTTCCGTGACAGTCTGTATTTTGAACAGGCAATTACAAAAAAATTACCAGTCAAAAAGTTGAATTAGCAACATTCAATAAGCCAAACAATTGAGAAACGACAACCACACATATCAAGCATTTTTAGACTTCTTCTTATAATAATGCTAGACAATTAGAAAATACTTGAAAATCACCGCCACATATCTTGAGAAAATGTTGAATTTTGGGACACACAAAGTAACAGTGGCGTACCGAAGGGGGAGGGTAAATATAGAAATCACCCTGGAGATGTGGCGGTCCCCAAAAATAGAGCTGGGTCCCCGAAAAAATACGCTGGGCGCCCCCCCCCACACCAAAAAAAAGAAGATGAAGAAATTGGATGGGACCCAACACAAAATGAAGCCGTGGCCCAAGAAATCGATCCCAGCCTGGGAAAATATTATGGGGCCCAAAAACCCAAGGGAACCAAAAAGCGCGTTAGACCAAGAAAAAACCGTACCGGTTCCCCGAAAGATCATTCTGGGACCACAAACAATGATGACTTGGCCCAAAACGGCACAAAGGAACCTGAACAAAATGAAACCGATGGCCCCAAAATTAATCCGAAACAGGAAAACCACCCTGGAGCCTCAAAAATCGCGCCAAAGACCCCATTAAGTGCGTCGGACCCCGAAGACAATGAGCCGAAGACCAGAAAAAACACGATGGGGTCCTCAAATAATATGGGGCACCAAAAATCGCACCGGGACCGGCAGAAGATGAAGCGGGAACCAAGAAAGAATAATTCGAGTGCGGAAAATCCCTGTAGAGTCCACAAGTCGTTCCAAAGGCCTCCAAATCACCTCGGAACGAGAAGAAGCGTACCAGGCCCCGAGGAAAACGCGCCCGGGTGCAAAAAGCGCACGCAAGGAACAGTAGAAAGCTAGCAAGATCGAGACGGGCCGCACAGAAATGACGCCGGGTCCAGAAACATCGACCTGAGCTCTGAGAACTTTAGAAGATGTTCTATAAATTTACGTTGCGCTGAAAAAAAAAACTCGCGTCGCTGGCCTCGGAAACTGGTGCCTGGTCCCGACAAATCGTGTGCAGAACCCGAAGAATCACACCGGAGCTTGGAAAATCCACCATACACCGCAAAAAAAAAAACAAGAGGTTTCGAAGGAAAACTCGCGTCGGGGCCCTGACAATTCTCGTTCGGACCCAAAAGCTCGCGTCTGAGATCGAAGAATCGAGCGGAGGCCCCGAAAAGTCGCACTGGGGTAGGGTGTTCAAATTTACGTTCGGTTGCGCGTCACATTAAAATTAAAATTCGTCGATTTTGTTCAAGCAAGATGCAAATAACAAATTGAATATTATGCATGAAAATGGCAATCAATTGTATGTTACTTTCAGGCTTAAATTATACCCAGCAGCGCTACCCAGATTTAAAACTGAAGATAATATCATTGCTTAAGTTTCTATTTGATACATTATGACGTTGAAATTGGCATGGGGCAACCAAGCTGCCAATTGGAGGGAATTTTTTCGCCGAGGATGTAGATTTGCTCCCGGTTGATTGTCGTGGTCCACATAAATTCCCGAATTTGGCCACACTGCACCGAGGCACCAAACATTATCATCGGGGCCCTAAAAACGCAGGGGAGCCTGATATCTACACATAGCTGATGTATATATGCATATATATATATATATATATATATATATATATATATATATATATATATATATATATATATATATATATATATATATATATATATATATATATATATATAAATATATATATATATATATATATATATATATATATATATATATATATATATATATATATATATATATATATATATATAAATATATATATATATATATATATATATATATATATATATATATATATATATATATATATCTATATATATATATATATATATATATATATCATAATCTACCGATATTTTATCTGAACATGTACTTCTAAAGCAGCTGCTATTGAAACTGGGCAGTTACAGATGAAGTCAACTTAAATATTATATTCCCATTCGCCTTTATAAAACAATTACATGCGCATGAGTCATGACTCGTGTAATGTAACCCCCGCTATCCTGGCTACGCTACTGGCCCAGGAGCGAAGCCAATGGGACAAAGGACTTTCGAGCGCCAGGACTGTCTTATGTTCAGTGAACCTCTCAGGCTCCGGAAATCCTCCCAGGTGCAAGGGGCCCTCTCAGGCGCCAGGGGCCCTATCAAATTTCAGGAGTCCCTGTCAGGATTCAGATTGGTCTGCAGGATCTCTTGGCAATTGGAGACATGAACTGGCCGCCGAAATGCCCAACGAGGCCCTGCGAACTTGGCCCCTACCTTAGGCACCTGGGAGACGCCAAAATTCCTCCAAGGCCTGAAAAGAGAAGGGCACATGGAGGCCCGAGATTCCAGCATGCCATCTATTAAGCTTGGTTTATATTTTGTAGAAGCAGCAAAAAAAATAGGAGTAAATCTGGATAGTTTTGCGAAAAACATTGGGAAGGGACAACTCGGGAATAACCCGCCTTCGTCCACACCACTGTCGAGTGCGATTATCCACCTAAGACTTCGCCCATGTGGCCAGCCAATCCGTTGGTCAAGCACGCCAGATTTGCGGGCCACGATCATGACATCCGCTGTTCAGTGGAGTAAGTCGCGGTCAGCAGGACAGGTTTTACCCCGGCTACTGGCCCCGAGGCACGCCAGAGCACGACACACACCAGTGCAGTGCTGCACCCCACACTCGGGTGGAGTAAGTCGCAGTCATGACTGGGTGTATCACGCGGTACGGGCCCCGAGACGCGTCAGAGCACATCACACCCGTGCAGTGCTGCACCTCACACTCGGGTGGAGTAAGTCGCAGTCAGGACAGGTTGTATCACGCGGTACGGGCCCCGAGACACCCCAGAGCACGACACACCAGTGCAGTGCTGCACCCCACACTCGGGTGGAGTAAGTCGCAGTCAGGACAGGTTGTATCACGCGGTACGGGCCCGAGACACCCCAGAGCACGACACACACCAGTGCAGTGCTGCACCCCACACTCGGGTGGAGTAAGTCGCAGTCAGGACAGGTTGTATCACGCGGTACGGGCCCCGAGACACCCCAGAGCACGACACACCAGTGCAGTGCTGCACCCCACACTCGGCTGGAGTAAGTCGCAGTCAGAACAGGTTGTATCACGCGGTACGGGCCCCCGAGACGCGTCAGAGCACAACACACACGAGTGCAGTAAGTTGCGGTCGGGAGGACATGCCAAACCCCGCGGTACGGGCGTCGAGACACGCCAAAGCATACAACGTTGGGCGGTTGAGCCGGGCGCGCCGCCGGCTCCCTTTTGTTGCCGAATTTGATGACTGCCTCCAGCAGACCGTGGCTTGGTGGTGCTGTGCAACGCGACGTGCAGTGTATGCACAAACAGAAACAGGTGTTGGTTTCGCCAGCGATTGTCACTGCAATCGACAGTGCACATCTCCCACGTCTCTCGCTGGTGCGTATGACACAAAACATGAATGTCAAAATGTGCCTGTCGAATGAAGTTTTGCTGGAAATGTGATATTTGAAATGCGTTCGCGAATTAAGTATGTCGCGGCAAAGGACAGGAGCGAAACTATATTTATTTGAGGAGGAATTGCGCACATTGAAACCACGTGTTATGGAAGGGAGCTATGGGAGACAACGAACAAAGGACATGGGAGGGAGCAGGGGGAGAACAATCAGATGGAAGTTGCATGCAATCGAGACGTTAACATTCTAAGAACGGAGTGCAGGGCGAACAGTAATATCAAGCAAAAGCACAGTCAACACATTCTCCCTCGATACGATGTGACGAATAATCGCAGGATATTCTAATAAGCCCAGACGTCCAGCTGCATATGCGATGAATGCCGAACTTGACATGCCGCTCCGGCCGGTGGCGTACCGAAGGGAGGGGAGGAAAATGGGAAAATCTCCCCCCTGAGCGGTGGTGCCAAAGAATCTCACCGTGGCCCCCAAAGTTTACGCAAAATTGCGCCGGACGCCCACAAATCGCATCTGGGTAAACAAAGATGAAGTTGAGGCCACTAAAAATGAATCCGGGCCCGGAAAAGCACTATGGGGGCACAGAAGTCGAACAAAGGTCTGAAAAACGCAGCGGACCTCGAAGAAAACGCGCCCGGATCCTTTTAAAATCGCGCCTGGGACGAAAAAATCGCGCCGGAGGCTTCAAGAATCTAGCCAGGACCCAAAAGGGACACTGGAACCCTGAAATCCACTAAGGCTTTGATTTTGTGTGTTTTTTTGTGTTTCATTAGGGGTGCAATTGATGCTTTATTGAAGTTGTATCGGAGAGGGGCGCCATTGGCTTTAAAAAAAATACTCGTTGAGCGGGGAGCGTGCGCTTGAACGTTCTGGAAGGATGCCTCCATAATTGGCTCAATGGTTAAGCTTCGGTTTGATTGGGAGGCCAAGTCAATGATTTGGGGAGGAGGAAAATTCATGATTGAGGGCCAAACCGATTTCCTGTAGCTTAGTGGCCGGCGCTAGCTGCCGTCTTCTCCGCAAGCAAGCCTGTAGTTGGCCGTAGCGGTCGGCTGCCAGCGGCGACGCCCAGGCCAAGCGCTTGCCAGACGGAATTGTTGCGGCTGAAGCGCAGCCAACACCTTGCGAAACATAGTGGCTTGAGCCGTCATGCCCGCGTCCAGCATCAGATTGTCATGCATGGCAATCCACGTGACAACATCGGTTTCGTCAAAAGCCGACATCTCGACGCAGACGAGCGCGTTCTGGTGCGCAACGGCGACGTGCTGTTAGTCCAGCATTGTTCACGTGTCGGGGCCACCACCTGTAGGCACGGCTCTACACAGTCGGGCACAGATATACATATCTGACTCCAGTAGTCAGTACCTACCTGACAACTGAGACAACCGCTGTCAGGCTGCCCAGCAATCGACTACCAAGGTTCGCTACATTTCGCTAATTGCGCCATGTTTTATTCCTTGTTACTTTGTTCATGTGCCATTGACTGTATGCATTGACATGTTATTGGGTACTATTTCTACATTATCATTGTCTTATTGTTTTTTTTCCAAAATATGCGTTGTATATATTTACATCATATATTTATCCGTGCACGTATTTCTTTATCCGCATACCATGTGACTTGGATGTTATCCTGCGGGTTTCAGCGACTCATTGCGGGCTGCCCGTGATGGCCCCGCATCACGGGACAGCCATGCTTGCGATGTGACTTTCGGTGCAGGATTTGCATGGGCTGCCCGCGTCGGGTCCTTATTTTAGCCCGTGTAGCGCCATCGCTGGCCCATCGCATTGTCGTTTGCCGGGTGGGGGTTATGCTGGCGTGCGTCACAAGCACTGTTGATGAAAGCTCATCAGAGATTATCGCTAAAAAGGCCGCATCGAGCCACCGCGGGTTTCTTGTGGACAGCCGTTGCCCGCACATAGCCCTGACATCGAAAATAGCAAAACACTCTTGATATTTTCTCTTCCTGTTTGTCCGTCTGGCCGTCCGTCCGTTCTGAAAGTTAGCCGCATCAGAACTTAACAAGCATCGTATGATACCCATGGCCACTGGTAGAGTTATCTCCTCGCCCTCGAAGAATACGAAGTGCAAGGGTGGAGGTCCCTCACCAAACCAAAGGGAGAGGCGGCCTGGATCGGAACATCTTCGGATTGAACATGGAAAATGATAATTTAATATTAGCAGGGTACCAAAGCATAGTAAATCGCCCCCATCCCTCCGATCCACTCGGTATCTCCAGCCATGCATAAATGCATCATGCACTTTGGGTCAAGAGTATCTGGTGTGCCATAAACCTATGATTCCATGATTATAGGTAAGAAAATGCAGCATTATAATGTTGCACTTCCTTCGCTCAGGACCTCCAAAACCTCGTTCCCGCGCCAACCTCACTATCTTCCCGATCCCATGCCCCTGGTGTTTTGCCCAAGGCATATTCTAAGAAATTTGCAGATCACTAGGCAAATTATTCCCCTCCCCTCGGATAGCATGCTAAAATACACCGTGCTCTCCACCTATGTCCATTGCCATTGGTGTACTTCCAACAGAGGAGCAGCCAAAGGAACCTGGAGGCATCTCCCTCAGCAACCAAAAATACATTAGATCAAAGAAGAAATTTTGAGAGGTTCGCGAAGTAAGACTAGACATTTTCGAGGTGTTTATTTTGTGACCTTCCTTTTCGGTCGCGTCGCTTTAAGAAAATCCTGGCTGCGCCCCTGAATTCCTATATCTCTGAGGGGATCGACCCTTCATCTCCCAATGATCATCCTAGTCTCATCAACAAGAGCGTGAGAACCCGAAGTTGGCAGAGTGGACAGCGCCCCCCCCCCTTCCCACCCCGCCCTCAACGTTGGAAAAGCTTAGCATTGACATTATTATTATGGGCGTTGCATGGAAAGAATTGACCTCCCCGGAACTCTCACCCCAACTTTGGGACAGTTACCCTTACCACTGCCCATGAACGTCGACTTGAAGAAATCCGGATACCGCTCTGAGCTTTGATCTAGGCACATGATCAAAGTGACATTTGGATGTACTTCACCATATTGTATTGAAGATTAACATAACGAATGCTCCTGGCTGAAAAAGACAGAGAATAGCCACAGTTAGGCCAATCGTGAACCACAGTTAGGCCAATCACACTCGTACTCGTAACCACAGTTAGGCCAATCGTGAAAGGATAAACTAGCATCCCGGACAGCTTCACTCCATGACGCCATCCTCCATATCCGGGGATCCCGACACTGAGAGTGCTTTGCCCTCTCCCAATGTTGGCTGGCTGGGATCTCCAATACCTATAATTTTTAACATGCATCGTAATGGACGCCCTTAAATCGATTTAACCAACCCATTTTCTCCATGCAGGTATTGCCTGGTTGTCGAATTTTGTCAGTCTGTGGTGATTTTGTCATGGGTGATTTCTCTCCCCCACCCCGCAATTATTTTCAGAAATTAACGCCATTGTCACCGCCGATGGTGCCTTGTGAGACAGTCACCCGATGTTTTTTCCCCATATGACGTACCTGAACATTATTCGCCGCTTGTAAAGGTCCGCCCCAGCTCATGGCTTGAGTTCACGGCATCCACGATGCGCTATGTCAGGCCATGCCGTGAAACAGGATTAAGGGCTGTTCAGCAAGGCTTTTGGCGTTGCCGTCAACCCAAATAAGCTTCACCCCAATGAACTTCCGCCAATGAGGTAGCCAATGGGGTGGGGGACAAAGGAGGAAACCCTCTCGAACCCTTGATGGCCCTTGTGTGCCCTTAGGGCCAGTAAGGTCCCCCTGGGTGGACGTGAAGGGCCCCTGAACAGACGAAAGGGGTACCGGGTTGACTGAAAGGATCCTGGGCTGATGAGGGCCCCGAGTCAACGGAGAGTACCCTCGGGAAGATGTTGAGGGTCCTGGGCTGAGCCAACATGAAGGACTTCCAGGTCGACGAAAGAAGTTCCGAATCGTTGAAAGGGCCCCATGGCTGACGGAGAGGGCCCCGAGCCAATTTGCAGGGTCCCTGAGTTCCGAGTTAACGGCGGGGCTCAAAGCGAAGAAAGGGCTCCTGACCTGATGGAGGGTCAAAACTTTTGAGAAGGAGTCTCCGGACTGCCGGGAAAAGCCTTGGGTCGTCAAAGGGGCCCCCTGAATCCACGACAGGGGTCCCTAGGTGTAGAGCCACAAGAAGGATGCCCTTGAGACCGCGGAAGGGGTCTTAGTAAAAGGGTCTCTGAGAGTCAGAGACAACTTGGATTCTCCTGAGATTGAGAGCGGCCCTTAATGAATGAACAAGGTCCCCTCAGATAAAAATTATTGTGGTCTGGCGAATACTGTGACAAATTCAGGACCAGCCCCAGCCTAGGATGTGCTTAACACTTTTTTTTTAATACTGTCCATAACCGGGAAGGGTCCCTAGCAGCTTGAGAGGGAACCTGGTGGATAACAGCCCCATCAAAGCTAAGTCTCTCAGGTTAACGATGGTGTGCGGAATACTGCAGCACTAGAGTACAAGGTCGTTTTTCAAGACATTCAAATAGCTCATTTTTCTCCCTTATCGATGATATGTCAATTTATGGCAGTGTTGTTCTGATCATTTGCATATACAATTGCTCAGCCAATGCGGCTCAGCCAAGGCGATATGGCTCAGCCATTACACCTGCTGATCCTGCAGTTGTTGGCAACGCCACAAACGCCGCTCGACCAGCACTTATGATAGTGATGATCTCTTGGTGGGAAGGATGGTGAGAGTTGTCATTGGATGTGTCTGTGGCATTCAGTATGTACAATGGCATGATTTGGAGGAAAAATATTTTTTTTTGGAAAAAGATAGACTATGTGACGTATGTGCTTAATTAATTACCAAAGCACGCAGTTCATCAGAAAAACACTACTATCTAGCGCTATGCGACGCGAAAAATATTTTCATAGAGTTCGCTGTGCGGGCTGTCTGGTCTCGGGTTTGTGGAGGTTTCAATAAATTACCTAGCTGATCGTGAGTATATTTTGTCATGTGATAGAATATTCATAATCATTTCATTCGCTCTGTCATTTCACCCCACATCGATATGTAGGTACTTTCATGCTTAGGTGGGCATGCTAATGTAATTCATTTATGGCGAAGTAAGGATGTTCAGAACCAACAGAGCATAGGCCAACATTGAGCGCAATTGGTGTTGGTTTTGCGGGGATATTCCCGTTATTTGCATTATCATCAGTAGGAGTATGGCTATGCTTTACAGATCAAGTGTGCCGATTAAGTTACATTTATTATATATATTATATTATATTATACCTATAAGAACTTTTGGTAATCTCTTGGTGATACTGGTTGCCCACTGAAGATTTCAGAGACAGCTTAAGCTGCCCCCACTGTTTTCAGGATTTTTTTTTTCTAGTTAGAGGACAGGATTTGTGTAGTGTGTTGCAAGTCTAAAAAAATTGGGTGCTGTATGACCAGTGTAGTTGTGCTCCTGAACCCAAACATCCAACCAGCCAAGCCTAATTATAAGTAAATTTGTGCTTTGATGTAATTTTTTAATTATTGTACAGTTATTTCAATGCAATGTTCATGAACATGCTATGAACATGATGTTAGAACTCATTTCCTCTGCAAGTACTTTTCAGTTCAAGTTGGAAGGTAAAATACTTACACTTACACTTACCGAACACTTACAATCAAACACATTCTCATATACTGCACCAAGTACAACAACCAAAGACAACACATCACAAACTACTGCACCACAAACCACCTCCCACTAAACCTCACCACGCTTCTCAACGATGAACACCCAACATAACACGAACATATCTTCCACTTCCTTTCAACAACACGTATATTGGAACAACTGAAGGGGAAAAATGAACAAAAGAGACATGGAAAAAAATATGTATGCATATATACATATATCGGAAAAAAGGAAAACAAATCCATGATCCCCTAAGTGCCTATATGTTTTCTTGCACTGTTCACTCCAAACAGTGATGACCCCCCCCCCCTCTGCACCCCATACCCCAAGCAGCACCATCCGGACTGCTTCTCTTCTTGTCATTCTTCACTACTGCACTTTCTTCAGCATCTGAATAACCTACAGCCTCAACTTCAGGACAGCCCATCACACCTCTACCCAGCTCTACTCTGTTATCTTCAAAGTACCTAACTTTGGCACCTTACTTCAAGTCAACCTTACCTATCCTACTCCTACCCCCGACTACGTCGTTCCATAAACCATAATCCACCACCACATTCATCTACACACCACCGGAAACAGCCGACATCACCACACGGTGGCAGGCTGGCAAAACACACACACACACACACACACCAGGTAAAATAAAACCAAAATGAGGCTGAGTTTAGTAATATAGCAGAAAAAATAAGTCAAGAAAGAGAACATCTGATATGGTCTAACCTGGCCTAGCCCAGCCAACCACATGATAAGAAAAATATTGAAGAATGCATGCCTTTTTTCTCATATTTTTATAGTTAACCTAACCTAACCTGGTCCAACCAGTTTTTGAAGATAATGTAATTCAATTTTGTTTAACAATTAAAAAACTTGGCACTTTTCTTAATTTAGAAAACATGTAACCAAATCTAACCCCTCCTTGCTTTGTAGAGGTAAAATGTGTGTAAAACTGGTCATGGGATACCTGATGTGCAAATTTATGGGAGATCCTAATGTGCAATGATATGTGGGTGCCCTAAATATGTGGGTACCCTACACAACTTACCAGAAAATGTTGGATAATTTCTCAGCAGAACAGCACTAAAACTAATCCCTAGCTATATACAAAGTTATGTCATTGGTGCTGGTAGGAGCACAATGACACCTTTTTAATTGGTGTTTCCATTTGTTAGTGCTTAAAGATGCATAACAAAATAATTTTCCAGCCCTGCCATTGGTGTCACAACCAGGGTTGGAAATATTAGGCTGTTCCTGGATTTTCCCAATAAAAAAAAACATTGTTCTCTCCATAAAATTATTCCCATTCTTGTCATTTGGAGGGCCAATGGTGATGTTTGACAATGAAGTGCTCTGTGACAAAATGGTGCAGATTTACTGGAGTGTGGAAACTGTGATTCTGATGTCACAGGTTTGAATAAAAAAATGTCATCTTAGTATTTGGTTGGCTAAAATTTTCCTCTCCATGTGCAGGATTACAAAGTGTAAATCCAGTCCTGGTCACAACACACTCCCATCAACTGGTGAGATTGTAGTGCCAGGATGTGCTTAAGGTTCTGGCACAGGACATGTAATTTGTTCTTTACATCCAGGTGACAATTCGTAGTGACTGGTGCATTTCACAAATTATGTTGAAAGTTGTCCACATTACCTTTATGTTTCCTGTACCATTGCTATGGCAGCTCACCTAGTCCCTAGCTATTGGTTGTAGTCTGAGGTGGGTTCATTGACTTGTGACCTGTCCTGAAGCAAGTTATTTATCAGATGTCATGGATGTCTTATTTAAATTTCAAGAACCAATGAGCATCAGTTTCCACTTCCACATGCAGTTTGGGCACTGCATGACCAACACAGTTGATGCACCCCTAAGCCCCAATAGCCAACCAACCAATCCACATGCAATTTATAATTGCATGCTGGTTTAGGAAGAGATTTGGGAGTGCTGTTCTCTGATGCATTTCAGTAATCTTGAATATTTACCATGGTTGGTAGCTGGTTGAAGGGATTTTCTTCTATTGTTTTAGCTGGTTATGGCCAGCTGGCATAAAATGAGTTGCAAAAAATGGAATGGCAAACCAATTATTTCATGGACATAGCTTAGATGATGTTCCCTGTCATCTGATGCAACAGATACAAATAATTCATATTCATAATTAGCTACTTCAAGTTGGTAGCCATGGCAGAAACCTCCCACCTGACAGGTATGATATATTTTCATTCACTTAGCTCATTTGAATATGCTGGGTCAGTTCACTAAGTAGCAAGAATTAAACTGGTAATATCAGATCATAGAGGGAAGGCTGTCATCTTGTTTACATAGTTTGAATCATGGTTGGCAAGGTACTGACATACACTGGTTAATACCAGGGGCCTGGCAAAAACATCTGCACCCAAGATGCAGGGTAGTAAAACATTGGAACAAGCTGCCAGAAACCATTGTCAGCAGCAGCACACTGAACATCTTTAAAAACAGCATAGACAATCATAAGAATAGAGGGCTTGCTTTTCAGTATTCCAGGGAGGGCTGATCAACGGATTTGGTGGCCAACTGGTTCAGTGTCCAGAGTGCAACCAAGAAGGGCCCTTGTGGCTCATAGTTGCACTGCTCTTTTATGTCTTTATGTCTTTACATCAACCTTTTGCAGGAGGTCATGACAGGTCTGTGATTCTGGATCCCAAGCTTCTCTGAATCCTACAGATCTGTCCATTGTGGTCTGTTGTGAAGTTTACAGTTGTTGCTAGTGAATTGTTCTTGCTGGTGAATACCACTGGCATGGCAGAACCTAGTTTTTGCCAACATTTTGCCAAACCTGGTTTATATTAGCTGCCTTGCTCATAGGCAGTTTGATGTTGAAAATAAGAGCTGCACCTTGACCTACCAATTAATTTCAGTTTCGTAGAGGGATTTTCAACAAACAAAAAAAGCATGCCAGCATGAGCTCAATTAAATGTTGCTTTTTGGATCATGATCAACTTTGCTCAATCACATTCATATACTGGTAGCACTGAACAGGTAAAATGGCTTAGTTTGGCTTCAGACCAATGGACCACCATTGGTAGTATAGTCTACTTTTTCACATGAATGTTTCTGCCCCTCTCAGTCTCTTGTTTGACATATACTTTTTGTAATTTGTTTTGATTGCACTAAGAATGGGTTATGCTTAAATTATTTCAACCATGTTCATTTGTATTGGAAACCTAGTGTTTTACATATGGTGATGTGGTGATGATCTGAGACAGCTTAAAAGGACACTATTGTTTAATTGTTTAATTGATGTTGTTTAATATGTGTATTATTACATAGTGTGTGGAACACATTACTTTTTAATTATGTTGGATATCAACTTTTTACAAATATTGTCTTAAGATTCTTAGTAGTGCTTGATTCCCTTTGCCACTTGATTTAAGTTAATCTTCATTCACACATATTTTGTCCCAATATAAATGTTATGTGTTTCATGATTTTATGTCATATCAACTGGCTCAAGCTAGTGTGAACTGAGGTGTAATTGATAATGTTCAATTGAAAGAATGAGCTAAAATTGCTGTTCTCCACAAGCTGTGGCTGCTGGAGCTGCCACTAATGTCATGCAACACAGCCATGTATCACAGGTGCTGCTCCAGTTTCTATGTTCTTGATGAAGGACAGTTGTTGGATGGCTTCATGGTGGCAGAATGCAGGAACCAGGCTGGGTAGGGCAATTCCTGAAAGCAGAATGGTAAATTTGTGACTCATGCTACCTGGTAGTATGGGCCACAACAGCAGAGTAGCCATGAATGAGGAGGAGAGGGTTAAGAACAACATATGACAATAGCAAGGTACATTTGCAAGAAATAACAACATAGATCAAGGTACAACAATGATCCCACTAAGCATACCACAGGCAATATAGAACAACAGAAAGAGAGCATAGCACCTACAACAAATGCAACATAAAGCATTCTATAATGACACACTTCAGACTATGTTTTCCACTCTGTAATCTGCATGATAATTCACATGAGAAAACAAGCCTTTTTTACTGCAAGGGCAAGAATTGACATGTTTGATCCTCTCTTAGCATAGCAAAGAGATGAAGTATAATATTTGTGAGAATAATTTGTTTGTGGCCGTGGTTCCCTAATTTCGGCACATCGATGGCAGATGTACATGGAGATTGGACTCCGTCCGCACTTTTAAAGCTTGCTCTTGTTCGTCTAACGCCCCCAGAAAGGTGCCTATAAGCCCTATAAGACCATATAGACCATGTGTGCTACCCAGTGTTGGATTTTCACTTCTCGTTCTTGGATTCGGAGTGTATAATCCTTGAGTTCATGCAATTACGGAGTGCATAATATCTGGTAACCATGGGGTGAATACAAATTACTGAGACAAAGGAATAAAAAGTCTTGTTTTTCCATTCAAGGAACATACATTACAGGTGTTTCATCCCACACAGCCTAAGTATGCCTCCTGATGCTGGATCACAGAAAAATAGTATTCACTGAGAATGCAAACTTCACATAGCAGTCATCTGTGTTGTGGTGCTGGAAAAGTCATAAATATACTGTCATTGGCAAGAAGTAATGCAATTAACCAGGACTGATTTTCCATGCTAGTTTGAATATATTTCAACTTCAGGTATGTAGGTATATTGCTATGATGAAACATATTATTGAAGCTTAAGGTATCCACAAGACACGTCTTACACAGGTTACCTCCATGAAGCAAACAAATGGGTTAGGCTTGGTTGTGTTATGATAAGTTGGGCTCTACTCTTAAGTTGGTCAATTTTTCAGGTTTAATGTTTGTTTTTTTCAAGAATTTCTTTTTCAAAAATGGACCAGGCAAGGTTATGTTCCTTAATTTGCATTTTTAAAGAAAAATACTGGTTGAAAATTTTCCCTTTTTCAAGAGAATTGTTCTTTTTGCATGGAGGGTTAGGCTAGGTTAGGGTAGATTATGCCACATTTTTTCTTTCTTTTGCACATTAATTTTTACGCTATATTACCCAACTCCAAGACCATTTCTTGGTGTTGTTTTTCCTGCCAACTGAAAAGCATGCATTTACGGTGGAAGTGAGTGGTCACATCATGTAAACCACATTTATAAACATGGCATTGGGAAAAGGAGTTCCAAGAACTCAAAATTACCCTAAACTGCAACTTCATAAATAGAAGCAAAGTGACGATGAACAAGAATTATGCCTTTCACATCAGGAACCACACAATCTCAATAACCCTTATGGAAAATGATTGGTCCTGAACCCTGTGCTGATGAAGAATACCCAGGGCATGGTTGGATTTTACAAATAATGTATCAAGACTGAAAAACAATTGTTTCCAATAGGACATTTGAATCCATTCATTCCATGCACCACCATAGGCATGTTAAATTTGTAAATCATTATGTCGCATTGGCAACACCAAAAGTGTACAAATTTCCACCTGTGATTAGCATGCTCCAACTGTTACCCAGCGAAAGCCAGCATTAATAGCAATTAGCCAGGAGACGAGTGGTCTAGGGGTAAGATGCTCGTCTCACAATCGAAAGGTTGTGGGTTCGAGTCTCACCTGTCGCTACTCTTCGCCCGCGACCAATCGGCGTGAGAGATTGACGACGCTACATGACTCAACGGTCGATGTGTCGTAAAACCAATAACCAACCAACCAATAGCAATCAGCCATATTCGCCGCAATAGCATCGGCAGAAAAAAGAACAGAATTCCTACAAGGGGTATGCCAGATAATAGGAGTCACAGAAGATAATAAAGCAGCACCTACCAATTACTATTCCCACAGCACCTACTCTCTTCCCGAGACGCACACCTGAGGAGAACGAAAACAGAAAAATAATAATGGCTTCCTCCCCGGCTTCGGGGACGAGATGCTCGTCTCACAATCGAAAGATTGTGGGTTCGAGTCTCACCTGTCGCTACTCTTCGCCCGCGACCAATCGGCGTGAGATATTGGCGACGCTATATGACTCAACGGTCGACGTGTCGTAAAACCAATAACCAACCAATCCTCCCCGGCTTCGCACCTTGGCCCTTGCCTTGGCCTTCAAGACGACTATCAAGGCCGGCAGTGACTTGTGTTACATTGTCACAAAGACAATGCAATCGAGACAAGCTGCTCCTTTACCTTTTGCAACAAAGATTTCATCCCATTGGCTGAGTTCAAACTACTAAGCCAATCAGCAGCCTCCGTACAGTCGGCTGGAGTTGACGAATGACCAGTACGCGGCTCTTAGCCACCCCTCATTTTGCAGTGTATAAGAACATGATGGCTAAATTTCCATTTTCTCGGAGTGGGAGAAATTAGTTGTCGGAGTGGCATAAACACTATTATTGCCACCATTTTGTCTTGTACTGAAACAATGTATGTCATGAAATGAAAGACACTGCAATTTCTAGTTATATGGTGGTCCATTTAACTGCAAAATGTAACCAGATTTGAAGAACGTTTTGGAACCATTTAGGTCATTTTCATGCGTAAAACCCATCGATATCTTTTTTCTTCTATTGCTTGGGACTGGTCCAGGATGCAAAACGATTAGTTTTGTTGATGTCAATTGATGTAGAACATCTCAATCTTCAAGAAAACAAAAAGGAAGGCATTATTTATAGCCTTTCTTGGCCGTAGTTTAAAAAGCTCCGACTGGAGTGGCAGCTGGAGAGCCTCGAATCCATCGAATCCAAGAAGCGCCGTCCGGGTCTGTCCAGTCTGGGAATGGTGGTTTTCCTTCATTAGGCAAGCCGAGAATAGAGGTTTCCTTCACTTGGCGAGGATTTTTCTTTTAACCACCGAGTTACCCACTGGGTGGAAAGAGGCTCGTTGTAGGCATCACCAACCTTGGTAGGAACGACCTACGTATCTATTATCAATATCTTCGCCATTGAAATTATTGGCTGAGATAGGCCTTGTGAGTTGTGTGATGGGATATAGTCGGATAATTCAAGGGCCAGGTAGTGAGACTACTGATTGATCTCGTGTAGTATCGGCCAACGTAGGAACTGAGGCCCAGTTGAGGTTTGTTGAAATTGAATTCCTCTTGTTGGTGTAAACTTCAGTATCAAAGCAGAAATATAGCTAGCTAGAATGATGTATGCACAACCAGCTTAATGTTGAAAAGTATGGGCAGCCATAGCAAAATTGTAATTCCTTATATTTTGCAGTGGTTCACATCTGTATCCCTCTGTTGGTGCCCATGCATCCAGTGTGCATTATCCTCAATGATGTTGCCAAGTTCATGTGGCAAGGACATAACATGGCTAGACAAGATGAAGAGCACCAGAACTAGAAGTGGATTTCATTATCAGCCATTGATTACCATATGTTTAAGGCCCTTGGAGCATGCTGCACCCTCTGCTTCATCACAATCCAATAATGCTATTGGATTATGACAGCTAGTTGAGATTGCTGTTTGAGCAATGCTCTGCATGATATATCTCGTAATGTAAGGAGTTGATTTTTGAGTGTATAATTCTTTGCATGACAAAAGGACCATATTTCCAACACTGGTGCTACCCTGGTGAGGCAACTTTGTATATGTTTGTTAACAGAGTATGTTGAGGGTGTGTGTGATCATAAGCCAGTGATAAATTATTTGTAAAATATGGTGGAATATACCACTTTCTGAACACTCAATTGACATCTCTCTCCAAGAAGTATCGACATCCTGCTCCTTGATGCGTCCTTATGAAGTATTTGTGACTCCTTTCTAACATAATCCCGTTTATAAGTATCATGTACATGCAGCTAGTTGAGATTGCTGTTTAAGCAATGCTCTGCATAATATATCTCGTAATGTAAGGAGTTGATTTTTGAGTGTATAATTATTTGCATGACAAAGGTACATGCTCTCGATAAGGAATGGTGATACACGAACATTTCGCAACGCAATTTCAGGTAAAGAGATTACCTAAAATGTGATATGGCATACAATGCCAGTTTATAGCATAGGTATTATTTCCTATATCCTGCATATAGCTCTTCCTAAATTATGAATCTCAACACAAATGATGAAGGTACAGTCATAAGTACCTACACCGCAGGCTGAAATTTGAGTCTGAAAGACATCAAAATCATATTAAATGACACTAATTCCATAGCAAATTTTGACATCCTACTGTGTCGTTTCAACATCTCACACCTAACGAGAAACCATTATTTTAACCCTATCATAAGCAGTCCTTTCATATGGAGCAAAACTCAGCCACCAGATGGAGCAGACCCAGGATGTATTTGCAGCAATGATGCAGTGGTCAGTGCGTTTAAGCCTCTGAGTAGTCAGCATGTCGAAGTGTGTGGGTCCCAGCAGATGCATTATGCTTTGTGGTGCTTGCGTCGCCTACTCTTGCTACTCAATGTTGTTGGATTTACAATATTTCAGTGATCATTGTGATCGCGAAGACCCTTAAACTGCTAAATTCTCCAGTTGAAGCTAGGTCAAAATCCTGCAAAGCAGCCACTTTTGGTGTATTAGCTTATATTTATTTGGAGTGATCATGATCTGTGTAACCTTGTCAGTCTGATGATATGCAGCTTTCCTGAGATCCATCCAGCCAAGAATTATGTCTGTGTGCTTATTAAATTAATTTATGATACATTACAGCAGAATCTCCTCTTCTCAGCTGTCTGTCGTGATCGGAGCCCCTCGACTGCGCTTTTGAAGAAACAACACAGCTACTATGTTCAGACAGAGGGGATGTTCCTGAATGGATGTTGTCACTGCACGAGCTGATTTGAGAGAAAAAAGCTCTCCAAGCATCTGATGTGCCGACATTCATCTGCCCCATCCTCACCTCCCCACACGCACACACCCAGGCGTATGGGCGCTAAATGACCTCGTAGTCGGCGCGCCCTTAAGCCCAAATAACTAACTAACACCCAGGCGTGTGCAGCACGTCCGACCTGGTAGATGCACACCTGTCGTGATTTCCTCAACGCCAGATGTGTGCATCGAGTGTCTGACGTGACGCGGCTGGTCGCCGGCAGATGTCTCTGCTGGGCACGGTGACGCGACTGGTGCCGGCGGCGCGCGCCTCGGCGCGCTCCTTCGCCGTGGTGTCGGGGCCGCCGCGCAACAAGGTCTCCACCGTCGAGATGGTCGTGCACTTCACTATCTTCGCCGCTGGTGTGATGGCCGTGCCCGCCTGGGTCCTGGTGAACATCAAGCACTACCGGGGAGACCTGGAGGAGTGACCGGCAGGTGCGGCGCGGCGCGGTGCAACACGCTAGTCGTAGGGCAGTGAATGCACGGCATGAGACGGAACACGTCGAAGCCCGCGACTAGTCGTCAGCATACCAGCACGCTTGTACACTGCGGGGTATGAGACGAACACGTCGAAACCCGCGACGACTAATCGGCAAAATACCAATATAATATGACGGCGTGAGCATGGCACGTTGGCAAGCTTAATAACTTTCTCGCATTGTGTCGGAACTCGTTCGGGCAATTAAAATGGCCTTGGCAGTCGACGCGCCCCTAAGCTCCAATTCATCATCACTCGTCCAGGCGTCAGGTGGTAAAGGTTTATTTTTTAATCCTGGACAATGTGTGTTGGCGAATGGAGGTGGACCTTCATTGAGCTGATTCCTTACCTCGAAATAGATCCCAATCCCTAAGTTGTTCATTGTATTCCTCAGGATTTGGAAGTGGTTTCAATTTGAAGTTGTATTCAGATATTTCCCGCGACGCTTAAAACCTCGGATTTGTGTGCAATTATGACACTATTTCAGAGAGCAGGTGTCTGTGGTGAAACTAGCAGTTGTTCTGTAATTCAGTTCTCGGAATCGAGCCAATTCAGGAAGCCAGGATATGTGCAAGACGCCTGATCAGGTTTCTGTCAGTCGTTGATTTCCACACACATTTTGCAAATTGATGGCGCCGGTGCCATGGCAGGTCTCTGACGGAGCCTTAGGGGTTGCACGGCTTGAGCTCGGCACTTGAATCTTTCCGGTTACCAGTGTTGAGTCACTCAAAGGAAGTGAACAACGAAGGGCGATTTGGTTATTGGGACAGACGTACCTCCTGTAGCATCATGGAATGGATAGTGTTCCCATGTGTAATGCAGTGATTGATGGGGATATTTTTCCTGGACGGTAATGGACGTGTGTTTTCGTCAACTTCATCTGCAATGGTTCGTTGGTCATGTTTTTATTTTTCTTGTATTTATAATGTTTTTGCGCCTTCAATTTTCGTTTTGAATTTCTTACGTCTCCATAAAAGAACTATGCATCTAGGTTGAATTAATGATGAGCAGATGAAGTGGTTTCAGGCGGTTCTCTGCACGCCGGTTGACTTCTGACGGTTCGCCATTTGTTAGTTGGTGAAGGAGGGGTGTGCCGTCGGTCGCTGTATAGCCTGTGCAGGTGCTGCACCCCGCAGCCCAAGCTGCCTGCTCTTCCATTCCCAACTCACTGCTATGCTCGACAGCAGAGGACGTCGTGGTCTCGTTGCAGGCGTGTGGCGTTCAGCGTGATCGATGAACAGCAGGCGTCCTGTGGTGACGTCACTGCCGCAGTTGGCTGCGAACTTGGTTCATGTCCGCAGAATTGCACTGTGTGTGAGTGGATACTAATGCACTTTTCTCTTCATTTCAGTATGCTTTGGAAGATTGTGTGTGAAGCTGCGTGGTGAAGAACGTGTGATTTACAGATCAATAACGCCCGTGTAAGATCGATGCAAGTGATATAGCATTGTGTCAATATACTGAATACCAGTCGAATTTGTTTAAGACGTCGGCGAATCCGCTGGACAGAAACGACATCAGGATTAAACGGCACAGTCGAAATGACACCATTCTTCTTCCTTCGTCTCCCGGATCACAGGTGGTATTCAATTTCGCCAAGAACCATTATATATAGATGTGTGTGTGTGGGTGTGTATGTGTATATATATGTATGTGTGGGTGTGGGTGAGGTCGAAATCGATGGGCGCGAATGATCAACTCTGGTCGAAGCGCCCTAAAGCCAAAATAACTAACGAGGTCGAAATCGAAATCGATTGCGGGGGACCAGCTTATATGGTCCCCATGTTCAAACTTGAAGTTATCTGCGGGCGAAGCCAACATTGGGAGGGCGACAAGGGCGTGTACTGGATCGACACCCATATATGCAGCGAATTGGCGGACAGTGTTAACACCACCGAACTCTGGTGGTCTTCAGACTGCACGACATCCGAGTTCTGTTTTGCACTGTCAATTGTAACAACTACCACGTAATTGCCCAAGTTTCTTGTGATTATGGCTACAGCTTACCATTGATGTTACCGCTATTGTCCCTCATTATCATCCTAGTAATGAAGCACAAGAAGCTTGGGTTTTGGTATCCTTAATTGACTAGTCCGCCATAAACCAACTTCGGCAGCGTTGTTTTCGCATGTCGCACGACCGGGTGGTTTAATTTGGCTAATGGCTAGGCAACGGCGACTAACACACTGTCCAACAACGGCTGAAACAGAAGCACCGCGCAAGTGTGGACAATTAATACTTGAGCAGCGATGCGATGAATCGGCAGCGCCAAGTGGCCGGTGCACACTGGCGCCATTTCCGTGCGTGCGTCATTGGCGCGGATAACCGCGTCGGAAGTGCGATCGAAGGCCGATGCGGGCGTCCGGCAAACGATGGCGAATTTGAGTAGAGCCAAGAAGCCCTAGGAATGATAGTGAAAATAACAATTTGAGATGACCGCCACATAACCAGTAGCAGTTGGTGAGCGCCTAAGCCCATATATATATATATATATAATAATAATAATAATAATAATAATTTGATGAGGCCCCGGGGCGCCGCGTCGCCAGCGGTTAGTCCAGTACGGACGTCACCAGCCATCTGGAATCGATGAGTGCATCGGTGCGGTTCCCACGAGTGCGTCGGCTGGGCGGCCATTGACGCACCGCACCTCCCGCTGCCACGTTCCCATCGGCGCGGACCTGGCGCTCCGGCCTGCTCGCCGCCGGCCGGGGGTCGCCTGTGACGGTCGCACGCCACTCTCCGTCCGGCTGTGCGGCCCGTCGCGGTCCGCTTCGGGCTCGAGTGTGCGCTGATCCGCCCAGAAGCGGCGGGCGGGAATTGTGTGTACCCTGTTGGTTTAAAGGCCTTGCTTCTTTTTCTTTTCTGAGCGGGGGAACAAGTATGGTGCCGGGTTCGAATCTGAGTGACAGCAGTTTTACGCTGCTTCACGGTATGGCAGCATCGTGTGATCGAACGACGGGTGGTGGAGCTGAAGTTGGTCCAAGTTGTCTATTGTGAGCCAGCGGGAATATAACGTCCGGCTTTAATGACCACTGATCTGATATACAACTAACCTAAGCTTTGGTCCAGCCTAAACCTAGCAGTAGTGTGCCTCTAATGACTGGAGCTGCACCGTTTAGTATGTTAACTGACACTCGGGATGGCATTTCGTGTTAAATTTCGTCACGAACCAAACCTAAGCAAATCAACTTGTCAGTTTCTGAAATATGGTCACCCTGCTATAGTCGCTTTTGTGCACTCGGTCTATTCTCTCGATGTGTTTTCTTCTCAGAATATACTTTGCACCTTTTCTTGTTTTTTTTTCCTAATTTCTTCTTTTCTTTTTGTTTCTATGTTGCCCCCTTATAATCCCCAGCTTCTTTGACCGCCGCTTCCTTGCGATTCACGCAGCGGCCTCCATGTTAAATGCTGACATTTCGTCATCAACGAACAGTGCATCAGCGTAGCATTGCTACTCCTTACGTCATTCTGCCACCGATACTGACCCATTGCTGCCTAATTACTGATAGGTATTTATCGCTCAGGTGCACTGACCTCGATGGGGATGCGCCCGATCACAGTAACGGTGAAACATTGCAAGAAAGTTGAAATTCCCGGTGATCATCATACCTAGGCAGCCCGAACGCCCTTCGAAACGCTCCCTGCTACTGGTTGAGATCGAGGCTCACGTGTATTATCCCGATCGACGATGCAATATTGTGCAGGAACCTAAGATGCAGGTCACACACATTCTAAGCAGTACATTGAGACCTATGGTAGCATCTGCGCAGCCCTTTCTACTGGCGGTAATGAAACTTCGCAGTCGGGGCTAGGCCGGGTTTGCATACCTAGGTGGAAGGAGTATGCATCAGTTGCAACCAGGGATCCAAAGAAGTGTTCACCATTTGGACAAACACAGGTATACCTATGCATAGGTCCGTGCTCGATATGTACATTAAAACCATAGCGAGACGCAAATATGAAATTATAATTTTTAGAAACATGAAAACACCCTTAGGAGAGATGCCCTTGCAAGGAATGGTTAACGGGAATATAACTGAGTTTTGGAAGGAAGTAAGTCAGCTTAATCAATGCAAATCACCTCTTCAAAACATGACAGGGTGTATGTGCAGAGAAAAAGAGATTGCAGAACTATGGCGTCAACACTATCACAATATATTGAACTCGGTGAAATCGTCTAACCCAGGCTGGGAAGAGAATATCGTAACGTCAGCTGCAGATGTTGAATTGAAGCACAGGAAATCCTGTGGTAAGGAGGGTCTTTCCGGCGTACATCGTAAGATGCGCATGAAATGCTTGGGATAATTTGAGAACACGTTTTTTAGGTCTCCTGAATCATGATGTTTTGCCAAAAGCAATGGTGAGTATTATTATTGTTCCGACAATCAAAGACAGAGCAGGTAGGATTATTTTCAAGTGTGAATACCGCCACGTTGCACTGGCTAGCGTCATGAGAAAAATTTTGGAGGCCGTTCTTATTCGTATGGGAGAATATCTGCGAACTGCATCCAGTCATTTTGGCTTTAAGAAAGGCGTGGGCACGTGCTCCTGCATATATGTGCAAAAGGAAGTGTAATATTTATGCAGGACTTGGAATGGTAGTGTGCATGGCATTCCTTGAAGCTATCAAAGCTGTCAGTCGTATTCAACATTCAAGGTTATTTGAGGCACTTCGCGGCGCAGGGACACCCATGTCCATCAGTTGTATTTTGACGTAGCTGGTACACCAGCCAAGCTGGTGCCAAGCTGGTCTGTGATGGTGGTTATTGGTTTTATGAGACGTCGGCCGCTAGTCATGTAGCGTCGCCAATCTCTCACGCCGATTGGTCGCGGGCGAAGAGTAGCGACAGGTAAGACTCGAACCCACAATCTTTCGATTGTGAGGCGGGAAACTTACCCCTAGACTACTCGTCCCCAAAGTATGTCTGTGAGCTTGGATGCTATCATGTCAGTTAAATGCCAAGTATCAAATGTGGTCAGACATTGTAGCATCGCATCACCTCATTACATTTATATATGAATGATCTTAGTATTGGGCTGAAAAAATACGTATTGGATGATGGATTGGAGGCGCAAAGATTGGAAGCGCAAGGTTAATGTATGCTGACGATATGGTTATTATGTCCTGGCCTTCTTGTATTGTACGTTGATTCGCCCCGAGGCGACGACTACGCAGCTAGGCGGCCGGGGATTGTGTCCACCCTGTTGGTTTCAGCTGTATGCCTGTTTTCTTATCTGAGCGGGGGAATAAGCATGGTGCCAGGTTCGAATCTGAGTGACACCAGTTCTACAGTGTTTCGAGGTATAGCAGCTTTTGCAAAAGTTTGAAAGAGCCGTGCTATTCAATTCCAAGAAGAGTGTGATTTTGGCCCGTTGATCTATCAAGTGTCTGGAAGATGCTACCTTGCCACAATTGTGCATTGACGATGTGCCTTTAAGGCAGGCTGCAAGTGTGAAATATTTGGGTCATGCGATAGAATACAAAAGGTCTGATGATTTGTGTATTACAAGACAGTGCAGACAAGTATACGGACATGGTAACTGCCCAATGCGACGATTTCATGCGACACTGCCTGCCAAGATACCATTATTCAAATAATTGTGTACCACTTTGCATACTGTCCATCTGTGATGTTGACATATTCGAAGGGAGTGCAAAAGCTCATGGTTGCATATCACAATGCGCTTCATGGTTATTCAAAATGTGTCTGTTCGTCAGCGCCATGTGAAGCCTTCAACGTTCCTCATTGTTCAGCTGTGATTCGTAAAGCGATCCTTGGAATTGCACAAAGTTGATTAGTTTGTAGCTCAATAACTTCGTGGTCATCTCATAAAATTCAAATTTGAACTATGTATGAGGCGACACTGGGCGGCACAGCTGTACATGCCAACTGGACAGGTATGTTGAACGCTTGTTATTTGTCAATGTGTGTGCATTTATCTGAACTTAGCGTCCTTAATACAGCACATCTATCTATCTACCTAACCCGGGAAAGCCGGAAGGATTGCGCTGAACCTGTGTCGAAAATTAAGCATAGTATTCAGCGTCCCAATAATGCCTCCAGTGTAAAACACGTGGTGGACTCATCTGTACGGCGTAGACCTCCGACTGGCTCTCGCCGTGACAACGTGAAACTAATCGGAGCTTGTGAGAAATACGTCACCTTTAGGCGTGCACTATGAAGGAACGGAGGCTCAGCTGGGTCGTCAGGCCAGCCCAGATACGAGCGCTGGTGCCCCTCGTGGTATTTGCATCACACATTGTTGAGGTTTGAAGTGCAATTGAGAGAACGACTGCTCCTAAAAATGAACTACACAAAATACTGAATTCGGCACTTCAAACTGCCCCACCGCACCGTGCCGAACGCGCCAGCTCTGTATCACCTGATGCTGATCGATATACCAAGTGCATAGCTGATAACGATCATGCTGTGATATGCCGTCTACAGATCTACGGTCTATATCGAAATAAATCTACCCGCGTAGACGGTGTGTAACCCGGTGCGGTGCCCGTGGCGCCGTAGCCGACCCGCCATATACAGCCGCCGGCGTCCAGCCCGTGCGGCACCCGCCGCTCCGACTCTAGTCGATCTCGCCGAACGCCTCGCCCCAGGCGGCGCGCCTCGCGCCCTCCACCGACACCGGCTTGGCGCCCGCGTCGATGTGCCGCAGCCACGCGTCGGCGTCGTCGTCGGCGACGGCAACGCGGAGAGCGGCCGGCCGGCGGTGCCAGACGCACTCGACGCCGGCCCAGGCGACGGCCGCCGCCACGCCGACGGGCACCACCAGCAGGATGGCGCGCAGCTGGGCGGCGCCCAGCGACGGCGCCGCCTGCGGCTGCGCGCACACCACGCTGCTGACGAAGTGCCGCTTCCAGAGCCGCTGCAGCAGGCCCGACTCGCTTAGGCGCCGCAGCGCCGCGTTGATGGCGGCGCGCTGCGGCAGCCGCCGCCGCAGGCCGATGTACGCCGGCCGGTTCTTGTAGGCGACCTCGACTACGGCGCGGTAGTCGCACGACCGGTCGCGCAGCAGGTACACCAGCCGGTCGTAGTCGAGGTAGAGCACGGCCGCGTCCGGCACGGCGGCGCCGCCGCGCCGCGTCACCGTCGACATCTCGACGATGTTGTCGTCGGTGGCGACGCGCCGGTACAGGGCGCGGTAGGCCGGGTCGCTGCTCACACGGAACCCCTCCACCGACGCCGAGCTGGTGTCGATGATCAGCGGGTACTGGGTGTGCGTGGCCACCTGGGGCACAGTGTGGTCGGTGGATACTGAGGGTCTGTAACAGACGGTACTCGGTGGGTGCTGGGGGGGTTTGTAACAGACGGTACTCGGTGGGTGCTGGGGGCCTGTAATAGACGGTACTCGGTGGGTGCTGGGGGTCTGTAACAGACGGTATTCGGTGGGTGCTGGGGGCCTGTAACAGACGGTACTCGGTGGGTGCTGGGGGTCTGTAACAGACTGTACTCGGTGGGTGCTGAAGGCGTGTAACAGACGGTAGTCGGTGGGTACTGAGGGCCAGCAACATATGGTACTCGGTGGGCACTGAGGGCCTGCAACAGATGGTAGTCAGTGGGCACTGAGGGCCTGCAACAGCCGGTACTCGTTAGGTACTGAGGGACGATAACGGTGTAGTGGATTAGTGGCATAGTGATGTGGGTATTGATGATTCGTGCAGAACGGCGGTGGGTATAGAGGGTTGTACAGATGACGGTCGGTGGGTACCGAGGGTTGTACAGGTGACAGTCGGTGGGTACCGAGGGTTGTACAGGTGACAGTCGGTGGGTACCGAGGGTTGTACAGGTGACAGTCGGTGGGTACCGAGGGCTGTACAGATGACAGTCGGTGGGTACCGAGGGCTGTACAGATGACAGTCGGTGGGTACCGAGGGCTGTACAGATGACAGTCGGTGGGTACCGAGGGTTGTACAGGTGACAGTCGGTGGGTACTGAGGGTCATTGGGGTGGGGTGGGTACAGGGGGTGATTGCCGGTTGTTGGACATATTTAACCTCCTTAGCCTGCAGTGTGGTGCAGCTGCCGATAACATACTAGTTGTGAATCTAACCACATTGGCGACGGCTACTTAATCGACAGTCACGAAAACTTTGAAACAGCTATGTCAGCATGTGCACTGAGCGAACAACACCTTAATGACGCTGTTAATGGCAATGGGTCGATTGTATCGTCGTGCCGCTCGATTATATTCCCACGCGAATAATTGGAAGACAGGAGTTGATTTAAACCCACAATGTGGTCCACGGTGGCACATAACATATTTCCGAACTTGGCGGGGGTAGGGGGCGGGGTAGGAGACTGGCAAGGGAAGACCTGTCTTGAGGTGTCCGAACACAGAGTCTACTGTTCCTGGCAGGACTGGAGAGCTCTGACGAAATCAGGTGGTTCAAGTCCTTGTTTTCGTGACATATTTTCAGACTGAATAGGGGCAATGACAAATTAGGATTAGCCTGGTACCAGACCAGGAAGCTGCGCTATCCGAACCATGCTCCTTAAACCATGAACCTCCTACCTCTTGGCACTCAATCACGAACTGAACGGCAATAATCTTAGCCAGAATCTCCGGCATGGCCTTCAGGAGTGTCACTTTGCATATGCTGTGGATGGAGCACTGGCCACCTCAATCATCGATTTTCCTCCAATCAAGCTGAAACTTAACCATGGGGTCTATCGGCGTGCACTAGATGCAAATGGTTTTCGAGACAGCTCTGGCCGTCGAAAAGGTCATGTGCCCCCCACCCCACAACCAACCAAGTTCATAAAGTGACACCCATGCAGCCATGGTCTACCACATAACAGCCAGGATCTCTGACATAACAGCCAGGGTATCTGACAAAACACCCAGGATCGTTGACATAAGAGGCAAGATCTCTGACATATTGAATTGTCGGCGAGACAGATTGGTAAAAATAGTATGATGATGAACGGTAAGTTACCTCTCAATTGAGTGAAAAATTAGTACTTTATCAAAAGTTAAAAAACATTTCCACACGTTTCAACTTTATTGCCTCCATCAGGGAAACTGTAAAGCCTAAACGTTGGGAAATGTCTGAATTTTTGATGAACTACTAATTTTTCACACAATTGATATGTAACTTACCGTTCATCAAGATACTATTTTTACCATATCTGACATAACAGCCAGGGTCTCTGACATAACAGCCGGGGGCTCTGACATAACAGCCAGGATCGTTGACATGGCGGCCGCGACCCGGGTCGGCCGCGGCCACCCACCTGGTGCACCGAGCTGAGCAGCAGCGTCTTCTCGGTGGCCGTCAGAAAGGAGGCGAGCTGCGCCGTGTACGTGGCGTACACGATGATGCACATGGCCCAGTGGCTGATGACGACGATCCGGCCGGCCGCCGACTCCGGCGTGCGCACGTAGCCCTGCATCATGAAGCCGCCGTACACGGCCAGCAGGCACGCGCCTGGGCTGTAGTCGCGCCGGCTGTCGGCCGGCTCGGCGCGCGCGGCGCGCAGCACCAGCCACAGCACCAGCGCCACGACCAGCAGCGTGGCCAGCAGCGACATCCACACGTCCAGGCCGAGCGGCTTGGTGAGCGCGCCGAGCACGCCCTCCGTGCGCAGGTTGGCCGTCTGGTGGACGAACGGTGCGCTCCAGTAGGTGCGGATCGGCACACTGTCGGCGAACTCCATGGCGGTGAGCCTGGTCGGCGTGATTTTGAACCAGGAGAGGGCCACGTCGGCGTCGCCGCGGCGCAGCAGCTCCACCATGCCGGTCCATGTACCGTTCTCCAGCTGCCGGCCGAACTGCGTGCCCTCCATCTGCACCAGCCGGTACCTGCCGCACGGCGCACACGGCGGTGGTCAGGCGCAGCCGCACCTCATCCACAATAGCGCCAGGGGTAGGCACCTGCTGGACCTCGCAGTCATCAAATTGTTCTCCACACCAACCGTGCACGCTCAGTGCACTCGTGGCACTGCGCGACACGCCCGGCTCGTGACGTGACCCCCACGATCGCCCAGCTGCACTTCTGCCAGCAATCCTCTGCACCAACTGGTGCAGATGATTGCTGGCAGAAGGCATTGCTTGGTGATATCGGCGACGACTTGACATGTCTAGTCAGACCCAGCCCAGGAGCTGAGATCCACCTGCTGCTGATCAAGTGTAATCCAGGGTGACCAAGCCCCAATACAGTGAGATTCAGTGTGACCAGCACAATCTAGGGCGACACCAATACATCCAGTCATCCAGTGTGGCTCGACGTGATCCAGCACCATCCAGCACGATCCAATGTGACCGATGGGACTGGTAGCTCACGCTACCGTGATCCGGTGAGCCTTGACTGACCTGAAGCCCGCTTTCCTGGCGATCACGGCCAGCACGTCGATGGCGTAGCCGACGGTGGTGAGGTTGCCGTCGGCTCCGGCCGTCTGGTATGTGAACGGCGGATCCTGCCCGAGGAGGGCATCGTGAGCGGAGAGGACAGACATTGTACGTGCCTGGACAACAGCCTCAGCCGGCATCCTGTATAGAAGACGGGCATACCACATAGATGGCCGCATCCTGAGTCCGTATTCTGTTCAGAACAATGATCAAAATAAGGGTGTTTGTCTTTCATGAAACTCCCAATTCGCGTATTCGCCAGGAACTACTGCGCACCCCATCCGACCCATGTAACAAAGGAGCTTAGAATTTCGAACCGCTCTGAGAGAAAAGGCGAGAACGAAGTACTTGCTCCGGTTCGCAAATGGTAGGCTGGCCGGCAGTTTGCGTCGTTCATCGGTTTTTATATGTATGCTTGTCATTAGATATATACTTACATACATACATAACCGCAGACATACACACACAGCCACACATACACACTTATATATACATGTACATATATATATACAGGGTGTCTCAAAATAGATGGAACCCATTAACATGATAATAATTTATTATTCAGGCAAGAAACTCCAAAAAATGTTATATTTCCTGGGAGCTGATATGTTAACAATTAAATAACTGAAGATTTGACGTCTCTAGGTCAAAGGATATATATATATATGTGTTTATATATATATATATATGTATATATATATAGGATGATATATATATATATGTATATATATATAGGATGATATACAACGTACCTCACCAACCAGCACGCGCAGAACGACCTCCCTTGAGGAGGTTATGGGTGGGTCGTACGGACCCAGACACAGTAGGCTTCCGGGGCAAGCTTGCATGACTTCGAATGCAGCAAGGCCGGGACGATCGCCACTTGTTCCTCTTTCCCCAACAGCAACGAGATTCCTTCGGGGAGATACCTTCTCAGGAGCTCCGTGTTTTCACAGGAACGGCGTATCTCCTCAGGAGCGACGAGCTTCCTCAGGAGTGGTGGGTCCCATGGTTTCTCTGTCGGAGCCTCGCCTCCTCAAGGGCAGCAAGTCTCCGCCGAAGCGAAGTGCCTTCTCAGGAACGAAAATGTGTATCAGCAGGTCTATTCAGAAGCGAAGAGTCTGCCCAGGACCCAGGAGCTCCGTCCGCTCCGAGGTCGTCCCACCAGAAACTAAGTCCCTTGTAGCGTAATAGTGACCCGATAATTTTCGGGGGTTGAAGCACAAACAACAGCCAATGAGCTGCCCCAAGTGAGCCGGATGAGCCGTGTCAGGACAATAATCAGCTCCGGATTGCTTCGGCTGTCCAACTTCAGAGCGTGCACCAGTGTACGGTTCCAGTCGTACCACAAATATCGGCACCGTCTCTCACTGCAGAACTTGCATATTCCGCGCTTACTCATGTAGCGTCACGGCGCGTAGGGTCACTCTTGCACGAGCCAGCAAACCGTTGTCACGAATCCGTTTCCGTCAGATTCGGTGCCAGATGCTGCTGTTGTTCAACTTGCCACTGGTCAGCCACTTCTACTGGTGAGTTCGATTTCAATCATCAAGCAGCCGGCTTCCTCGCTTCTGGCACGGCTCACAGCACTGCGACCGCGGCCTCAACGGCACCCACCGAATAAACCGCAAATCCAGTCCGCTCACCGTCTTTCCCTGCCAGCACAGAAAGCGCCGTGCCGCCACCGCTTCAAGAGCTAAACATGTGTCTAGCTGGTCCGATCATTTCGATCAAGACCCGACCGTCTTGTCTTGACAAGACCCGACGCGGTTATCTTGGGTCAGACTGTCAATTTGGCGGGTGGCCGGTGGAGGCAACAGGGAACCCTGCGGGCGCTGTTCCGACGCACCGACTGGCTAGTCCGCAGTGGTCTGGACTGGCCAGTTGGACACACCGGCCGACGAGCCGTGTAGTCCTGTCTGCGCAGGCGTCGGCAAACCGGAGACGGAGAACAAGTATAGAGGGGAGACGTCTGCGAAGGCGTCGGTAAGCCGCAGAGGGAGAACGAGTATATAGAGAGGAGCCATCTGCACAGGCGTTGGTATACCGGATAATGAGAAAGGGTAGATATATATATATATATATATATATATATATATATATATATATATATATATATATATATATATATATATACATATAGACAGACAGACGGAGAGAGACGGAGAGAGACGGAGAGAGACGGAGAGAGACGGACGGAGAGAGAGAGATAGATGAGACGGACAGGGAGAGGATTGGTTCACTGATTACTTGAGCTTAGGGGACCATGAACTGCTAGTGCAGAGAGGGGGAGAGAGAAATAGACAGGCAGGCGTGGATAGGGACAGAGGACGACATGGGAGTGGGAGAAGAAAGGAAACGAGAAAGACCGAGCAATAAGCTTGTGCTGTCCTTTTGCAGTCCGTTGGAGGTAAGAGAAGTTGGCAACCCTGGATGTGATTGATTTAGGTTCATTCTTTCGGTACCCACATACATGAGAATTAGGTATGCTAAGGAAAAAAGCAATATCGTTGAGAGATTTGCACCTAACCAAGGGCAATGCAATGGAGTAGGACTACTGGGGGGGGGGGTCCGCCACGTAATCACAGAAATGCAGGACGTGGTGCGTAGTCGTTGCGTTTTTATTTGATGTTTACATCCGGCACAACTAGCGCGCACGCCTGACATTTCAGAGAGGGTGACCCGAGCCAAAGCGTGGCCTGGTTGACCCATCGGACCGAGAGCGAGTGATAAAGCTGTCACTGTGTAACACGCGGATATGTCCGCTGTTGTGCCGGCCCTAGTCCCAGGAAGAAGCCCAATCGCTTGCTGCAACACACCACGTCATGGTCGCCACATACCATTCCAGGCGCTCTGATCTGCTCCGATGGGGTCTGGTAAAAAGGCAGTACTTTCGTACATATATTATGACATTCATGAGGGCACGTCAGTACAAAAATATGAACAATTATCAGCATTGGAATGGACTGACTTGAAGTAAGTTCCCGGAGCTTAAGTATTTAACCCCATGGAAGTGGTGGTTTGACGAACGAATTAAGTGACATCTTATATCACAAAATATTGATGTTGAACGAGGATTAAGCTTGAGAGAAATGCGCACGAGAACGGAGAGAGGATCGCATCATTGCATCACCTTGGCATCCCAGCATCAACTTTCAAGCGATGTACAACCACGGTTTATCACTTGAATCGCGATCTGCAGTCTGACGAAAGCAGTTTCAGTAAACTTCCCCGATGCTCACCAGCCAGTTTTGGAAGGCCAGGTCTGCTGACGCCCCAGTTTCGCTCCCAGCCGAGTCCGACAACGATAGATCAGACGCGGATGAGACGAGGTAAACTGAGAAGGCTCGGCCCAGGTGATCTGGGCGACGCTCTCCGACCAAAGGCTCTGCTGGATGATACCTCCTGAACTCATCAAAAGCTGAATGGGTGGAACTACCTTATTCCAGGTGAGCCTCCCTAAGCCATCGTGGGACGGACATGACTCCTCCAGCTCATGTGAGCTGGGTAAAACTTCGCCAGCTCAGGTGTGTGCGCCGATCAATACCCCATACCAGATGTGGGCCGGACAAGATCTCTCAGCTCAGGTAGCTGAGCCGGATTCTTTCAGACCAGGTGGGCCAGATAAGACTGCCTCAGCCAAGGTGGGCCGGGTGCGGCCCGCCGCCAGATGAGACCGCCTTAGCCCAGGTGGGCCGGGTAAGACCGCCTCAGCCCAGGCAGCTGAGCCGGATTCTCTCAGCCCAGGTGGGCCAGATAAGACCGCCTCAGGCCAGGTGGGCCGGGTGCGGCCCGCCGCCAGATAAGACCGCCTCAGGCCAGGTGGGCCGGGTGCGGCCCGCTGCCGGCACGGGCCTGCTCCAGCTGCAAGCGCCAGTAGTCGCGGCGCATGTTGAGCACCTCTGCCTCGAGCCGCACCTTCTCCAGCTCCCACTGGTGGTGTTCGCGCATCTGGTGCAGCGCCATCTGGTGCCGCTCGCGCATGTGCTGCAGCTCCAGCTGGTGCTTCTCGTGCGCCAGCCGGTCGGCCGTGGTGCCGCCGCCGGTCGCCAGAGGCGCTGGCGTCGGGCCGGCCAGGGGCGACGCCGGGTGGGCGGCGGCGGCGGTAGCTGCGGCAGCGGCGGCAGCGGCGGCGGCGGGCGCCGACGACGGCGGAAGGTCACGTGACAATGGACGACTGTCCGGGTCCACTACCGTGATGCTGACGTCACTGCCGAGGCGGTCACGTGGGTCCAAAACACTGGAAACGGAGACGAGGGCAGTGTGAAAGCTGTAGACATTCAGCACCTAATGCTACATTCATATCCACACGAATCCAGCGCGACGTACTCAATGTCATCAGATCGCTTCACGTTGTGCAACCAGCTGACATCACCCTGTCCGACAACACAGCAAATAACATCTGATCTGTGTGTGTAGTTGGGATGTTTTGGGTGCGTAAGCTGCTTCGGCTACAATGCCCTCATTGCATCTGATCGGATGCATCTGATCTGATAGTACTGATTAGATTCATATGAAAGGTCGCATGAGGAGGCATGAAACTTTTACAAGGGGAAGTTCAATGTGCTCGCTGGGCCCCTTGAAATCACACAGTGGACATCATGTCCCTGAAAACGGTCTCAACCAACTAAATTTAGAGTATGAGGTCCATGAATATAGAGTTCTCCAAACAGGCAGCCTTAGGCGTGAGAAGGGAACTGCATGAGCCAATCAATAATTATTTCGTTGTAGAAAAAACACCTATCATGCATCTGAAAGGGAGAAACAAAGCTTGGTTCATTTGACCATTTGTATGCCATTGAGTCCCTTCCCTAAAATGGACCACGTGATGCAAAAATTGCATTCCCTAGTCACGTGAATTCAGCGTACAACCGAGTTCAACTTTATTTGGTGGTTTCGTTCGCCAAATGTAGCGATTACCTTTTTTGCAACATCACGAAGACCACCGCGTCAATGAAGTGAAATTTTCGTATTTTTAGCTGATGATTGAAAGCAATGCATGCGTTTGTTGTGTTAGTCTAACTGGGGAGTATATTGGCGGGTAAAGGTTCATGTTGCTACAGGCTAGAACGATGATCTACATTAAAGTGTAAAAAGATACTTTGTACCATCTCTGAAGGTTGTTGGCATTCAGCTGTCTAACTTTGCAATATGCAATCGCGTGGAGATATTAAGCCGGCTAACCGACACAAGACCATTCATCCCCTATAAAGTCAAATAATGTCAACAATGTCATTCTGGTATGTTCCAGTGTTCATTTGCACATCATGCATTCTGTACAAAGTTTTGAGTATCCAGTATTACGAGAGTTTCCACTTCAATGCATGCTAAGGTTACACGTGCACACCTTCCATACCTGCCGTCCTCCACCTCTTCCTCCGACATGAGACCTTCGTCGTGCTCCTCCGGCGGAGTTGCCGCGTGTCGCCGTACGGCGGCAGCACCATCGGCCGCTCGTAACGGAGGTGGCGCCGGCGCCAGTCGCCGCAGCTGGTTAATTATTTGCTCGGGCGACATCTGGTGAGATCGAGGATTTAGCTGCAAACAAAGCAGTGTCGTACGTCAACTATGCCTCCGGAGAGATGCGTGCCGACCTCCATGCTGCACACGACCAGATGCTGGTATCCAAAATGCAGATAAGTTTCGAGCGCGTTACATTATCGAATAAGTATGGGACGAATTACAACAAAGGTGCGAATGGCATCGGCTTATCTACTTACAATTCCCAAGAGCTGCTAAGACAAATTTCCAAGCTGCATATGATACGAGAAATAGACAACCTCCTAAGCAAACCAAACCTCCACTGCAAAACAAATTAGAGGACAAATATTTGAAGAACATACCATTTGGAAATTCCCCCGCCAATCCCTAACAAACGTCCATGCTTTCGAACTATGGCTTCACACCAGCTTAACAATCTGGTCGTTGACACGCAGAGGCTATCGCCAGTGCAGACTCTTAGTTGACATCAGCACACATGACGAAAGGGACTTATTCCAATTTGGGCGAAAGGAAGGACTCACGTGGCACGACAGAAGAACTTGAACTAAGGTTGGCATCATTTCAAAACGTGGCCCCTGTCTCCAGACTCCTGTTGGCACCGGTGGATCTGTATACCATTGCGCATTGTTCTGACAGCAAGCTGTGAGCAGACCCTGCCAGTCTCAGCAGGGCCTCGTCTGACACGCAGCTGCGGGGGCAGCAGCTCCACAGGGGACCAACCCAAGCCGCTGGCCCCTCCTTTCCACCCCGTGGTGGTGAATTTTACAAACTGGGGGAGGAGTGAGATAGTTTGGCCTCACACTGAATCAAATCCAATTGTAGACCATGTTCAAGGCTAGGTTTCTCAGTATCAACTTTTTGCTCGACAAATGCCAGTTGTAACAAGGTTCAAATTCAGTTCTGCAAAGTTCACTCGCCAGCCAAAACACCTTCTGCAAGACCACTACGGCCCACCAGCAAAAACCTGAACACCTGCAAAACGTGCAGCTGAAGCACATCCACACCTCGTCTAAGAGTCGCACGCCAAACGTCTACGACGACTTTAACCGAGAACCACCTTGCTAGGCTACAGGCTCGCCAGCCAGCCACCCAGCTACGCCCGTACCGTCAGCGGCCGCTCCTCCACGTCAGCCTTGATCTGCTTGTAGAGCGGCAGATCGTGCCGGTCCTCCTCGGTCGACATGCGGTAGCTGGTGAGGAACTGCTTCATGTCCAGCAGCAGGGCCGCCTCGCTGACGTCCTCCTTGGTGCGCAGCTTCAGCGTCTTCATCAGGTCGTCCTTGCGCTGCTTCACGAAGCGCCGCCACACGCCCTTCACCGTGCTGATGCCCAGGTTTCTGCCGCGGGATCGGGCGAGGTCAGACGCACCGGTCCATGCCCAGCCGTCAGGTGGGGTCAGATGTTCTAGATAATGCAGGGGTCAGCCAGGGTCAGATGACAGGGAGCTTAGGCGCAAAAAAATGCGCTGCAAGGAATGGAAGGTCGGATACTCCGGTTACATAAGATCAGAGTTTCCGGTTTCTGACATGGGCTCTGGCCCACCATGCTGCCGTCGAAAGGTCTGAGACACCAGCCAATAGCCAGATGTCTGCGGAAGGAGCGGGTGGCACGTTTGTGATAGCACTGAATGGCACAGCAAGAATACAAACATTCCATCTGAACGGGCAAGTGACAGAAGTGTGATCATTTCCATGAAGTGCGAGCTACAGGCACATCCGACTATACACCGTAATTATGCACTCATTTTGATTCTGGACTTGAGGAAAAACAAGATCAAATACAGGTAAAACATGCCAAGTCTACAACTGCACACCAAAAAAGTATCTTGAAAAAAATGCGCCAGGCAATAACGGACCAACCACCCGGTCATTGCAGTCGTTATTCTGACTCTAAGTCTAAGTCTTTACTTATATATTTTGCGGTTATGGAAGAGTCAGATCGATTTCCATGATACAAGCATGCAAATCCATCAGTTCGTTCCTCAGTGATCTCCAACTATGCGCCGGAAGGTGGTCAAAGTCTCAGACTATCCACCGGCCGAACGTAGCATCCAGAGAGCCACCACACAACCGCTTCAAGAAACTATTTCCTTTTGTAACATCTACTACATTGCGAGCCTTCAATCCCCCAAACCTGCGATGCCCCCACCATGGGTTGGACAATGATGCATGATTCAAGAGCTCCCCTGTAGCAGGAGCTCCCCTGTAATGAACAGTACGGAGGAGGGGGCGGAAATCGTCCGACAAAATACACCAAAATGTCACTTTTTGGAACATTTGCTGTGTTCGATATGGCCTTTCGAAGCATTCCGAACAAAGTGACCTTGCCATATGATGCGTTCACAACTGACTTTCGATACGCACATTCCCAAAAATAAGTATCTTGAACAACTCATTCCACTTCCTTCCCTATCATTCAAAGCCCACGGAGAACACAGCTTTCTGGCCGGTTTTTCGCCAAGGTTGGGAAAACAGCCTTGTCCTGCATTTTTGTCGTCTAGGGCGTTGTTCTATCCGGATTATCTTCCACCCATCTTTGTCACTTAAAAGTTGAACGGTGCTGTTTGATAGTGAATTAGTATTGACTTTTGCCCTTTGATAAAACTGTCCGGCCTCTGGGTTGTCATACTTAATCATCCATTCCAGGGTACGCTGCATACTTATGAAAAACTAGTGCTGCATCGTCAGATTTCGACTTTGTTTATCTTGCACTTGTTAATCGTAACCCAATTAATTCCACAAAAGCATAACTTCGGCACCTAAAAATTCAGAAATACGATACATATTTTCTACCGCCTGAACCAGAAAGCAAATTACTCTCCGAATTTGACGCCCAGAAACTATTCTCCCAAAACGCTGCACGCCAGACTGTCTGTCCGGCCGCGCGCGTCGCCGGCCGTCGCCACGCCCACCTGCCAAACTTGCGGTTGTACTCGGTGCAGATCTCCACCCAGGTCTTGCGCTTCTGGCGCAGTGCCGGCGAGTCGAGGCGCGCGCTGCCGATCACGTCGTAGGCGCGGAAGCAGCGCTCGATCAGGTAGTGCTTGTCGACGCCGGACAGCACCTCGGCCGACTTGCGGCAGGCGTCCAGCGCGGCGGTGGCGGCCGCCTCCTCGGCCGAACACGTCGACTCGGCCGACGGCGTGTTGGCGCGGCTGCCGGACACAGCGTCACCGGGTCACGTGACCAAATCGACAACTATATGTTGAAACAGCACATTCTGCGTATGTTTTTTTTTCGATCAGCAAGACACTCTCCACCTTCTTGTGATGCTACGAGCGCAATCGGCCGGCTAGTTGGAAAAATATGGCCGACACCGTTTAATGTGCACTCACATCCGTATGTTTTCCACTCTTTTCTTTGGTTTTTCCCAGGAGAACGAGAAAACGGCGCGCGGCAGCGCGCTCAAAGTTAGCATGCCTGATGATGCATCACTAAGCGTATTTCAAAGAAGGAAATTGGTCCGGGTCATGTTAGGTCACCGAGCTACAAGGTCATCCTTGGAGGTATGCAGACATGTTTACGCAAAACTGCGTGTATTGGCAGCTGTAGGACATGAAATCCAACGCAAGAGTGCATCAGAGGTCGTTTGGTTTATTGGGTGTTTCATGACGCATTTTATGCACGATCACGGCTGATGGCGCCGCCCACACTGTTTCGCCGGTGGGCCGCGGGACTGTGAAATGTCCCGAGTGGTGCGAGTGTTGAACCCGGGACTTTTGGTACCCAGAGCTCAATCCCTTAACCACTCGGCCATCCCCGACCCTCAGAGGGAGTTTGAGTATGCAATGAATAGAACAGTCAGTCCCGACGTTTTGGGGTCATTTTCGAAACGTCAATGACTTTCCTAAGGTCAAATACGGTTAATTACCTCCGACGACTTTTTCTTACCTTAAGTCACTCCCAAGTCAAATGTTCACACGAAGCATGATTCAGACAACCATTCCGACTATATTTCGCCATGAAACTGTCATTCAAGGCTGCAAAGCTTAGCTCAAAGCAAAACACCGCCAAACATTCTCAAAGAACAAGCGTCGTCAAAACTCCACACAAAAGTTGCCGTACATATTTGCACCTTACTTGTCATGTGTAGTTCCCCTCTTTAGAGGCAAAATATTTACACAAGTATTCCGAGGCGATAAAGGCATTACCCTAAGTCGCATGGCAACACAGATGTCAGCCTGGAGTACTAACTTGAACGGAAAAATAGTTTTCGTGTGTATTTGTGCATATACGCCTTCGCTTTGAGTTGACTGGTTGGACAGCTACAGTTCACCACACCTACCCACGCTATATGCTAGAAGAAATGAAACCTGTCACAAATGGCTATAGCCATTTGTGACAGGTTTCGTTTCCTATACAGTGTAGTAGTGTAGACACTATTCAGTTCATGTTTGCAGTAGTGCTACCCAATATCACGACTCATGTCTATGAACAGTGTTAACCTGGTTGGTTATTGGTTGGTTGTTGGTTTTACGACACATCGACCGTTGAGTCATATAGCGTCGCCAATCTCTCACGCCGATTGGTCGCGGGCGAAGAGTAGCGACAGGTGAGACTCGAACCCACAACCTTTCGATTGTGAGACGAGCATCTTACCCCTAGACCACTCATCCCCGAACAGTGTTAACCTGCGTTCCACACTTTTAGAGTTATACACTGCAACACGGCGCGTTGGCATTGCACAGCAATGGGACACGTCGCACGTTTCATGCCACACCATCAGCAGCAAGGTCTTATGCGCAGTCCAGCTAGTAGTTGCCCTTGCGAAAGGGACTCGGAAAGTCCCTCCTGTGCCGTAGCGTCACACTTGTGTGCCCGTATCTGGCCTCGACGCCGATAACCTTCTGAGACGCTTCGCTGGCCAGCAGAACCGCCCTCTCAACAGGCTGCCGGAGAGCTCTCTCAACGGCTGTCCCAATGGCGTGCGGGAGAGCTCTCTCACAGGCTCTGTCAACGGCCTGCGTGAGAGCTCTCTCAACGGCTCTGTCAACGACCTGCGGGAGAGCTTTCTCAACGGCTATAGCAACGGCCTGCGAGAGAGCTCTCTCAACGGCTCTGTCAACGGTGTACACAGGCCACGCTGGAATGCTGAGAGGAGTATGGACGCTGCCTCTGATGTGATCGTCTGACATGGTGAGGGTTATCGGAGGCTCGGATATCGCACCACTCTCCCAGTCGATGATTTCCGTGCAGTTCGCTGGCTCCCTCTGAACTGCACAGAGACTGTACGGGCGGACTTGACCCGGTGTGCCGTCCCTGAGCCGGCATCGCAGCATTACAGACACCTCTGCAATCTAGAGTATCGAGAGCATTGCAGACACTGTCCTCTCACCAACTGCCATACTCTTGTCCGACAACATTGCAAGAAGCAGTTCCCCAGAGTGAGCCCAGTAGCTATTGCGCTGTAGCACTGGGTTCACCAGCTCTGACAGGCGCGGATGGAGCTCTGTCAGGAGCACAACGCTTTAGTACAGGTTCTTGGCACCGTCCTGACAAATGTAGTTCCACTTGACATGAAACCGCATCGCTGCATTGTGTCCAACGATTAATTGAGCCAGGAGCGCTAGTTGCTCCGATAGCAGCGTACACGATGCGTACAGCGGCAAGACAGGACTTTTACTTGCCACACTCGCTGGGACATGACCAGACTGCACTCCTTTTGCCAGCTGATACAACAGTATCTGGTCATGGCTATCTGGTCATGGCCGAGCTGTGCCAATACCTCACTGTCGGTCGCCTCAGCCTTGCCTGGCACAGGAGTGAAAACTACGACTGGCGCAGTTCCAACGGCACCGGCTGCCGTTTTGACATTGGGCCCGGTGAACGGCTTTGGACCTGTCGTGTTTCCGTCCAGCTTGACGAACGCTTCACGCTTCAAGCTTAGCTCATTTGCATGGAGCTGGCAGATGAACCAGTCAGTGCCCAGGCCGCTCGTCCGACAGTTCAAACAGCCGGCATATCCCGCCGTGTGGCCCGGTGTTGACACTGGTGCCGGCACACCCCAGCCCTCTGATGTCGGCATCCATCTCACTCGATGTGGCCACAGCTTCAACAGCGCGTCTGCGGCGCGGCCGGACTGAGATCTGAAGCGTTACATACACACCTCCTGGTTCTGATATCACTGCCACATGTTCTTCCCTCGTTGTGGAGAGCGATTCGCCGAGCGTTAGGCAATTCCTTCCGTCGAAGTACAGTCATGTTAGTCCAGGAACGCGAACCACATCTTCATGCTGTCGACCACACTTGCGTTGTCGCCAGATTTCAGGCGCGCTGTATCAACCTTGTATGCATATATTATTGCCACACAAGCTCGGTTCGACAAGCCGCATCTGTCAGTTGCCATAGCCAGGTGCGCCAGCACCTGTCTCTGCACTGCACTGCACTCTCTTGTCACTGCACCTGTCTCCTGCGTCTGCAGTCCGAAGTCACCGCCACTTGTTTTTAAACTGGACGGTGACGATGTAGACGACGACTGCGGTCCCAACGTCACCCGGGGGTCAAAGAGACTGTGCCAAGGAGGGGGTGCGCGAAATACCGCAGAACGAGCAGCGAAAGACGAAGTAAAATCGAAGTCATGCTTCCAATGCTTCATCAGGGTTTGTGTAAAATTCACCAAAATATAAGCTATTCTCCTTTATCGCCCCTTATTCTGTAACCTCTGCCGAATGTGATAATATAGGAATAAGCCCCTTGAACTCATCGTAGTAACTGGAACGATCAAATAGTCCTGGACTGTTTGCATGATCGGCTAAGGGTGAGGAATAAGAAGAGGGGAAAAATATATATATATATATATATATATATATATATATATATATATATATATATATATATATATAATAAAAAAAAAAAAAAAAAAAAAAAAAAAAAAAAAAAAAAAAAAAAAAAAAAAAAAAAAAAAAAAAAAAAAAAAAAAAAAAAAAAAAAAAAAAAAAAAAAAAAAAAGTCTCAGATGTCATCTTAAAATAATCAGTCAGTTGATATTTACTATTTCAAAAAAGCCATTTCCGGAAATCCAAGCTATTTGCCACGCTTGTATTACCAGATTTGATGCCCTACTAGGCGTTGCAGTGACCAGAAATCACAGAAAACGGCCTGAAGACATCCTATTTCACCTATCGCTCAAAATACAACGTTTCTTTTTCTTTCTTTTTTGGAATTTTCGACAATATTTTGACAATTCCTAAGGTCCCCACAGCCCCAGATTCAATGTTCACCCCCAACATTCGGTTTCGGCGAACTTCGAAATCGACGCCGTTTATAACGATTTGGTTATCAAAGCCAAATCGACGCCGTTTGATCTGCTTTCATTTTCCTAACATATGGAGTGCAGCACAGTGTCCAACTGCGGAATGTCCACATGCGCAGCGTCTAAAAAACGTGAATAATGAAGTCACATGAAGGTTGTGAAAATGATGTGTCCGGGCACAGCCTACGTGCACTGTGACAGCAAAGAGTGACTTGCAATAGGTGTTGGACGGTACGTCCATATAAATGATGCTCCGCAGGTGGAAATAAAGCATAATTGTACTTCTTGCTGTGATGTTAACATGGTCGAATATGGTCAGACTGATCGTTGTCATGTTTCATGGCAATCAGTACGTGTTGTAAGTAACCACCAGATGTTCTGAAGTAAAATTACGCCGCTACATGGAAATAAACTACGACACTATGGTGATTATAAAATATTCAACCCTTGTTGAGGAAGCCACAAGAGCTGCATTGGAGGCCTACAAATGTTTAAGTTGGAAGAACAAGCTCTCATCATCTGATGTTTATTTCGTTGTTCTATCCCATCTTTCTTTGATTGTGCATTGCTTAGGGCAGTGCAGTAATGTGCCATAACGTGCAATATGCAGGGAGTGCCCAAAACGTGAACAATAAAACCACAGGAAGCTTGTGAAAATGTTCATGTTTTCCGGGACATGCTATGTATACCGTGATAAAGACGTGTGTGTTTGCATTACGATAGGGATTCGACTTTCCGTCCATGCAAATGATGCCTATAGGTAGAATGAAGGCATAATTTTACTTCTTGTTGTGGGGCCAGCATGATCAGATGTTTCCATTACCAGACCACCAGATATTCCGAACTAAAATTGCGTCGTCACGCGTAGATAAGCCTATGGATGACCTTTCCGTAATACTTTCTGACCGGCGGTGACAGTCCGCGGTGTCAAAGGCACCATGCTGCACTGTCAGTGCGGCACGTACTGATTGCCTGCAGCCGACTTACCCATGAGCGAAGGCCTTACCTTTGAACCGTACCTGTTTGTTACCTTTTTACCTTTTTATCGTACCCTTTTACTTACGATGGACGTACCTCTCTCTCCCTTAGGGAAGTATTAGGGGACGAGTCATCGATTGTTCAATCGGGACGGCTCTTCCGTTTCCTATCAGAAATAAAGTTTTCTGCGATTTATGCCCCACATTAACTCACTTTTACACCTGAGAAAATGAGGATGGTAGCACGGCATGATGTCATACGTACATCGACCCCTTCACATGCAGTTGTCTCGTCGACTGACCTTCGTGCATATGCCATTGTTTTATTGACGATGATATGGGCGCTGCATGACCGACGCAGTCGATGTGCCCATAAACTCCAATAACCAACCTATCGGCAATGGGTGACCTTGAACTTTGTGAAGTTTATAAAGGTAAACAATAAGACTTACATCAATAAGTCTTAAATATTTATTTGTTAAACAAACGTTTTTATATCACCCTACTTCATCTCATTGTTCCGTTCCGTCCGTTCCGAAAATCGGAAAATCATAGAAACCATGGAGAACGGACGCGTATATGGGATATTTAAAAGCAAAACGTTTTTTTCATATGGTAGACAAATCATGCCCTTTTGTATTTCTGCCATCAAATTTATCAATTTCAATGGACTAGGGGTCACAGAAGTCCACGAGGTCATGGGGTCAAAAGGTCATCGGGTCACGAGGTCAAACTTGAGAAATGTTGATATTCTATGACTAATTTGTTTTCCTTAATAATTTTGTATTCTCAACGATGCATAATATGTCACACTTTCTCTTCATGATCGATGAGATATCTATCGCCAAAGATACCCTTGTTGTGTGACCTCAAAATACTGTCGTAGGCTATAACTCCGAAACCGTTGGTCGGATAAAGCTAAAACTTGTTCAGACGTGTTCAGAGCACAAGACTACCATGTACACCAATTTGTGTTCAGATACAAACTTAGTGGGTGTAAAATCCGAAACATTTTGGTCGATCTGTCGTGGAACGCACCAGCACCCAAGGTTACCCCATGAACTAGTTTGGATCGCCTTCGGTGAAATGACCTTTAGTCAGACCACCACAGGCACATGGGATCAAAGTGAGTCAAGGCTGGCCTCAAGAGCATCTGTGTGTGTAATGATTTCGGATTAGGCGATCATGTGGCCGAAAATTCATTTCGGCCACAAAATCCCAAACCCCATGTTCACCCTGCGTTGCTTGCTATTATATACTATAGGACGCTATGGGATATTATAGGACGCCATAGGATAATGCGACCCTTCGTTGGATTTCGATTGCATGTTGGACACGGTAATGTGCATTTTATAAGCGTATCATGCGTAGTTCGCCATCTATTTGGATCCGAACTTGAAAAGTGCGAAATCTGCGGGTATCCGCAGAAACATGTTCACGAACTGTTCACATCCTGGAAACATGTTCTCAGATCAGCGACCTGACCTGACCGGGCAACAAGATGCACGCCAGAAGTTCTGGAATGAATGTCCACAGGTCTGCGCAGAGTTTCATTGCATTTTATCTAGCCATTTCTGTAGCATGCTGGATGAAAAACGCGTAATTAGATACGGCACCACACAAGCGGGGCCAAAATGTTCGGTGTAAACTTCGGTGTAAACTTCGGTGTAAACTCGGTGTAAACGGTGGCTGCTTTCTGATAATCGGCAAATTTGATCACAACACTAACAAGCATGAGTGCAATCACATTTATGGACCTTCAAAGGCATAACGCAGCCGGTGTGTCGCCAACAAATTCAGGTGCAGTAATGTGTGTTGGTAAATATTACCGTCATCATCCGGATGTTTCGTAGCCGACGGCAGCACAGAAACTCCCAACCAACACGATCAATACAAATGAACACAAATCTGGCGTAACATTTGATTTAACATTTGAGTTCATTCTTGTGATATTGATCGGCGGAAGGGCGGAGCAACATGTACTACTCTATGTACACTCAACACCGGGAAAGAGACAGATATTGATAGAGTACCGTGTTAAATATGGGAACACGGGGGAATACAACATCTGCAGATGACAAAAAGCCTCAGAACATGATAGGTGAAACGACCCTCGCTGATGAGACACATACACCCAGTGCATCAGAGTATGCACACACCAATGCAGCACTTGCTATTTATGCATTCAGTGTGTGGAATATGGCACTTCGAGCCGTGTGTGGCCCTGAGTGTTTGAATCAGAGAGCAACCAGACTCCAAATTGCGTGACTTCGACTCGGCTTTGCCCTTCCGGTCTGAATACCGGCCACTGTCGACGCCCGGCCGGCCGCCCCACCATGCAGGCACTCCGCCATCCGGAGCGTCCGACAGCCGCCAGACGCCAGGCTGTTGTGACAATGTGCGACGCCCGACCCGCCCGGCCCGCCGCCGTCACCCCAGAGGGCAAACCGATGGGGTAAGGGTCGGAAACGAAAGTCGAGCCGGCCCCCGGACGCTGCGTGGACAGGCGGCTTCACGTTACATCCGCCGGCGCCACGGTCGCGTCGTCGGGCCGTGCCACGGTCGACGGCCACGGTCGACCCACAGTGCCGCCGGTCCGGTCCGGCCGTCCCGCGGCGCTGGCCTCCTCCGGTCGGTTGGGCGCGCGCGTCCGGTGCGCTGCGGGGCCGGCGGCGCGCGGCGCGGGCGCCGCCGCCGCCGCCGCCGCCGCGGTCGGTCGACCGGTGCCCGGCGGCAGCAGGGGGCGCCGGCGCGCCGTCAGGCGCCCGCCCGACCGGTCCCGGCCGGCCGCCGCCGCCGCCGCCACCGCTCGGGGGCGTTCGGCCGTCTGTGACGTCATGCGCCAACCGGAACAGCGCGCGCCAGCCGCCGCCGCCGCCGCCGCGCCGGCCAGTGCGCCGGCGGCCAGGCGGCGCCGGGCGCAGTGGCGCGGAAATCTGCCCACCCGGCGCGGCCACCGGGACGACGTCGGCTCAGCTCGAACTGGACGGCTCGAACAGCTCGAACTGGTGCCCACCGAGGAGGTGGCAAGCCGTCGACAAACAGCTTGTGCTTGAACATTTAGAGGGAAGAAATTTCCCGCATAGTACCAACAAGCCGAAGTTGACTGGCAGCGCGCAGCTTGGATGCCGGTGCCACTGTCGCAAGCGCCGAGCCGCCCCGAGTGCCACATGCCGGAACCGGCCGCCGGACACCGCCGGACACCGCCGGACACCGCCGGACACCGCCGGACACCGCCGGACACCGCCGGACACCGCCGGACACCGCCGGACACCGCCGAACACCGCCGGACACCGAGCCGCCCCGAGTGCCACATGCTGGAACCGGCCGCCGGACACCGCCGGACACCGCCGGACACCGCCGGACACCGCCGGACACCGCCGGACACCGCCGGACACCGCCGAACACCGCCGGACACCGCCGGACACCGCCGGACACCGAGCCGCCCCGAGTGCCACATGCTGGAACCGGCCGCCGGACACCGCCGGACACCGCCGGACACCGCCGGACACCGCCGGACACCGCCGGACACCGCCGAACACCGCCGGACACCGCCGGACACCGCCGGACACCGCCGGACACCGCCGAACACCGAGCCGCCCCGAGCGCCGCACGCCGGATACCGGCCGCCGGACACCGCCGGACACCGCCGGACACCGCCGGACACCGCCGAACACCGAGCCGCCCCGAGCGGCGCACGCCGGATACCGGCCGCCGGACACCGCCGGACACCGCCGGACACCGCCGAACACCGCCGGACACCGCCGGACACCGCCGAACACCGAGCCGCCCCGAGCGGCGCACGCCGGATACCGGCCGCCGGACACCGCCGGACACCGCCGGACACCGCCGAACACCGAGCCGCCCCGAGCGCCGCACGCCGGATACCGGCCGCGCACCAGCCGACCCATCTCGAACGGCGGCGAGCTGAATGCAGCCCCTTTCGGACCGGAAACCAGACCACCACCGACCGGCGTGGAGCCGGCGGGTAGCGTCCGGCTGCGAGACGCAGCCGGTCCGCGCCGGTCCTGTCCGAGGATGCGACATTGCCTGCGATTCTGATGCCAAAATCGTAATTTCTGATTACGTTCCCTTGTCTGGGGTCAACGTACAACTTCCTCATTTCCAAGTCTTCATAACACGGAAGAAAAATAATTCGTCTGCATTTAATTCGCAATCATAACGAGGCAATCTGCATCCTTAGCGCAGGTGCAGTGTTTTATTTTATTCAGCACGGGTCCACAATTTGAAATAAGCGAGGGACCAAAAATGTCTCAAAATGTCTCATTCGTGAACAATTGCACGGTAATAACACCAAATTTTAATCGATTATCGTCCACATAGTGGAAGCATTGACAATCCCACTAGGAATAGGCTTCGCCAGAGTTCACAGCATGCGACTACCTGAACCACGAGCGTTGATTTCTGAAAACTATCTGGGGGGGGGGGGCACAATACATGAAGGCAATGAACGGGCCGAAATGGATTTGGGACCACACTCCATAGGATCCCATGTTAAAAGTTGAAATTACTGGGGGCAAATCAAACATTGAGGGGACACTTGCCACATCAAAAATATAAGAAATAACACCCCTGACCTGGACTCCTGGAGATACTAAAATAGTTTCAAGCAGGGCTGGAGATCCCTCACGAAGCCACGGAGCCAGGGAAGCCCAAGTCATTATTTTCAAGACATATTTTCAAAACGAATAGGGAAAATGACAAATTAGCATTAGCGGAGTACCAAACCAGGGCGAGTCAGGACCCCACGGGATCTCCAGCCATGTTTTCAAGCTGTAATCAGGGTCCGCCATTGCCATGGGTGGAGAAGGGGGTTTTAACCGAGAGCTTGCGGACGTGGACAATCTGCCTCCGATGTGAGGAACTCAGGTGGCTACAATGTTTTCAAACGGAGACTTTCGGCGTGTGTCCGGGCACCCGGCCTCCGGAACATTTCGTGCTGCACTCGTTGTTATCGTGTATGCTCGTGATGATGGTTTGTGGCCTAGTGACTTCTTGACGGAAACTGAAAAACTAAATACATCATTACACATACCGCGCGTTTGCCCAACGCGCCTCTTGGCCACGCAGTACACTTCCAGCGTGAAGAATTTGTGCTGATATTTACATGCACATTGTGTTACACCCCATTCGTCTGGTTCCTGGCATGCAAAACAAAGGATTGGTGAAAAGAACTTGCGTGACGGGTAGCCAGTTATGTTGATTTGGAGGTGTGACTCTTAAGATAGCTATTAGCCAGCTGTGGCTGTAAAGCAGCCTCAGCAACGTCACTTCTAGCCAGGTTGGTGGCAGGGCAGTACCTTATAGCTGAAGGTAAGGGATGCTATCGGACGCTGAAGGAAAGGGACGCTCTTGGCAAGGCACGCTGAAGGTAAGGGACGCTCTCGGACTCTCTCGGTAAGGGACGCTGAAGCCAAAGGATGATCGCGGATGCTCTTGGTAAGGGACGTTCTTGGTAAGTGACGCTGGAGGTAAGGCACGCTGAATATAAGGGACGCTCTCGGACGCTCTCGGTAAGGGATGCTGAAGGCAAGGGACGCTCTCGAACGCTCTCGGTAAGGGATGCTGAAGGCAAGGGACGCTCTCGGACGCTCTCGGTAAGGGACACTCTCGGTAAGGGACGCTCTCGGTAAGGGACGCTCTCGGACGCTCTCGGTAAGGGACGCTGAAGCCAAGGGACGCTCTCGGACGCTCTCGGTAAGGGACACTCTCGGTAAGGGATGCTGAAGGTAAGGGACGCTCTCGGACGCTCTCGGTAAGGGATGCTGAAGGCAAGGGACGCTCTCGGACGCTCTCGGTAAGGGTGAAGCCAAGGGACGCTCTCGGACGCTCTCGGTAAGGGATGCTGAAGGCAAGGGACGCTCTCGGACGCTCTCGGTAAGGACACTCGGTAAGGGACACTCTCGGTAAGGGATGCTGAAGGCAAGGGACGCTCTCGGTAGGGACACTCTCGGTAAGGGATGCTGAAGGGAAGGGGACGCTCTCGGACGCTCTCGGTAAGGGATTACGCTCTCGGTAAGGGACACTCTCGGTAAGGGATGCTGAAGGCAAGGGACGCTCTCGGACGCTCTCGGTAAGGGACACTCTCGGTAAGGGATGCTCTCGGTATGGGACGCTCTCGGACGCTCTTGGTAAGGGATGCTGAGGGCAAGGGACGCTCTCGGACGCTCTCGGTAAGGGACACTCTCGGTAAGGGATGCTGAAGGCAAGGGACGCTCTCGGACGCTCTCGGTAAGGGATGCTGAAGGCAAGGGACGCTCTCGGACGCTCTCGGTAAGGGACACTCCGGGTACGGAGCTTCATGTCGTTTGCAACCTGCCAAATTTCGCCGTACTACTTCCGGTCAACGTTCAGTGGAGAACGCCGCGAAAGACGCACCGCAGATGTCAAACATGTGTCCAGTCTCGACAGTGCGCGACGGGGCAACAGCATTTACCCAAGCGAGTGTCTGCACATTCGGAACAGGGGCGTCACCAGGATTTTTCACCAGGGGAGCTCTTGACCTACCAAGAGTCTGTAGCTGTTGTCAGGGTCTCACCCAGCCCCGATTGATTCCAATACAAAATGTGAGCGTGCCGGAGGGGTGGGGGGGGGGGGGGCAGTAGCAGGCCACGCTAAGGAGGCCAAGGCTCCCCTGCCCTGATAACGCCCGTAATCGAAAAGCTTCGCTAATCTATGGGCATGGAATAGAGGACAAAAATGCAATTTTTCGTCAAGCATGCGAAATATTTGTGAGGAACGTCTACCTCCCACTCCGAAAAAGAAACTTGCTGGAAAAATACCGGGCTAGTATGACAGACCAGAACAAAAAAGTGGAAATCTGAGTTGATCTTCCGGCCCTAAGTGAGTATACAGACGGTCGGTCTCCTTCATTTTCCTCAGAGAAGTGTTTGTCACTTCTACGCATGAATCATGTTGCAAACCGGATCGGACCGTACAAATGAGTAGTAAAGTTGCCGAAATTTTGAAAACAAACAGATGTGCTCAGAAATGAACTGTGATGCTCGAGATGCTACGAAGCTCACTTCCCTTTCTCCGAATGGCGTTGAATAACCTCCTTTGCATTCTTTGTTTATTGGGTGGTTCTCGACGCACTTTATGCACGATCACGACTAGTAGTGCCGCCCACACTGTTTCGCCGGTGGGCCGAAGGATTGGGAAATGTCCCGAGTGGTGCGAGTATTGAACCCGGGACCTTCGGTACCCAGAGTTCAACACCTTAACCACTCGGCCATCCCCGCCCCCTCCTTTACATTCAAATACAGATGAAGTAATGAGATTACGATACGAAACAATATCAGGAGGTACGACCGTTCAACGGAGCAAAGAGGAACTGCTTTTGATGACGTAAATATGCAAGTTGACCTCGCCTTGTCCAGGACCTGAGGTTCATCGCCTTCGAGAGGTCAAGGATGCTCGGAGGGGCAGGAGTGATTATTCCTCTCGGGCGGTTTCCCCGCCCTCCCAGTCCTAGTGAAAATACGATGCCGCCCCCGCCCCCCACTTCGCTGTGTGCGTTCTTCTGAGCAGGTACACCTATTTCGAACTTGAGCTTGCATATTTTGCTGGGATGTTATAATCTTATTAGTATGAAAATGCATAATGTTGCCTATTACGTGACAAAACAATGACCGAGATAAATCCTTATATTAATAAATACAGCCTTCAGAGGCGAATACAGGAGTGGCCCACTGCCCCCCCCTACATGAAAAGGTGAAGCTTCTTTGACCGGGAAAATGTGCCCCTGCGGGAAACCTCGAGTGCACTCCCATCTACGCTCAACGGAATATGTATGTTTTTTTAGCCAAAGGCGTTCCACAGGAAAGAAAAGTCGCCCTATGAGAGGTAGAGGATATGAGGTGCGGGACGATCGGGTGTACCGCTCACCGCATAATACACTTGAAATTCGTGTGAAATGATCAACAAGGAATTCAATATTAGAACACACATGCACATACGCAGATAATGTTTGATCACCTACTACCCCTCCCCCATGGGCGTCGTCACCGCGGAGAAGGAGGGAACGCGTCCCCCATCAAACTTCGTGAAATTTAATATTACGCCCATGGCGTTACATAGCAAGAATCGACCCAACATCTCCATCGTCCCTCCTCCTCCCCGGATCCAAAACTCGTGGACGATATCCATGTCCCTAACCCCCGACACCGACATACATTTCCCCGACCAACTTCGCGACCCAGCACACCGGGCCGCGACGTGAACCAACAATAGCTCGTTGAGCCACTCCGATGCATAACATGACTCTGCCAACACGACATGCCGACGTCCTTCACTGACCTGGCGGGTGACACCGGCGGCTCCTGCTTGACCGGCGTGTCGTCGTCCAGATGGCGCGATATCTTGCGCGGCGGCTCGTCCGGCTCGTCCTTGACGGGCGGCGGCGGCGGCGGCGACGGCTCGTCCATGTCGTCTCCGCCCGGGTTCGACTCGAGCCACTCGAGCAGCTTCTGGAACATCACCTCGTTCGGCACGGCGACCGTGCCGAGCGCGTCCACGCCGCCGTCCTCCTCGAGCGCCATCTCCTCGCGGCTCTCCTTGCGGAACTGGATGCTGTGCCGCTTCCACAGGTCCTTCAGCTGCTGCACCGACTTGCCGCAGTGCGGGAAGCGCTCGTTGAACTGGCCGGCTATCGACGCCCAGACGCGCCGCTTGTTGTACACGGCGCGGTCGTCGATGCGCACGTCCGTCACCGTCGGCCAGTCGTCCATCACCAGCGACAGCAGGAACGTGCGCATCGACGAGGTGAACTTCTCCGGCTGGCGGCGCGGCTGCGCGCGCACAAAGTCCCTGAACGGGTCCGTCTCGCCGTCGCTGGCGTCCATGCTGGCGGCGCGGAGGTTGGCCGGCGTGTGGCGCGCGCCGCGTGCGCGGCCGCCGCCGCCGGAGCCGGCCGACCGCCCGGGGCGATACCCGCCCGGCTCGACCGCGTCTCGTCGACGCGACTGTCACGCGTCGCGCCATTGGCCGTCGCGCTGCAAGCGGCCGGCTCATTGGCGGCGGCGGTGGTGAAAGGCGCCGCCGGCGGCCGGCGGCGGTTGGAGGCCGTGCGCGGGCACGGCGTCGGCGGCAGGGGCCGTCCGTGGCCGCGGGCGCGACAAAAACACCGGCCGCCGCCGGCCCGCGCTCGGCTGACGCGCGCGGCCTTGGTCAAGGTCGGATCTGCAGCGCCAGTATCGCCAAAATACTCCGCAAGGCAAAACTGGTGTTACCTTCGGTTACCGAAGAGCACTCGGAAAGAAAATAGTCAAGCCATTAAGTGTAGTACTCACCCGAGTCGTACATTGGTGTCAATAGTCGTTTCCGTACTCACCCGAGTAGTACATTGGTGCACATGTTGGCAAGACAGCATAAGCACTACCTATCAGGGTTTACGGTGCCTTGTAGGATCAAGGGCGTCGCCACCGGGGGGGGGGGGCAGCGGGGGAAATCCCCCCCTGTCGTGAGACTGCCCCCCCCCCCCCTGAAATTTGAGGAGGCCCCTATCCGGAAATGCACAGCAAAAAAGTGAGCAAGGAGGCCGACGGGACAGAAGATCATGCTGTCAAGGAGGCCCCAAGACTGACGAGGCCCCCAGGAAATATAATCAGGTCTCTATAAGAGACGTAGAACAGAGATTGGGAGGAGATCCCCGGGACGAAAAGGAGGCCCCATGACGAAAAGGAGGCCCCAAGACGTAGAACAGAGATTGGGAGGAGGCCCCCAGGACGAAAAGGAGGCCCCAGGACGAAACGGAGGCCCCAAGACGTAGAACAGAGATTGGGAGGAGGCCCCAGGACGAAAAGGGGCCCCCAGGACGAAAAGGAGGCCCCCAGGACGAAAAGGATGCACCCAAGGACGAAAAGGAGGCCCCCAAGACGTAGAACAGAGATTGGGAGGAGGCCCCCAGGACGAAAGGGAGGCCCCCAGGACGAAAAGGAGGCCCCTAAGACGTAAAACAGAGATTGGGAGGTGGCCCCCAGGACGAAAAGGAGGCCCCCAGAACGAAAAGGATGCACCAAGGACGAAAAGGAGGCCCACAAGACGTAGAAGAGAGGCTGGGAGGAGGCCCCCAGGACGAAAATGAGGCCTCTAAGACGTAGAACAGAGATTGGGAGGTGGCCCCCAGGACGAAAAGGAGGCCCCCAGGACGAAAAGGAGGCCCCCAGGACGAAAAGGAGGCCCCAGGACGGAAAGGATGCCACCGAGACGGGCAAGAAGCCACCCAGGTTAGACGAAGAGGCTTCCGATGGGTGGCAGGATATTCTTACTTTGGAAAACGAGGCCCCCAAGACGGAAGAGGATGCCCCTGCAATATAAAATTAAGACGTCATAGGGAGATTTCTCCGGACGCAAGAGGGGCCCCAAGACGGGTAAGAAGGTCTCTGCAGGAATGAGAGAAAGCCACCGAGACCAGCCAGATGAGGCCCATATTTTGGAAGAGGAGGACCCAAGAAGAGAAGATCAAGGACTAGGACGCAAAAGCACCCTGCTAAGAGGATAATGAGGCTTAAAACGCAGATGAGGAGGCCCCATGACGTGAGAGGAGGCCCCTAATTTGAAAAAGGAGTCACCTAGGAGAGGGTAGGAGTCCCCAGAAATCAAGAGAGTGTCGAAAATGGCACGGAGGCAACCAGGATCGCAAAGGAGGCCCAAATACCGGAAGGGAGGCCCCAGAATATGAGAGGAGGCCCTAAGACGGAAAAGGAAGCCAGTGGATATGAGATGAGGTTTCGGGGACGCAAAAGCAGGCCCCAAACGGGTGAGGTTCCACCGAGATAGAAAAGGATGATCCAGATACGTGGCAGGAGGCACCTAATTCGGAAGAGAACGACACAATATTGGAAATGAGACCCCATGATGAACGAGGAGGCCCCTAAAATAGGAGAGAAAGGCCATTCGATAAGAGAGATGGCTCCCAGGCGGAAAAGAAGGCTCGAAGACGGCTAAGAAGGCCCCGGGAAATAACAAGGCCACTAAGATAGGAAACGTTGCCAGTAATTTGGCAGAGGAGGCGCCTGGCAGAGAAGAGGAGTCCACCAGGAGATAAGAGACCACCCTTAAGATGGATAAAGATCGAATCCACACGCAGAGCAGGAGGCCCCCAAGACGTGAGAGGAGGCCCCTAATTTGAAAAAGAAGGCCTCTAGAAGAGAAATGAGGCCCCTGCCGGACTCGAGAGGAGTCCCTCAAGAAGGAGTAGGTCTCCAGGACCAAATGAGGCCCGAAGACCGGAAAGAGTTCCCAGGAAATGAGAGGATGCCCTTAAGATGGGAGTGGTAGCAGGTATGGAAGGAGGTGAGGTTTCCAGAATTGAAGATCCCCTCAAGACGGGTAAGGCTTTGCCAGGATAAAGGAGGAGGCTCACGAGGCGTGGCAGGAGGCCCCAAATTTGGCAGAGAATGCCACTAGAAGATGAGAGGAAGCCCCATGCCATGTGAAAGGGTTCCCAGAATGCAAGAGGAAGCCCTCCAAGACGGGAGAGGATGACCATTGAATATGGAGGAAGGTAGGACACACAAGGAGACGTCGAAAACCGGTAAAAAAGGCTCTAGGAAATGAGACGAGACCCTTAAGACGCGACAGGACGCCTATAATTTACAAGAAGAAGCCCCTAAGAAATAGTAGGAGTCGTGTCGGGGTACTTTAAAATCACGACATGGGCCCCAAAAGATCCGGCTGGGGCCCCCGCAAATTGCGCTGAGCATGGGGGTACCAAAAATTCACGCCCGGACCACGAAAATCATGCCAGAGGCACGACAGGCCGCATCGTGCCCCAACAGTCTCATTGGGACCAAAACAAATGAAGCCAGAGCAACGAAAAACAATCCGGACATGGATAATCACTCGGGGGGCCCAACAATGACGTCAAAAGCCCCCGAAACGCATTGGACCCCACAAAGTGTCGAGGCCGCTATAGCTCGCGCTAGGGATCCAAGAAAATGACGTCGGGGCCCAACAGATCACATTGGACTAAAAAGAAGTCGCATCGCAGCCCTTGAAAATCACACTGGAAGCCCAGAAGGTCGCGCCGAGGCCCAAAAAGTTGCAGCTGTCCCAAAAATCAATCCTTAACCGGAATGTCCCTCTGGGACAAAAAAAGACTCCTTCAGTGCTATATCAAAGGGGAAAATGCCCCCTCCATCCTGAGAGGGATAAGCTCCCAAGAATCGTGCCGTGGCCTCAAAATCGCGCTGGGGCCACCACAATTCGCGTCGGTCCACCAGAATTCGCGGATGGGTCTCCAAATAAATACGGCGAGCCACGGAATACTTGCTCCGAGGCCCGAAAAATTGCAACAGGAATCGCAAAGATCGAGTTGGGGCCACAGCTAAATACAACGCGTCCCACAAACTCGAACCGGGCCCCCCAAATATCGCGCTCGGGACCCACAATTCCCATCGGTAGTCCCGTCGAGGCTCCCAAAAATTGGCCTCTAGGGCCACACGTGTGTGGCTAGCACAGTGTGACCACAAACACCGGATCGGTATCCGAAAAAAATCGAGCTGGAGCCCTCCGAAATAAGAAGGGATTCCAACAACTAAATGCCCAGGTTAAAAAAATGGCTCTGGAGCACCGAACATATTATCAGATGCCTTCACAAATTGCGTACGGCACCGAAAAACATACCGGATCTCGAACAATCGAGGTGGGATACAAAAACATGGCGCCAGGGACTCGAGAAATGAGGCCGGGATTCCGACTTTAAAAAAAAATCAGGAAAGATTCACAAAAATCGTATTGAGCCCAGAAAACTGGGGTTGGATCTCCGGAACCACGCGCCTGGGCGTGATAAGTCGCTCTGGGACATAAAAACATCGCACCGAAGTCCCAAAATTGTACTGGGGCCCCACAAGTGTGCGTCAGAGGCCCAAAATAAACAACATCGGGACCCTAAGAGCACAACGGGGGCCGAAAATACAACTGGCACTCCAAAGCGCACAGAGTCTCACAAAAAGCGACAGGGCCTTAACACATGCGTTGCAGCCATAAATAAACATACCGGGAGGTCTAAAAAATACACCGGAAGCTCTCAAGGCTTACAGGGGTCATGATAACGCACAAGAGCCTGAAAAAAGTGGCTTGGGCCGCAAAAGGCAACATGGTTCCAAAACAAACAAAAAGACGGGCGCTAAATAAACACATCGGGATCTTCGAAAACGCCCTGACACGTTAAAAAAAAAATCGGTGCACAAAAATGCAACAAGCCCTAAAACGAGTAGGGGGTTTGAAAATGTTTTAGGCCCCTAACAAAAATGGATTGGAGCCATAATACACAATCATAGACCAAGAAAGACGCAACGGGTCCAAAAAAGAACGCTGAGTCAGGGCTTCGGTTCGGTAGCCAATCTGGAAGGATAGCAGCAAAGATATGAAGTGCATCAAAGCTCAGTGGAATCCGCATTTCATAACTACCAGAAAATGTGGGAAGTAGGAAACTAATGATCGAATTTAATCCATCGATTTTTCGCAGCGAACGCCCATACGAAGCATTCCATCACGTCAAATATGGCGCAAGTCTTTTTGTGGCAGCAATTAGCAAAACGCAGAAGGCCTAGCAGAAACTGTAGCATCGCACGAAGTGTGGCGAATGTACCGAATGCGAAAGATTGGTGTGCACGTGCACTGACGTTGCCGTCGTGTCGACCGGGTGCTATGAACTGAAATGCCTGAAGTTGTGAAATTTTATATTTTAAAGTGGTGGGTAATACATTTTAAATTGAAGTTATGGGCCTAATACATTTTCGAAACCCTGCTCGTTTTAGGGTTTTGTTGCTTTTTTGTGCACCGAGTATTTTACGTATCAGGGCGTTTTCGAAGATCCCGATGTGTTTATTTAGCTCCCGGTCTTTTTGTACGTTTTGGAACCACGTTGCCTTTTGTGGCCCCAGCCTCTTTTTCAGGCCCTTGTGCGTTCTCATGGCCCCTGTGCGCCTTACGAGCTTGCAGTGTATTTTTTTTAGAGCTCCCCGTATGTTTATTTAGGGCTGCAACGCATGTTTTAAGGCCCTATCGCTTTTTGGGAGACTCGGTGCGCTTTGGAGGGTTTGTTGTATTTTCGGGCACCGTTGTACTCTTAGGGTCCCGCTGTGTATATTTGGGGCTTCTGACGCATATTTGTGGGGCCCCAGTACGATTTTGGAGCTTCGGTGCACTTTTTTATGGGTCCCGGCACGACTTATCGCGCCCAGGCGCGTGGTTCCGGAGACCCAACGCCAGTTTTCGGGGCTCAACGCGTTTTTGTGGAACTTTTCTGTTTTTTTTTAAATTCCGAATCCCGGCCTGATTTTCGAGCCTCTGGCGCCATATTTTTGTATCCCACCTCTACTTTTTCGAGATCCGGTATGCTTTTCGGTGCCATACGCAATTTTTGAAGGCATCTGGAAAAAGTGTTCGATGCTCCAGAGCCATTTTCCTGACCCAGACATTTATTTGTTGGAATCCCTCCTTTTTTGGAGGGCTCCAGCTTGATTTCTGGGGATACCGATCCGGTTTTTGTGGCATAGGTGTAATTTCAGCAGTGTGAGGTGACTTATCAAGGGATGCCAAAAGAAAACCTTAGAACTGGGTGGTGGAGTTAGGGTTGAAATCCGACCAATCAGAAACCATAGTGGTAGATTAGGCCCCTCCACAGGACAATTTCGTTGATCACTAATTATATTATTTCGAAATGTCCCCTTTGACAAAATAGCGGTCGAAATCCAAGGACTTTTTAAGGGGCGCAGGTGCCCCCCCCCTGCAAATCCGTTTGCCCCTCCTGTTTGATGCAAATATAGGTACTCCACTGGTCCCTCAATAATTTTCCGAAACATACGCCCATGGGGAAAAGCCAACATTGAGGGGACAAATTACCCCTCACAAGCATACAAAACAACATCCATGGCCCATATAAAATGGGATGAATGATGTTTTAAATGTATTTTCTTCCAACAAACTTCTTTTCTGTTATTACAGCCTGCACGATTAGAGCTTCCCAGCTTCCATACCTTCTCAACGTCATTTACAAAACGGTACAGCACAGAGAAAACCATGGGCGTGACGGCGTGGAATTTGAAGGTTTTGCATTATGTATGTGTATTCGTTGGGTCCGAATTCCAAACACGTACGACCGATTTCAAGTTCACACCGAGCGGGCGGACCGCTCGTCCGCCCTCGGCCAGCTTTATTCTCACTCTCGCCGCGGTCGGGGTATTCGGCGCGAAACCAACAAGCAAATGGGAAGGCACGCGTCGCCAAGGCGACGCGCGGGACCATGACGTCACCCGTCTACATATGCACTGACATTGTTGCATTGTTGCATTGCAATTTATGCATTGCTGTTCAATGCTTGTTCTTGCCGTGAATTTATTCGCTGAGGATATATTTTAGCTCGTGTGACAGTTGCCTTGCAGCCAGCACCAAATGTTATAAAAATAAACAAAGTCCTAAGATGGAGCTCAGAAAAACAATGCAATCCACTTCTCGTTGTCACCTTTGCGAAATTGTCGTCCTAGGACTGAGAAATGATCGTTCAAGCTTTGCTTATGATATCAAGCTGGTGGGAATAAATAACAGTCGTGATGAATCTAGCTGTATTCAGTTAGACTTCGAGGACTTAAAAAAGTGGGTTGATCAATGGCAGATATCTGTAAGATATGCTTAGCACCAGTGGCGCAACCAGGATTTCAGTTCGGGGGTCCAGGGTTGGAGAGCGGGCCCCCTCGCAAGCGGGCCCCCCTCATGTTTTAAAAAAGTCTGCGGAAAACATGCACTTACTTTTGAGCGGGCCCCTATGTTTGTAAAACTTCGCAGAAATAAAAGCACTTTTCCTTTATCAGGGGCCCCGGTTCGAGGCGGGCCCTGGTTAAAACGGGCCCCCAGATTTTCAGTTGGTTCAAAGGGCCCCTGATTCGAGCCACAGATCCGCTTCGCGGGCCCCTAGCCAGGGCTCTGAGTAGGGTGGCCCACTCCGAGCCAGGGGCCCGCTTCGCGGGCCCCTGGCTCGGAGCGGGCCCCAAAAAAATGTCGGGGGGGCCATGGCCCCTTGCCCCCCCCTGGTTGCGCTACTGCTTAGCACCAGCCCCGCCAGCTCGCTGTAATCTAGAGGCCAGCGGGAAGATTCTTCTGGTCGAGAAAGCATTGAGACGTTGGTTTGTTTTGGCACTTAGGTATTTATCCAAATATTACTTATTTATGCCCTGGTATGGCCAAGTTTTCAGCGAAAATGATTAGTGCTATTGCGTTTTGAGTAAATGATGCACCATGCCAAGAACAAATAAAACACCAATATGAAATCATGTTCCCCATTCTCGACCCATAGTAAGAGCCTAAAAACAATATGAGACCCTAACACAATGGAAGACCCCTTTCGGGGAGCAGGAGGCCCCTTTCGACCTTGCCCCCCCCTGGAAGAATTTCGTGGCGACGCCACTGTGTGGGATTTGGTCACGGTCTGGTCTTCTCGTGTCGCTGGGACCTGTTGACGCCTGTGCCACGGCTTATTGTCTCTCTGTCGACACCATTCTATGGCGTTTTTAGATGGTGGAAGCCGCCGCAGCCATGCACGTCCCGGAACAGAAATTGTACAGGAAAGTGGTTCAATTTTACGAGTCCGACGACATTAGTAGGTGATGGCCAGGCAAGGGATGCTAAAACCGCTCGACGTGCAGAAGGCACGAAATATGCAGAAGAAAAATGTTTAGCTGCTTAAAGCTACTTTTGGGCAATCATAGCGAATTGTACGCTGCTTTTTAAAAGGGAAATGACAGCCCTACCATCGGATTTTCAACCTTTGCGAGTCTGAGGCCTGACTATTGCGTGCTGGCCGACGGTGGTGGTGGTAGTGGGGGGGGGGGCACTCATAACGACTGTGTGATCTGTTGCTCATTGCACGTTGATTGGTGTTGTATGTACCTCCGGCCATCGATGAGCACGCTTAGTGATACAGCATCGAAGCTGACGTGTCGCCAATGCATCGCCCAGGCGCAACCTCAGTACTTTAAGCAGCTGGGTGACTATCTCTGAGGCGGTGTTTCTTTTTCTATTTTTTTAAATCTTCATCCAGGATGCGACTCAACGTTTGCATTGGGATAGCTCCCAATGCATTCGCCATCCGTTAGCGCTACGCACCAGCGATTCATTCAAACGCTTTTGCGTGGTCCAACTCTCCAACACAAAACACGGCTGCAGTGGCAGCGTTCCAGTCTGTGTTGATTCCTTGCATACGGCAGATGCATTCAGAACTGGAGAACGTCCACTTCTTCTCCGATGCCTGTGTTCGTAAATACTAAAGAATGATAGCATTGGAAATATTCGTTGGGATTCGTTGTTGTAATATTGGAGTATCAGATTTGAATTGATTTTGTTTTGGTAGCCACGCACGACCAAAATGTATCCGATGGCCTTGGTGGGTCGGCTAAACGTGCGGTATATCGTGTTAGCCTCCAGCCGCCATTTACGTCCGTGAAGTTGGCAGGAGTTCGATATTCACATTCAGCAGAAATCTACGACCCCTTCGATTTCGCTCAAACTCGGTGAGACGGTAGTCCCAAGGTCCCTGACCTACCATGCAGACGGATTTCACGGGGCATCGAATGGTTTGACCTCCAGAGGTCAACATAGGTCAACCATCTAATAATGCCAGAATGTCTAAGATATATAGCCCATTCGATCCGCAACGACACGCTGATTCTGAAACTGCTCTCATTTATCCAGTAGCACAAACAGTTAATGAGTTATGGTCAATTAAGTAATTTTGTTTCCCACAGCATTGCTTCCCACACATTCCCATGCATTATTCACATTCCCATTCCGGGAATGTGAATAACGTGGGCAGTGCAACGGTGGCATTAGGATCATTGACGTCCGATTAATTCCCGAGATATATAAAAATATGTATTAACAAATCGAAGGGGTCTCGATTTCCCGTCCCGCACGGTCCCATGCTAAACCATATGGGAAATTAACCATTGGGTCCAAAACTGATTTTATCGGAACATATTTTGATATATCTCCGGAATTAATCGGACGCCAATGATTCTAATTCCACCGTTAGACTGCCCACGTTATTCACGTTACACCTATGTGTCTTTTATACACATTTCATCATGTGAACGGCTTGACCTGACATGACCTCTGACCTGGCAAGGTCACATAGCTCCTTGACCGTTGAAATTTCGCTTTAGATTTGAAGCGTTATTAATTTGCTTTCTTCCATTACGACTTGAGCATGCCAACTAATGACAGTCACATGCTCCATCCTCACATATAGGTCAAAGTCGAATATCGAACTGGAACTCGTTGACCTCTGGAGGTCACATCTTTCGATGCCCTGGGAAACAGCGTGAGTTGTCGACGTGTTTTGGCATTGCATACGTTTGTGGCGATTTAAAAAAATCGAAGGGGTCGCGATTTCCCGTCCCGCACGGTCCCATGCTAAACCCGATGGGAAACTAACCATTGGGTCAAAAACTGATTTTATCGGAGCATATTTTGATATATCTCCGGAATTAATCGGACGTCAATGATTATAATGCCACCGTTGGACTGCCCACGTTATTGGCGTTACAACTATGTGTATTGCATACACATTCCCGGAATGGGAATGTGAATAATGTTTGGGAATGTGTGGGAAGCAATGCTGTGGGAAACAAAATTGCATAATTGGTCATAACTCATTAACCCTTTGTGCTACGGGGTAAATGAGAGCAGTTTCCGAATCAGCGTGTCGTTGTGGATCGAATGGGCTATATAACTTAGACATTCTGGCATTATTGGATGGCTGACCTATGTTGACCTCTGGAGGTCAACCCATTCAGTCCCCGTGAAATGCGTCTGTATGGTGGGTCAGGGACCTTGGGACTACCGTCTCACCGCGTTTGGGCGAAATCGAAGGGGTCGTCGATTTCTGCTGAATATCAATATCGAACTCCTGCCAACTTCACGGACGTCCGCCATTTGATGGCTAAATCGTAGCCCATCAGCATTCTTTGAAAATTGTGAGTCGTGTCTCAGCACTAAGATTAATTTCTTCTTTGTCTCAGCGTCCGAAATGTGTTGTGGGGCCGAAAAACCTGCAGCTCGGTTACATGAATCATTTGTCTTGAAGTGCATAAAGAGACTTCAACGCTCTGTGCCGTGAGATGGAAAGAGACAGTATAGTAGTGATAATGAGACATCTGCGGATGTCGATCACTATATATGCCGCGTCCATAACTGACATGTGGGACCCTGCCTCGAAAATATATGTATATATATATATATATATATATATATATATATATATATACACACATAAAACAAATTATGGAACCATGCTTTGGTACTATGCTAGTGAAAATTTGTCATTTCCATATCCAACATGAAAATATGTCTTGAATAAAGGACTTAGATCCCCTGTTCTAGTGAGGGATTTCAAACCCCGCACACATCGACCAAAACCCAAGCGGTCCGTAAAGCAACAACGTATAGAGCTGACCATAGGTGTTGTTTTATGCAAATTATTGAGAAGGGAAAAGTGCCACAGGATTGATGTAGGTATAAGATGTGGCTGTTTCCCACGCGCACCGAAGGAGTGGCTGGAAGGCGGAATCCGCCCACTTGTTTATTACATTACCTCCTGAAGGCGGCGATATTGTAATGCAATGTTGTGACTTTGGTTTTTATAAATCGATAAGCGCATCCTGTGCAACACAAAACCGAAATCCGTTAGTAAATATAGGAATTGCGGGGGTGCCAAATCGGCCAACCAGGCGGCGGCCGGCGAGCGTTCAAGGTCACAAAGAACGATGAAGCGGCCTTGCGATGATACAGCCGCCCACCACCTCATTTGACCTTAAAAGTCTAGGGTCATGAAACTTGTACTGAAGCGAGATCACTACATCCAGGTGAAGAATGACAATATTCAATGCTTATGAAATGCAGTTGCCAGATAAATCTACCTAACGGTGCGTCTTCATGCCAGTTCATCTCATATCAATATCACATGGAAAGACGCTGAGTTCAAGATATCTTCAGAATCGAAGCAAGCAAGACCAAGTGGGTTTTACCATTTGTATCACTGCGTTCACTCGGAAAGCTCGCTCATTTTGTCTGAACAGCCAATGTAAACTCAAAGGTGAACGTTGCTTGGGAAACGTCTGTGGACGGGCTCCGTACTAAGTATGGCTGTATCTGGCAATCTAAATCAAATCAGGCAGATCCTGATCTTCACATTCTTGTGACTTGTCATGAAAATACCAAGATGTGATGGCTGTTGCAAAATTCACTGATGAAGAAAATAATGCAACACCTTCACGCTTTTAATAATCTCATGGCACATCACACACAACTCAGAAATATTTAGGAACGACACGACACCATCATTTGCCATCTGCCGCGGTGTCCCACCAACTGCCAGACTACAACACCAAGATAACCCCTGAAACCGATCATATTACACCCCCGTAGCCACAAACCCGTTACCAGTACCAGTGCCCTACTAGTAAGGGTAAGCATGTGGTGGAATGAAGCAGCCGTCGTGAGTAATATAAAAAGGATCTTGATCCATGTATTGTAGCGTTTCTAAACTCAAGTAGCAGAACAAATGTTGTCGATATTGAATTGGGCTCGTCGTCACCAACGTCAAACGAAAACCTTGCAGATGCACACTTGCTGCCTGTATTATCACAGACGCACACTTGCTACGTGTACTATCAATGCTGAAGTCGTATTGAGGGTGTGAAACTGCACAACTATCTAGGAAAAAGCCGGTACACATGGGCAGGGGAAAAGCAATGCTGGGAACAAAACCTAGCCACATGCGAGCAAGCGTGGTTTCTGCGAACGCGAAGGCCGGAATAACAGCAGGTAAGTGCAGTGCAAGAAATCAAATGTGCACCACTCTGGCTGTCTGATTCGCTGAAGTTTGGGCATCGGGTGATGGGCCACACACCATGTTGTAGCCCCGTGAAAAAGACGAGGATGTGCAAAAAAAGGAATTTTCAAAACCCACATTTTGACGTTCGCGGCGCGTGGGCCCTGTCAGCGCCAGGGACTCCTGCCAGGTGCGGATTCAGGAATTGTCATGGGGGCACCTGTCTGAAGGGGCGCCATTTCTTGAGTGGCGCCACTACAAAAGTACTTGGAAGCAGGGGTGGATACAGGGGTGACACTGAAGGCATGTGCCGACATGGAAGCTGGCGCCCCTTCAGCCGGGAAAATGCTCCACTCTGGGAAAGGTCGAGTGCATCCACATCGAATTTTTCAGCCAAAGGCGTCCATCTCAGAGGAAAACATGCCCTTTCAGTGTGCTTGAGTGCATTGGCCTCAAATTATTCAGCCAGAGGCGCTCCTTGGAAGGAAAAGACCCCCATCCAATGTGCTTGAGTTAAACCACCCGAACTTTTCAGCCAAATGCGCACCCTGGAAGGTGAAGATGCTCCTCCGGGAAGGCCCGAGTGCACCCCGCCCATCAAATGTTTAAGTTCCCCTCATGCAATTTCGGAACCAGCTCCTGTCTGGTGGGGTGTCTTTTCCTTCCGAGGGGAACCTCTGGCCCAAAAAATCTGGCGGGGCCCATTCGAGCGCACTGAAGAGGCGTCTTTTTTTAATCTCAGAGGGGCGCTTCGGACTAAAAAAATTATAGGGGTTCACTCGAGCCTTCCCGAATGAGCGCTTTTCCCCGGCTGGAGGAGCGAACACCTTCCATAGGAGGGAAAGCCCATGCCCCCAGTTATGCCCCCCCCCCCTGTATCTGCATCTGCAAGCCAGTAGCTGGCCGCATTCAGGCTATCACAGTTTTCTCCTTTTTTCCGGAGAAGACAGACCTCTAGCCGACACAGACGAACTGTTCGTTTCGGGTGGCTGGAATTCAAGAAGACAGCACCAAGTTCGAGCTGCTGGTGGCAAGCCTTTCTATGTCGATTACCACGCAAGTGCGGATATTATGACGGCCAAGACGCCCAGTTTCGTGACCCTTATTGACGCCCTGAGGCGTAGGTTGGCGTAATCGCGAGCGGCCCTCCTCGAAGCCTTATTGTCCCGTCAGCAGCTCGGAGACCAGAAGCCGTTCCAACTGCTTCTGTGGTTGCACTCAGAACTGGTTACAACGGGGGATGCTCCACACGCCCGTGAGCTGTTGAAGACTATTTCTTCAACGGCTGCCGCAAGCTTGGGCAGCATTATCGCTGCCGTCAGAGGAAGCTTCTCTGGACCAACTGGCTATCCCAGCTGAAAGATTCTTGGAAGCCTCGGCTTCAGGCCTGGTATCAGCAATGGCGGCAGGATACTCGGCAGCGCAGACGGTGCCAGTCGGCGCAGAGTCTCTGGACACCAGTACGCTGGCCACACTACATGGTATAGTCGCGACGTTAACGGTAGCGGTCAGTCGCCTGGAAACCATCCTGGGTGACAGGTCACCAGAGTGAACGGACGGATGTCACTAGTCCCAGAGCCATCGGCGGTGCCATCGGCGGTGCCATCGGCGGGACCATCGGAGGGACCACCGGCGGGGCCATCGACAGGGCCATCAATGGGACCATCGGCGGGGTCATCGGCGTGGCCATCGGCGCTCCAGCTCCGATCGCAACCCGCAGTTTTATGTTTTTTTCTGAATGCCAATTTCCACTTCATGTTGGGGGGGCATTTTCACTATTGGAGGGGAAAAATTCAACATTGAGGGGGCACATGCCCCTCCAAAAGTATACAAAACAACACCCCTGGGGCCGACTCGTGCGGAGTCTCGTTGGGCCGCAAAGTATTCGCTCTGGCTGGGTTCGAGGGCATGGCACTCCCTGGACGGATGTCACTCAAATTTGTATCATTCAGAGGGTATCCTCTGGGTAAATGGCACCCTCGGATGAAAGCCTCCATTCTCCGATTAAAAAAAAAGCTGTGCATCAGCCAATGTTCCTTTCTTACCACTCAGAATGCTGGAAGTGTTAGTCATGCTTTTCATCCAGTTTGAAATTTAGAGGGGTATTTGCCCCTTTGCCCCTCCCAGTTCCTATACCCATGGCTGTAGTTCATTTTTCCGAATCGTTATTCTGCAGTTGCTTGCTTCAGAGAATGTTTAGACATCAGCTTCCGTTGTTTATGAACCATGTGGAAATATATCTCTTTATTGTGATTAAATACCGTTATGGAAAGCCCGCAAGAGTAATGCTACCAAACTATTTTTGTAAGCTGGATTATATCAGTCATGGCGTGTTCGCCGCATGCGTCATTGCTGTCGTCGTCGTCCTGGTTTATGTTTGCGAGGTTGAGGCTCCACGGTCAAATCTTTATGTTGTGCACGTTCCAAATCATTGTGTGCATATGAGAATGTTGAGAAGAGCGCAGGGTATTAATTGTCACTTTCAATGCTTGTTTTCAAGCGAGGCGTTGTGATAACAGGCCAAGAGCAGGTGAATCTCATCCACTCACCAGGATACTTACCTCATTTTAGACCCACTGATACATACGTAAGCCTCATCGTATTGCTGATGAGCATTTGCCAACAAGTTGTGAAGTGTTCATATCTATGCATTTGAGCGGCTAGTATGGGCCGCCAAAAAATTGGAGATGCACATGGACAGATAATTTTAATATGCAAGCATGCATAAAAGCAAGATAATGCTTCTGTATGTGGTACTGAGGTTCAACTGATGTCTCAGTCACCGGATGTCCTCTGTCATGCAGTGTAAGTAATTCATTTGTTAACTATAACTGGGTTCTTTCATTTAACTTCTATAAACAGAGTTGAAAATTGTGTCAAAATCCAAGTCGACCACTTTCTGGACATTGAATAGACAGTATTATTGGATATCAAGGTAAAATTTGATACTTTGAAACTTTTTTCATACTGCGTATCTTAATGTGAAAAAGACAATGTGACCACTCATTTGCTCTGCAAATTTACTTTTCATTTGTCAAAGGAATACACGATCATGATCTTCACTCTACAAATATAGCCCATCACATATAATTATCCATAACTGGCATGTCACAGATGTGATAAAGAAGAAATTCAACACTTCATGAGGGGACGAGTGGTCTAGGGGTAAGATGCTCGTCTTGCAATCGAAAGATTGTGGGTTCGAATCTCACCTGTCGCTACTCTTCGCCCGCGACCAATCAGCGTGAGAGATTGGTGATGCTATATGACTTGACGGTCGATGTGTCTTAAAACCAATAACCAACCAATCAACACTTCATGCACTTTATTCAATACTGACATCGAAAACCTTATGCTTCTGGCTTCATTCAATATGTATTCCCACCAAGGAATATTTCCAGCCAGACGCATCCATAGCCTTCAATCAAGGTCTGAAGTTCCTTACTATGCTGTTAATGTTAACAGCAGATCTAACAAAGGTGCCTAGATTTGATGGCATTGTGTCCAAAAAGTTTGTTTGAAACAATTCTGGTTTTCTGGTTAGGTTAGGTTAGATTATATTATATTATGCTATAATATATTTTATATGTTGTGCTGTTATCTTAGTCTAGGTTAGGTTAGGTTATTTTATGATCTCTCTATGATTTACCTATTTATATGTAATTTTTAAACTCTTGATCATAAGCAGAACACTGAGCAAATGTCAGTAGACAAACCAGACATGGCCACACTCAAGATATGCCACACATCAGTGTAAGTTTAGCTTTGCCATGTATCCATTGTGTTCCAGTATCTCACAAAATTATTAAGCTTTATTTTGAGGCTAATCAAACAAGTTTATAATTTTCCAACAATACAGTGTCGATCCCAGCAAGGTTATTTGCTCAAATTGTTCCAAGGTGTGCCAGTATTTGTTTTTTAAGGAATTCCACTGCAGAGAAATTCATAAATCCTTGAAGCATCGAAGCTTTATAAGCAGCAGTCCAAATGCCGTACTGGTCAGTCTGACACCATTAAGGTACAAATGGACGAGCCACAGCCTGGACAATCCCATTAAGGCATGTAAATGTGTACAGTGTTAACTCATAAAATACCATTAATATCATAGCATATTTCCTCTGTATTTTGCCTATGATGTCACCAATTGTGTAGACTGCCATTGACTTAAACATAATAATTTGCAGAGAAAATGAATGGTTATATCGTCGCAACCATGTCAAAAAGCATAGTATTAAAAAAATCAAAAGAATCAAATTTTACCTTAATCTCCAAATTTACCAAATAGACATCTTTCCCAAAGATGTCTAGACATCATGCTGCTTGATGTATGTTTATGAAGTCTGCATTTCTCATGCCTGATGGTACCTGGGATGTAAAACATAAGTATCATGTTTGTGCCCATGCTTATGCTCAGCATTTCAGATTATGATGCAAAATCATGCCATAGTACAATTCCAGATAAAAGGATTACCCATAATGTGATCTCTCAGGCAACACCATTTGTTGATAGATAGTATGGTGCTATTGCTAGCATTACGATACATATATTACTATGTTGAATATGTCACAAAATAAAAGGCATACTCTTAGGAGTATTCTGTTAGGTAAAATTGAGCTTGAAGGGCTTCAGCCACATTAAATGGCATGCTTTCATGCTGAAATTTGGCATCCCACTGTGCATGTTTTGACATCTCACACCTGATGAAAGACGATTATTTTAGCACTGCTGGTGTTTCTTTGATGTGATAAACAGAATAGGTACTCAACACTCCCTTTATCCAAATGCTTAGCTTCCAGATTAATCACACATTAATTTCGTACACACACACACACATACACACCTGTAGTGAAATCCACGTGCAATCAAAGTTGATGTCGCACAGCAATGCTTCTGGCAGTGCCATCTCATGACAGTTGGATTAGATGACATCTTCCTGTGCAACCTTACAGCAATGTATATGGCTTGTCAGGCATCCTATCTAAAGATGCAATAGCCCACAACCAGGACCATCTCATTAATGTATCTGAAATGTTTCCAGCTTTAACTATGCAAAACCGGGTATCAGTTTCCCAGGCATCAATACAAAATGATGCATTGGTGGGTTGCCAACTAAAAACTATGTGTTTGCTCCAGAATTGAGTTCTCACATTGTCTTATTCACCTTAACAAATATGCTTTTCTAATTCTTTGGAATGCCATATCCTAACTAAAATATAGGATTAACAAAATTTGTAATATAAGATGAGTGAACATCAGGCAGAAGGGAAAGATAACAATCCTCCAGACTAAAAAATGTAGTTTGCTCAATGAGATCTCAAGCATGCAGATGGACATTGGGTGGAGGTGCACACCAGCTAGCTCAGGCTAGCTGGTGGCACTGGTCACACAGTAACACACTGGTCCACACATGTCCAGACGTGAAGTTATATACCTCAGGAATGTATCCAGGAATGTAGGTGCACCACAGATGTGTGATTCCAAACAGGAGAAGTCAGTAGATGGCACTGAGCAAGGAGACAAGAATGAGCATCATGCATATTGGATATGGTGCTAAGGCTGTGTCATTGTGTCCAAATTTGGAGAATTTGGTGGAAATGATGTGTAACAGTGGAAATATTCACATATATTCACTACAGGATCAGAGGTGTGCTCACTGCATGGGTTGAATTCTGACCTCCCCCCCCCACCCCCACCACAGGTGTGAGACCACCACACCCTGACTGTGGCTGATGAGAACCCCTCTGGCCAAAGACCCCAAAAGGTGTGGTCTGTGTGGACAGGGTGTGCATGTCTATTTGCTCTTGACACCAATGGTGATGCTACCGAAGGGGTCTCACTAGATTTGAATTGACAAAGCTGCACCAAACCAGACACAGTCTTTGGCTTAAGAGTCTGTTGAGGTCAATGTTTGGAGGGTCTAAATTATATCACAGGAGTGTCCATTGCATGAAGGCATCTTGCATAGCAATCTTTGGACAAGTATCGCACATTTGTGCCAACTGGGACTCTGACCAGTTATGCTTGCTACTAAGTTGTGGTGTGCAAACATTAAGATCCACAGGCCACTCAGGCCATAGGCTACGTTCAGCTACTATTGATTCTGAATTTTTCTTGATTGAGTTTTTCTTCATTCTGAGGTATACATCATGCAGTGGTGTACCAGTCCCATCAGGACATGGACAAATATCAGCTAGAGAATGCATAGTGTTTGGGTGGTGACCAGCCAGGTAGGTGCCTTGACACACACGTTCAGTAGGGTGTGTGTGTGTGTTGCCAAATACATGTTCCGACATGCTTGGTAGCTGACTCCATCCTCTGGCCAGCAGGATGTGTGTGTGTGGCCAGATACAGGTTCCAATGTGCTTGGTGGCAGCTGAGGCCATCCTCTGGCCACAATAACAGTTAATCAGTTGAAGGTCATTAACAGAATATAACTAGCCACGGTATGACGTAATTATTGAAGCTTAAAAGCGAACACATCTGATCTACTCACTTTCAGCAATAAACACCTCTCTTCTTTGTCTAATGGTTGGTTTCTTTCCACTTGTTATGTGCGGGAGAAATGTACTTGCTACTACTTGGAATATAACTAAATATATGACACAGGGGGAATAGATGCCAACTGCGATATACAAAATCGATGTGGTAGCAAAATTAACTGGATGGAATATTTGGATTTTGCACTGTCACCAAAGACAAAAAATATTTAGTGAAGCATGTGTGTATATTTTTCTTTACTTTGAGATATTCTGAATGCAGTAGTGTACCATCCATATATGTGCATCAACAAACCTGCCATTCTTGCGATAAATAATCGACCTGTGTCATTCAGCATTTCCCATAACATTACCGATTTCTGTGCTATTTTTACGCACCCTAAAACCCCAATAATCATCACCAGCAGCAGCAGCAACTATTTATTTGTGAAGCATGTTATCATCATTCTCACTAAGGCTGACTGCTGCTCCATTGTGCACTTCATGTTGGCCGATCTGCTCATGTTGCAACACAAAGCCACCTGGGGTGACCGGTGATTGTGCAGTGGCGACATCTCGACACTCTGAGTTCTCAACACTGCGCCACCACTGCAACCGACCACGCCAGGTGCCAGTAGCCTGTCCGGACCTGCAGCCTCTGAGTGACCACCGCTGCAACCGACCACGCCCGGTGCCAGTACAGACAGGCTGGGTGCCAGTAGCCTGCCAGTATGGGCTGGTCAGGTGCCAGTAGCCTGCCAGTATGGGCAGGCCAGGTGCCAGTAGCCTGCCGGTATGGACAGGCTGGGTGCCAGTAGCCTGCCTGCGCCTGTTGCCGACGATGAGAGGCACGCTGTTCACTAGCTGCTGAGCAAGCGCCTCACCGGGTGAAATGTGCATTTGCTGGATCTGGAGTGCTGCTGCAGAACAACTCTACCGCTGATGGCCACGTCGGATCTGGGCACGTGTGGACCAGGGCGTGACGGTGTGCCTTACACCGCCGGCTGGTGCACGTAGAGGTTCTCCATGTCTGGACACGTGTGGATCAGGCCGTGACGGTGTGCCTTACACCACCACCTAGTGCATGTAGAGGTCTTCCATGACGCGACAGCAGAGCAGCTCGCTCAGCGTGCCGTTCCTGGCGGTGACTCCGCGCACGGCGAACTGGTGGCTCGAGCTGCACTGGGCCGGCCAGGTGTGATGCGGCTCCAGCAGCTGCTGGCGCGTCACGGCCAGCTGCTGCACCGGCACCGTCTGGCACGGCAGCGTGTACCAGGCCGTGGCGACGGGCGTGCAGCGCAGCGCGGCCGGCCGGCCATCGGCGGCCAGTCGCACGGCTGTGGCCACCGTGTTCTCGGCGCACAGCGACGTGGTGTTCCAGCCATCGTCATCCACGGCCGAATCGTGCGTCGACTTCCCGTCCAGCCAGAAGCCGTTGCCGAGCCACGCACACTTGACGACGCTGACGTTGCCAGCCGGCGTGTCCGTGTCGTTGCTGATGCCGATGCCGAACAGCACCTCGTCGCTGCTGTTGCCGTCGCTGCAGTCGGCCGACCAAGGCGCCGTCGTGTTGGTCGGGTCCGTCGTCGCGTTCTCGGTAGCGTTGAGCGTGCGGAAGCCGTCATACATGCGGAAGCAGCGGTGCTGGTTGCCCCAGGTGTTGTCGAAGTCTTCCCAGCAACGGCAGTGGCCGTAGGTGTTGCAGAATCCGCTGGCGATTTGACACTGGTCTGGCTCGTAGCAAAAGCCGCCGATGCCCAGCCAGCGCGGCATGGCGCGCAGGTAGGTGGGCCGACTTTCGCTCTGCAGATCGAGCAACGGCGCCCGCCGACACACCTGGCAGCGCGAGTGGCTGTCGGCGGCGGCGTCGTAGCGCATGCCCCACGCGTTGTACCGCACGGCGTACAGGGCGCACAAGGTGCGCGACAGGCCCGGCAGCTCGGCCGGTGTGGCGTCACACGTGCTGTTGGCCATCTTCCAGCGGACCGGGTCGGTGTAGCGTTTGGCGAGCGTCGCCGCCAGCGCCGACACGACCACCGCCCACCGCGCCGGCCGCATGCTTGTCGCACCTTGCGTTCCGAACCACTCGCCTGCCCGGTCCGGCTGGTTGTCGCAGCCGCGGACGGGACCGTGGCTGCGCCGCTCCTGTCGGCGGCGGCGCTCGGCTGGCTCTGCCGGCCGGCGCGACGTCGACGGCCGATATCGGCGGGACGCCGGCGCGCCGTCGGCGGCGACGAACGACGCCGGTGGCTGCCTTGAGTGTTGTCGATGGCGGCCATTGTCGATGCACCGCCGTGTGACGCGCTTTGACGGCAGCCGGACACTGGCGGCGGTGCTGGGGCGCGTCACCGGCAGCCTCCATAGGCCATAACCTCCACACAGCCGGACACTGGCGGCGGTGCCGGGGCGCGTCACCGGCACTAATCGGTGGCGCGCATCGGGTCACGGCTTGACGGAGACCAACGGCCGTGTTCAAGGGTGACGCAATTTGCACTGTCGTCCCGGATGTATGCGCGTGATTGCCGTTCTTGACACGTGCGAGTGTTCGTGACAATTCGATATGGGGGGGGGGGGGGACTGAATCAATGGGTGATGGCATTGTCTGCGACAATGCAGCTCTTGATTTAGTTTCTATTGGAGTGGTAGCATTTGTTCACTGACGGGATTGCCAGCACGGTGTTATGCCGTGCGACCATGGCAATTATTAATGCCATTAACACGGTCAAAAGGCCGCGGTACACCTATCGCCGTGCGTCGTTTCTCCATCGATGCTTTCGATTTTCTGCCTCTAAACTGAGCCGACGGTGCACCTGTAGCCTGTTCGGCTTCTGATTCCGTGGATGGCCCGAGGACGTTGCGATGCGTGCGGCGGTCGCCATGACGACCGTTTGGCGTGGTCGGGGCGCCGCCGGCCCGGCCGGCCGCCAGTGGCTGTGTATGGTGATCCGGGGGGCATCTTCCCGAAGTTGTTAGCTCGTTAGTATGTGCAGGTAGGTTTGATCTGATTTTTGAGAACCACAAGGGTCGCATGGCCTACATGACCTGGTGTCACTTTATGAGGTTGGTTGTGGGGCCAGGTGACCTTTTTGATGGCCAAAGCTGCCCTAGAAACATTCGTCATCTAGTGTGTGCTCATAGGTCCAATTGTTAAGCTTCAGCCTGGTTGGGCGGAGGGGTGTAGCCTCATTCAACCTGGTAAATAGATGATTGAGCGGGCCAAATCAATTATTTAGGGGGCCAGTTGCCCCTTAGCATATAAAGTGACACCTTTCCTACATGACCAGGAGCTACCTGCGTCGTAAAATGGTTCAAATGCACTTGTGTTGATAATTGCTTCTCCCCAGTGTTTGCGTCACGAATTGCCAGTGGTGCTTTGCTTTTTGCCCAGTTGCAATTTGGCCTTGATACAAATGTCGTGTGTTGACGTTGGCGGTCGGTCTCGCTCACATCGCACGTGCTTCGGTGTGGGTCGTTGCATGTGCTCGTGCGTGGGTACAAAGCTGCGCGACGTGGCACCAAATCGCTGGCGGCTCGACCGCCGTCAAATATCCACAGTCAAGCGACAACACTGGCGCCCGCGCCTCTGCTGTTGTCTCGATGTCTGGCCCTAATCTGCGCCCTAATGTCGACAGCGGCGCCACAATCTCGACAGCGGCGCCATAACCCGCACCACAATGTCCACAGCGGCGCCCTAACCCGTACCATGGGACCTACATGACCAATGAAGTCGATACGCCCTAAGGCCCAAATAACTAACTAACCTAACCCGTACCACAATGTCGACAGCGGCGCGCTGGCGTCCGACATGGCGTCCGCCGACGACAGCGACGGCTCGGCCGCGGACGTGGAGAGTCCGGCCAAGGTGCGCAGTCAGCCCGGCCCGCCCTCGACGTTCGGCTTCACGACCGCGCAGCAGATCATGTTTCAGAGCGGTACGTGCCTGGCGGATTTTGTTCCAGAGCGGTACGTGCCTGGTGGATTATGTTCCAGAGTGGTACATGTCGAGCAGTATGTATATGGACTCGGGTGACCTTATGATACGGAATCTAATCAAACCTTTAGGCGTTATTTATTGCTACCTGTATGCTTCGGAGCTCTCGCTGGATTGTCGCCGATAATGTGGAATGATGCGGGACAAGATGTATGCTAAATGGAGCAGGTGTCAAAGGTGCCGTGCTCTCCTATCAGTACAACACATATTGGTTGCGTGCCCCAGACTTGCACATGCGCGGAGACGTCACTTCGGGCGCACTACACTTTCGCTACGGGAAGTACTAGGGGATGAATCCCCCTTTATACAATCTGGACAGCTATTCCGCTTCCTTGCAGAGGTTAAGTTTTCGGTGGTATATACGTCCCATTAATACGATGATGTATGTGGTAAGACCAGGATGGTTATGATGTACGTCATGACAATAGATTTGATGTGACATTTCGTAGCTTTAATCAGTTTCGCCTTTAAATACTTGATATGATTGACGATGTTATGGGCGCTGCATGACCTCTGCAGCCGATGCGGCACTAAACCCCAATAGCCAACCAACTAAATGGAGCAGCTGGTGTGACTTCACTTTTCCCTGTGACGATGATGTCATGTATGTGGAGTGAGGAGGTGTTCATTAGACAGGACCGGGTTGTCGTTACGATGTCGCTCTCGGATTGTGCTTTTAATAATGAATAGCTTGCAATTTTGATTGATGAATAGGAGTGTTGTGTACTACACTTGATTCTATTCTGTTGATTAGCTTGTTTTACTACATATCTCCTGATTAACTTAAACTTTCCCATTCACCAAGAATGTTTGGGGATTTGAAAACATCCTACTTAGCCATGGTGCGCGAATGTTAAATTTGCATGTATTCGTATTTCCAATTTGACGGGAATGAACTCTGGAGACGATGAATTTGCAGAAAGACGAGATTCCAATGGGAAATAAGGGAGATGAACGTGCGTCCACCAAGAAGCGTTCTCTGTTGAAGAACGAAAACCTGCTTACCAGGAATATTGACTGGAACGTTTCTCCCACCCAGAGAGAATGCCCTCGTCCGGCATACTCCTGTCAAGCGTGCGTTCTGTCGTAAATCGTTCTCGAATCAGTGCTGACACCATGGACTTAATGTTTGAAATCTATATCTGACGTATTCGCTAATAAAATACCGGTCCGAGATCGTGTCAGCATATATAATATAATATTGTATATATTGCATGGCATATATTGCATATATTGCATTGCATATATTCAATATTATAATATTGAAGCAGCTTGGTATGCTCTATGTTTACGAGTGTGTGTTTCCCAACGCCGTTCTGATAGTAAACCGTTTGACACGGGTGGTGATGGTGACGGTGCCCCGTGTTCCAGACGACATGAGCGGCCACCGGGAGACGATGGTGACGGTGCTCCGTGTTCCAGGTGACATGAATGGCCACCAGGTGGTGATGGTGACGGTGCTCCGTGTTCCAGGTGACACGGGTGGTGATGGTGACGGTGCCCCGTGTTCCAGACGACATGAGCGGCCACCGGGAGACGATGGTGACGGTGCTCCGTGTTTCAGGCGATATGAACAACAGTCACCGGGAGATGATGGTGACGGTGCCCCGTGTTCCAGGTGACATGAATGGCCACCAGGTGGTGATGGTGACGCCGGAGGTGGCGCGCAGTCTGGGCATTGTGGCGTCGTCCGGGCGTGGCCAGCGGGGCGACGCGTCCATCCAGATCCAGCAGGACACTGGCGACGTCAGCGTTAGCGTCATGGACACCGAGGACGACGGGGTACGTCACGGTGCCGGCACCCGGTACCACACGGGGAGGGTGGGTACGTCACGGTGCTGGTACCCGGTACCACACGGGGAGGGTGGGTACGTCGCGGTGCCGGTACCCGGTACCACACGGGGAGGGTGGGCACGTCGCGGTGCTGGTACCCGGTACCACACGGGGAGGGTGGGTACGTCACGGGACATGTCAGCGTCACAGAGGAGGACGTGGTACGTAACGGTCCGGCACCTAATGCATCCGGCACCGGGTACGTCACGGGGAGGGTGGGTACACCACGGCGTGACGGTCACGGTGCGGGGTGCGAAGCAGAATGGGTGCCGAGTGCGACGCGGTGCGGGTGCAGGTTGCGGCACAGGGTGGAGGGTGGGTCAGTGCCGGTGCTCGTTACGTTACGTTACGTTACGTCACGGAACTGGTACGAGGGGCACGTCGCGGGAGCACGCGATCGTACCGGCGTGTGGCCTGTTGCGGCACCAGTTCAGAATATGGTGTCGCACTGCTACGGGGTGCCTCGTGGTGCCTGTCGGGGGCGGGGTTCGTTACGATTTCGCCGTTCCAGTCAGTTAAGTGTGCAGTCAGGCAATGGCGATGCCGCCTCGTATCTGTCTCGCGATTTGGATAGGGCGGTCGTTCGACGTGCGCCAAGTTCGGTGGGCCTGTTCAGGTCGTTTTGGTGTCGAAAGGCTGCCGTCTGGCTACGCGTTTGCCGACGGGCGTGGCCAGGCTCTCGCCCGCTCCACTTCCACCGCGGCAGGACTTGTGTGGCAGAGTGTCCCATTCGTATTCGATTCGCTCACGTTCGTGGTTTCACGTTCAACCTGGGATGTTTGCGTGAACTGTGCAGACAGCTGTCGGGACACGTGATGAAGATCATCGTAAATTAGCTCATGCTGTGCGGTCAGGATCTAGATGTGGATATATGGCGGTGGAATGTGCTTCAAGGCCAGCTAAGCTCACAGCCTGGCCCCGGTTCTGACACGTTCGCTCTCGGTAGTTACCTCATCATGTTGCCTATTGACCAGTCGCTGAATTCTCCCCCACGCCACGCCACCGGCACCTATCACTCGAGATCGGACGGGGCGACCCCGTATAGAACACCGCTGGGGAGGAGGGAACCGGTCTATCAGCACGAACACCAGTTTGTTCGAAACGCACACATGAGTTCGCTTCATATATTTAAGGTTGACTGATAGACAAAGGAGTGTCCAGGTCGAAAACTAGGTGGGAACAATTGGGTAAATGCTGGTAAAGAACAGGAAAACCACGACCCAGAGCGTACAGTTACACCAGCAGAGGCCGTGATCGACTCGCATACAACGTTCACCAGGCAAGCGTACACATGCTGTGCGTACTGTGCGTACTGGTGCAGGAATGCGTCTGAATGTGTGGGCGATTATATGTTCGGGTAGTTGTCGCTGTGTGGTTTCCGCAGCAATCACAAAAATGCTAGCGTTACAAATGAGCACGCAGTGTGTGCTGACAAGAATATCGATCAGGGCAAAGCAGCCATAAATGGCAAGACTGGCAACAGGATATAGTTGGGACCAATAGGAGGTTTGGCTTGTCATCACGTCTGCTAGCTTCACATGCAGCTGTGACGCTATGACACAGGCTGACGTCGCCAAGTTGATTCCAACATGTTGGGACACAGGCTACACAAACACATATGACGGAAGGGCAATCCAACAATCTTTGATAGTTGTGATAGTCATCATTGTCAACAGTATTCCACCGTGGTGGCGATGTACCCCACGCAATGAGGAAAATGAGCGCCATTTTACCAATGGCATCGATGCGCCCTCAAACCCAAACAGCTAACGAACTAATGGAGGAAAAATGCTGCAAAATATAGCAAATTTGTGGTCACGCTTGATGCGGAGTGTCGCAGACATCTAAACGTTCACGCGTCTGCGGGCGGGGAATGACAATGCCATTTACTGTCGCAGCAGGGTGTGCGGCGCCTCCACGGCCGTGAGAGCGCGCCCACAGCCCGTGACGTGACGTGACGTGTCGTGTCGTGTCGTGTCGTGTCGTGTCGTGTCGTGTCGTGTCGTGACGTGACGTGCCGACGCCGTCCAGATGATCGATCCGGACCAGTTCCTGGCGATGGAGCTGGCGTCGGGCAAGGCCGAGGCCGTGGTCGACGAGGACCTGACGTCGCTCTCGTGGCTGCACAGCAGGAACCTGCTCAAAGGTCAGTGGCGCGATCGGTCCGCTGGCGGCCGGCCACGTGGCCTGCGCCAGCGCCTGTCCCGTGTGGAGTAAGCGATCGTCTTGGGCGTGGCTGCCGTGCGGTGGTGATGATTTTAAAATCGTGGTTTGAATTGGCTGAAAGTAATTGCCACCTGAACTGAATCAGCTGTCTGTTGATTGTGGGTGCTGCAACGCGCCGATTACACAATGTGGTCATGCTGTGTGGTGGTAGTGCAATCCTCAGTTCCGGTCACGTGAAGGTGCCAAGCTGTTAGTTAATTTGAGGTTGGCATTGTCCTTCAGCCCCAATGATACCACCTCCAGCCATAGCACTTCTCCCAACTATCTCGCGGAGACACACACACATATATGCACACATGTATATATGTGTGTGTGTGTTTGTGTATGTGTATGTGTATATGTATATGTATATTCATGTGAAATATCTGGCACGGCTCACGAAATTGTTGTCATTCTGTCTTGTGCTGATAAGCAATGAAGTATTTCCAGACGGGACGGGCAGCTATAGCAAGATCTGATGCTCTTGTCGCTTTATGGTTTGGTTTTATTTCTTCGATGTGGGCAGTTGGGAATTACATTGCAGTCGTCTGCATGCACTGCTAATACCATTGCGACTCAAAGTTCACCTGAAGTTGAATTAACTGGCACTTGGTACCAGCAGAGTAGCGTGACCTCTCCTGACAACTGCTGATGTGCAGTTTCGGTGCCCCCCCCCGACAGTGTACGACGATAACGTACTACTCTAGCGATTCCCAGATAGCACAGGACCATAACGTCACGTGAAAGTGATCCCCTGACAGCACAGGACCATAACGTCACATCAAAGTAGTCCGTCGGACTTGCCGGAAATGAAGCTGTCGACGTAACTGCCAAACACGTTATCAGCAATGACCGTGAAGTTAATTTACGGCTCCCTCAAAGATACCTATATCCGAATATGTTGTTAGGTATACGGTCAGAGTGGCCATGAACCTGGAACTCGAAGTGTAGTAAGCTGAGGGTTTTAAAGCCGACACCATATGCACATGGACCGGCACTATGTAGAACAGTGGCGATCCTCACACCGGACACAACGACGGGAAAAGGTAATTATCTGCCGATTGAGGATAGGTCATACCTTCGCGACACATAGCTACATCCTGACTAGTGGTGACTAACCTTGATGCCCACATTGCTCGGGTCCGCTTTCTTTGTGTAATGTTTGGTAGGTTGCTTACGGTTGGAACCGCTACGAGGCCAGATTTTAGGACGGCTGAACGCATACCCTGCTGGAGAACAGTTATAAATTATTCGTATAATAGGGTGGAATATACCACTTTCTGGGCACTGAATAGACATCCTTTCCAAGGAAGTATCGACATCGTGCTTATTGATGCATGCTTATGAAGTCTCCATGGCTCGTTTCTGAGTATTTCTTGTAAAAGTATCATGCTTATGTTCACCATTGCGGAGTGTGACACACAAGCATCTCGTAACACAATTTCAGGTACAGAAGTTATCTATCATGTGGTCTGTTAAACAATACCATCTGCTGATACCATGGTGTTCCAATCGCTATCGTCAGCGTAGGTATCCGTATATTAGGTGTCGCACAAATTGAACGAAAAATATTGACCGATGAGTGCACTATTGGCTCAAAATTTAGTTTCAAGAACTGAAAACAATATATTAATTGGCATGCCTCCATGACAAGATTTCGACCACGTACCGTACTCGTTTCGACATCTCACGAATCCATCGAAGAACCATTATTTTGACACTGCTGGAGAACAACTTTGAGGTCGTGGCGTCTGGGAGCATTTTTACTTGCCTTCAAGAAGCATGCCTTAATGTGATATTCCGCTACCCGTAAGGATTAATAGCTGGCTACTATAGCAGCATTGTAGATTGTAGTACAGCTCTGGGCGCAAAATGACTGGTAGTCGACGCGCCCCTGAACTCCAAATTCATCATCATCATCATCATCATCAAAGTGGTCCCCGCACAGGAGTGGTGTGGTATTTTGTGATCCTGGATGTGGAGATAAAACGTTTTGGGTCATCCATCCAATTTGGAGAGGATAATTTGCTTTCTCGTTGCGAAAGAAAACTTGTGTATTTTCCAGTGAGTTCCGGGTATTTTGCTAACAAGCAGTAAGCCTGCGGTCCTTGTGGAACAACACTATTTAACCTTCTAGTAACAAAGGGGCATACTAATTTTCCAGAGAGGATGGTGTTTTGGGTAACATTGGTGGCGGAAATTCTGGGATAATCAGTTTTTAACCGTGTCCCCGGGCATAGAACCAAACGAGACCTGCCCCCGGGCAGCGGCCGACGTGCAGTTCCGGCCGTACCTTGTCCCTGGACACGACAGAGCCTGACGTGACCTGCCCGGGCAGCATCCAACGTGCAGTTCCGGCCGTACCTTGTCCCTGGACACGACAGAGCCTGACGTGACCTGCCCGGGCAGCGGCCGACGTGCAGTTCCGGTCGACACCGGCGGCCGCCTCTGCGCCGCTGCTGGTGGAGGAGTCGGGCGCCTCGGAGGTGAGCGAGGAGTCGCCCACCTCCGACTACCTGGCCGACTCGCCCGACCAGCTCGAGTTGGCCGCCTCACCGACGACGGCTCGCGGCGCGCCCGCGCCGCCCACCGAGCCGGCCAAGCCCCGGCGACACCCGCTACACCTGCCCTACGACCCCAAGGTGAGGCGAGAGCCACGCTCGATTCGGTCAGGGCTGGACAGCCTCGCTGTTCAAACGTCTCGCGCTGCGCGTGGTCGACCTCGCTGCATGAGGTACATCATCAGCAATGTCCGTATGATCATGGGCGAGGAGTACGGTATGGCATGTGCGCCGACGTCGCACCCTTCGCGGGTAATGAGTGGCAACGTTTTTACCGGGTAGCACTTATTGCAATATTTGTCTGCCTCGCCATGCAAACGTGTTCGGGATCTTCTGCTGGCGGGTATCGCTGGTCATCCAAGGTATTGCAGCCGGTACAATATGCCTCGCCGGTGCATGATTACCGTTCCAGGCGCTAAGCGATCAACATGGTTGGCGCGCCCTAAAGCGCAGGCAACCAACCAACCAGCTAGGCAACCAGTTGCCGTTTGGCGGTACCTACGAGTCACTTTGTGGCGTATGGTGATCTGATAGCCATGTGATCCTGGGACAGGCGCTGACCGCTTAGCTTCCTTAACACCAAGACGTCACACCATCAGCATATTGTGATTAGCGACATTTTAGTGTAGTTTCAATCGAACATCATGTCCTGCTATATTAACTAATGTGTTCTTAGGTGACATAATAATTGTATATTTATTTCTAAACACTTCTTCGTATCTGTTTTTGAGTGTAAATTACCGATATATTGCACGATATATTGCATAATATATATTATATTGCACGATATATTGCACGTTGCACGTTACGCGTTGGACGTATTACCCTAGTAATTTAGTTCTCCTGCATCATTGTCCTATCCTGGATGTCTGTTCTCGAGTAGTATCTAGCTTCAATGGTGCCTTATTTGCTGATGTATCTATTACCCGTGGAGAACATGGGTAAATTGGTTTGAAGCAGCACCGTGGTGTATTCAGCCGGGAGCGGGGTGCTCGTGGGTCTAGAGGGTCACGCGATGGTCCTTCAGTCCACAGGCCGCGATTGTCACAGAGCAATGTTTGGAGGACATTCGTCCTTAGATTTGCCTGCCTCGGGCCGTGAACCAACAACGTGCGCGTCGGAGGCCCACCTCGTTCCCAACTGTTCTCCTGGAAAGAATGTGCAGAGCTGTTGTGGGGGAGGGGGGGTTGGGGGAAAAAACCCCCCCCTACAAAAAAAAGGTGGGGGGGGGGTGTCCCCCCTCCCCCCCCCTTTCCCCCCCCCCCAAACCGGGGGGAAAGGGGAAGGCGAAACAAAAAAAAAGGAAAGGGGGGGAAAAAAAAAAAAAAAAAAAAAAGCATGTTGTGATGTAATGTATTTCTGATCCTCCCGGGTGGGTTTTTTTCAGTTTCGGTGACAGGAGTGCACTAATGTGCAACACAAACCATCGTCACGAGATGTTGTCAAATGGAAGTCGTTATGCATTTGTACAGACTGTTGTGGGTTGAAATATGACACGCCGCTTCACATGTTTGCCATGCCAGACCTCTGCTGTATAAGGCGGTGTACTTCATTCGACTAAGCCGTTGCAACGGTTTAATCGAATGCCTTTCGAGCCTGCCGAAGTTTGTTTCCACACCCACTCGGTAAGAGTAGCTGCGGTATAAATCACAGTCAGTAGTTCGAATCAATTTGCGTCGAGGTGTTTCCGTGCCTGAAAATAAGATCTGTCGAATCAATTTGCGTCGAGGTGTTTCAGTGCCTGAAAAAAAATCTGCTCGGCAAGTGCCGAAGCGGAATGTGGCGGTTCTTACTCAGCAGCGCAGTCAGGCGGGGGCTAATGAAACAAGTCCCCCCCCCATCGTTCTGGCCGTGGTCCGTTTTCGATGCGCTTCGCGCGCCGAAAATCATTTCCGTTCAGCTCAATGGAAGAGTTTCGGAAGTCTTCCAGTTTCAGCTGGGCCCAGGGGAGGATAGGTTCCTTAAAGCCGAAGGACCCGCTTGACGCTGGAAAGGTTCCTTGAAAGTGGAGGGGATCCTTAAAGCTGGAGAGTTCCTTTTGAGCATGGGGATCTGAAAAAAATAATCCGCCCCCGTCGTAAAGTTTTGGTTGTGCTCCTGGTGGGGCTGGCGAAGAAACAATATTTGGACATTTGGTCAACAACAATTTTAATATTCGATAGTTAAATATAACCAAACGAGCCACCTTTTCACCTATCACTGTTGGTTCTCTTAATTTGCGACTGGTAAATTTACCGGACATTCCAATGACGTTTGATTTTCCTCTGTTCACGTTGCTACCGAAGATCACATGGTGTTTGGCACAGTTTCGCTATGCTGCCCATCGTAAGCAGATTGCCCGTGAATCATTGTAAGACCATTGTTGCTCTTACCTATTATGTGGGCACTGCTCGTGTGCCCAAATGTACTGTTTGCTTTTGCTGTAAGCTACAGAATCAGAATTGGATGCGCCACGTGTCGAAACCTTGTCATGACTGGTGGGATAGTCATTTGAATGCAGAGTGTCCAAACTGAGGAATTTCAGTGGAAGCGGTACTCAACTGGGAGCATGCCCACGTACTCGGTCCAGTGCTTGTTCCCTATCGAAATCTTGACTGACGTATGCCAATTTCAGCGCAACAATTTATCGAATAGAAACACAATGTAACTGCCCACTGTTTTTCGTGGACAGCCCCGCGTCTGCTCGTCTTGTCGGCGACGTGCTACCTGTGAACTTAGGTGCGGTGCAGATATCGTCGATAGTCCAATCGTCTTCGATGTTTCTCACCGACGACGTGCCGGAGGCCAAGTCGATGATACGCCTCCACTCAACAGACGGGCCAGATGGTACAATGTGTTTATAGTCCATTCAAGAGGATGTAGTGAAGGTTTTACACCCCCCTCACTTATGGGGTAAACCTTCATTTTCGGCTCGTGGATTAGTCTAGGGTTTGACCTCAGCGTTGGACGCTATTAAGACCCCGGGTATAAATTCAACAGCTCTAAGCTTTCGTCTCCGTGCTCTGATCTCCACACCTCTTGAGTCCTTGACAGGCACCTCCAAATGCAGCACTTATATATTGTGCTATTTGTCAAACAGTCAGCGGCCATGATATTTCAGACATTTATGGCGCAGCGTGATAAATGTGTTAATAATATAGCTGCATCTCGACAGACAGAGCAACAGCTTCACCTTCTCTCTACATCTCAACAGACACAGCGACTCTCAGGCAGAGTCCAGGCGTACCTTAGTACCGAAGGTGCGGGACAGGGCTGGCCAGCCATCGGCCACCCTGCCCCACCGAGCTCCAACACACAACCGCGCGTCTCGACGGCCAGTTCCCTTCTGAGCCCTTCCGGCTCCGTTCGCTAAGTAACCACAGGCAACGCCCGTACCACGTGATCAACCCGCAATACGTCACTACTGCGTCGCACCAGGCCGTCGGGCCAGCTAGAACCCTGTGAACTCTACACCAAGCGGGCGCGCTGTCTCTATCTCAGATATCAGAAACATCCCATGTCGGCTCAGATCAGAGTCGTCTCTGTTCGGCTCGGATCGCAAACATAACCCATAACATTTGATAAGCATTTCCTGCCTGCAGTCGACAGTGGCATTCCGAAGCTGTCTAGTCGGATGCAGAGTCGTTGTCGGTGGCTCAGGTATCGGCCGTAAGTCATAACATGCATTAAGACGCGTCCAGCCGGCCGTCGACAGTGGTGGCATGATTCACGCGACGTTATATAACGGCGTATTCTCGAACGACGAGTGCCGAACGGTATAGTTATATCTAACTTTGTTACAAGGAGTCCAACAAACAATAAACCTTGCGCCGTGCCGATCGTCTAGATCCAACGATCCAGATCCAACTCGGAGGTATTACGGTGGTTTCGCTATGCTCAATAGCGTGTCAGCCGACGCAGAGGAACGCGGTATGAACTCACAGCAAAACAACACAACACTCACAACAACACGGTCCAGAGTCTATCGTCACGCTGTCAAGAGAGCGAGTACAAGACGGCTCGCTCCCGGAGGTGTTCTCAGCTTGCCTTCCTAAGCTTACCTCACTTCCCGTCGTCGGGGCCTTCTATATATACCGCTCATATCCGTTGTGCGCATTGGTTGCAGGAACGCTGCGTAGTGGGGAACAGAGCCTTGTATTGGTCGTTTAGATAATTGAAGTCGGCTGACGGTGCAGGCTCGCATAATGACCAATTGGTGTCATACATAAATTCAGGCGATGCGTACGAAAGGTTTGGAGCGCGCGCGAGACGAAGCAATACATCACTTTGCCTAAGATCCCGCTGGCAATAAAGGAAATAAAGGCAATAAGCCGAGGCGGCAAAACAGAACGAATGGTTTGGAGACAAAGGAGAGCGCGCGCGAGACGAAGCAATACATCACATTGTCTAATATCCCGCTGGCAATAAAGGCAATAAAGGCAATAAGCCGAGGCGGCAAAGCAAAGTCGTTATCATAATTGGTGACATAAATCTGGGCGATGCGTACGAAAGGTTTGGAGAGCGCGCGAGATGAACCAATACATCACTGGCAATAAAGGCAATAAGCCGAGGCGGCAAAACAAAATCGATACCTCGAACTATGGCGGGGCCGTAGCAAGTTTTAACCCGTCGGCAGCTTGCCGGGGTACAGAAGTGCACGGCGTGACGCGACATGGCATGGCTAACCGTTACAACAACCAATATTGATATTGTTTTCAGTTTCAACACTGGGCAGTGTTGCTGGACAAATTCAAGCCTGATGCTAGTATGCAATTGCCTGCAAGTCGTATATATAATGTTCAATATTTATTTTCACCTTCGTGAGAATTACAAAAATATATATTTGACGCTCAGCCGAAAATGAATTTAGAAACACAGTTCCAATATTATGGTGACCACGCACATATATCGGCACGATGTATTGTGTTCGGTCGTTTGGTGATGCGGAAGATCTCCCTCCCCGGCCGTCCTCACACCAGAATTGTTGTTTCGTGTTATTATGAGACATCGAACATTGCCAAATTTCGGTGAGCCCTCATGCGTTTCAGATTTAACACCATGGAGTTGTCACCCTGACACACTACCCCCATATTCCTGTGTACCCATAGCGTCGGTGTGTCCGAGCCTATGTACATCTTGCCTGACAATCAATTTCGTAAAGCTTCGCTCGTTCCTTTCAGGTGCACGTGCACTTCAAGCCGCCGTTCTCGTTCTCGTGTCTGATCTTCATGTCGATCGAGGACTCCGCGAACAAAGCGCTGCCCGTGAAGGAGATCTACGGCTGGATCCAGAAGCACTTCCCCTTCTATCGGTCGGCACCGATCGGCTGGAAAAACTCGGTCCGACACAACTTGTCACTCAACAAGTGCTTCAAGAAGGTGGAGAAGGCGCCGGTGAGTGTTCGAGGGCGGGGCGCGCTGGCGAGGCGGCTCGTCCTGGCTCGTCCTAGCACGCCGCACGTACACTGTTGCTGTGGCAGGATGAATTCATAACTTAGATTACTGGCGCAATGTACAGGATAGGTTCACGACTTAGATTACTGGCGCAATGTACAGGATGGGCTCACAACTTAGATTACTGGCGCAATGTACAGGATAGATTCGCAACTTATATTACTAGCGCAATGTACAGGATGGGCTCATAACCTAGATTACTGGCGCAATGCACAGGAAGGGCTCATAACTTAGATTACTGGAGCAATGTACAGGATAGGTTCACAACTTAGATTACTGGCGCAATGTACAGGATAGGTTCACAACTTAGATTACTGGCGCAATGTACAGGATAGGCTCACAACTTAGATTACTGGCGAAATGTACAGGATAGGCTCACAACTTAGATTACTGGCGCAATGTACATAATGGATTCACATCAAGGTGTCGGATTTTTTTCCTGTGTATTTTGTGCCGTGCTGGGTCGTCATTTGTACAGCCAGAAGGGTTGCGGAAGCTCAGTTGGCAGGGCGCTCGTCTCTTGATCGTAAGGTCGTGGGTTCGAATCCCACGACCAGCGGGATTGCCTAGTGCACCGACAGTGAAGTTCTAGAATAAAAGTTCTGGTCGGCGATGATCGTGGACTGATCGAAGCGCCCTGAAGCCCAAATAACAAACAACAACAGGCGACTAATCGGCGTGAGAGGCTGGCAAAGCTACACGGCCTGGCAGTCGAACGCGTCGTAAAAGAAGCTAGCCAGCGTGCGGTCGGATAGGATCGTCGTGTGGTGTAGTCTTCGCCTGGAGCTGTGGTTAACCTGAGCTGCTGTTCGCCTCCTTTTCAAGTAATATATTGTCAGTTGTTCTGTTTCCTCACAGCGTGTTTTCGAGCGCAGACCAAGGAAATTTAACTGGAAGAAGCTCCAGAAAACAAAATAACAGCAGCAGTAACCAGTGGATTTGTTTTTCAAGTTCGCTGATTCACCAATTTTATTCCTCTTTTTAATAACTAACGATTCTCACAAGAGGGTTGACAGAGCGAACAAATAATCCGTATGAAGAGCTCTAAGGGGCTTGCGGTGTTCTCAAATTCCTTTGCTGCTAGATGTGTGAAAAGTGTCAGGGCAACCATAAAAATATCGTGATGAAACAGACAATTCATTGTAATTGATCATGCGAAGCGAATTTTATGACATGTGTTAATCGTATGGTACGGACCAGAAGCCTACAGCTGCACTTTCAGTGGTGTTTTGACAGCTTTGCCACCCACCGCTGGAGTGGCTTTGTAGGCGTGATTGCACTTTACTGCATTTTCAGATTGCCTCCATTAATTATTTTCTTGGTAAGCGAGATCCACCAGCCAGCGTCTGGTTGGTGTTTGGGTCTGGCCATGGGCGCTAAATGACCTCGTAGTCGGCGCGCCCTTAAGCCCAAATAACTAACTAAGGGTCTGGCTGTGGTGTAAACAAATGGTAATTGCGATATTGGCATTGCTGGGATGATCGTGAATATTCTGTTGTATTCCGAGGCCGGTTGAGAACGGTGGTTCTGTGATTAGTTCTACAGCGCCCCATGCGCCATATTATTTGCAACTATCCATATTGTCAACCTTATGTCTGCTTATGGAAGGTAATCAGCCCTACTTTGCTGATTACCTTACATACATCCGATCCGATAGTTCACGATAAAGGTTGGCTTCTACCTTTATCGTTGGCTTGTACCACCTTGTCAGCAAGTCGTGTTCACATTGCTTGGTTATCCTATCATCTGACCGCATAGAGCCTTTTCCCGTCTTACCTGGCCGGCATTCATCTCCATTCCGGCTTCAGCTCGTCGACGTGGACCTTGTTAAATCCGGCCTTAAATCGGTCAGTGTAGAACCTACCGTCCACCTTACCCGGCCGGTATTAAACCGCAGGCCAATTTTGCCCGGTCAGTGTGAAGCCTAGTATGCGTCTTGTCCTGCTGGCTGTGAGTCGCTGACCACCTCGGACGGGTTGTCCGGCCGAGTGCGCCGACGCCGTCGGCGTCGGCGCACTGCCACGTGTTGCGGAGCCGGAGACTGACGCTACCTGGCCGCGCTCTGCCGGCAGAGCATGGGCAAGGGCTCGCTGTGGACGGTGGACGCCATGTACCGGGCCAACCTGATCCAGGCGCTGAAGCGGTCGCCGTGCGTGCAGACCAGCTCGGCGTGCGCGGCGTCGGGCGACGGCGGCCAGCCGTGGTCGGCGGCGGCGGGGGCCGACCACGGCTGGCCGCCGCCGCTGCCGACCGCGGCGGCGCACAATGTGGTGCGGCCGCGCGGCGCCGCCGACCACGCCGCCCACGCCGCCCCCGCCGCCCCCGACACGCTGGAGCTGCTGCTGACCACGGCCGCGGCCGCGGCCGGGGAAGCGTCACCGCCGGCGGACGGCGCCGCGCCGGGGGCGGCCGCCGCGTCCACCCCGCGACGCCGCGTGAGCAGAGGTGAGTGGCGCCTGGTGTGGAGACGGGTCGACGAGGTGTGTTGGTGTCGCCGTTGGACGGGTGCGTGGGTGTGCCTTGCGCGGTGTTGGTGGAGTGGTGTCGGCCACTCGACTGGCGGTGATAATTTCAGCTGTGAGGCCGAGAGGCGATGAACACCGTATCGAAATCGGTTCTTAACAACTGGGCGCAGTATGTCAGTAATGAGAACCAACAGGTTTCCCTGCCACCGTATCGAAATCGGTTCTTAACAACTTGGCGCAGTATGTCAGTAATGAGAACCAACAGGTTTCCCTGCGAAGTGAGCATAAGATGAACAACGCTCCAGACCAGCTGAGATTCCATGCAAATTAATCATCTGAAATCGGTCTTGATTGACTGAGATTGAGCTTCATTGTTCGAACACCCAGTCATGAGTCAGAGGCAGCGGAGAGTAGCAAGTACTGAGCAGCGAGCACGCTCGACAGACAGCTTAGGGTGGCGGGGCAAGTGGAGCGTATCAACAGCCATTTGAGTAATTATCCCAAAGGATAGCAAGGAAAGTCCATCGCCAATTTGCTGACCGTTAATTTTTGTGCAGTCCGTATTACCACCATTCTATGTAGGCTTCGTTCACTTCGTTTACTCAATTACTACTTTTTGTGCCACAAGTTCAAGTGCGCAATTCTAGGATATCATTAAATACACACCCCTGACATGTTATGGCACAGATGCATAGTATTTTCACCAGTAATGGCGCGATGTGGCCTTGACAGTCGTCGCACCCCAAGCAGCAATAAACACACATCAAAGATTATGTAACAACTGCGCAATGTTGGTCTCACATGGAACGACCAGAACGAGTGCGCGGCTCAAAGGCCATATCCAATAGTACATAGTATAAGAATGGCCATTTTGCCTCATGTTAGAAAATACATCCGATTTCGATTACTTCTTTTGTGGGGCCGGTGCTTATGTAAAGGTCGCTTCCTTCGTTAGATTAACAAAGAGAACGAAAGTGTTCACCGCCGCCGTCCATTATCAACGCAATGATGCAAACCGTTGTGCAGCCGCGCCCCGTGCTCAGACGTTGGGATAATTATCACGGGTCGGTTAGGACCAGGGTTGACAAGATAAACCAGCGTTAAAATAATGGTTTTTCGTTAGGTGTGAGATGTCGAAACGAGCAGACTATGATGTCGAAATTTACCATGGAATTAGTGTCATTCAAAATGTTTTTGATGTTTTCAGACTCAAATTTGAGCCAATGGTGTACTTATGAGTGTACCTTTATCATTTGTTATGATATTCATAATTTAGGAAGAGCTATATTCGGGATAGAGATAAAAATACCTATGCCATAACTGGCATTGTATGCCATTTCATATTATAGGTAATCCCTTTACCCGAAATTGCGTTGCGAAATGCTCGTGCATCAAAATCCCTTATCGAGAGCATGAGCATGATTCTTTTGAACGAGATACTGTTAGAAAGTAGACACGAAGACTTTATAAGCACACATGAGGAAGGATGTCGATATTTCTTGGAGAAGGATGTCGATTGAGTGTTCACAAAGTGGTATATTCCACCCTATTTCACGAATAATTTATCACTGAGATAAACTCACTGGAAGCACCAACCGGCCAATACCAGAGACTTGGCAAGCACATTTTCTGTGAAGACACATCAAACTTGTAGAGGAGACCGTGCCAGGTGTGTGATTGTGATTATAGATCCGGAGTTTCTCCGTATCCCAGAGATATCAGCCAATCGTGGTCTGCTGCGGGGTTAGCACCTTTGCAAGCAAATGGGTTTTACGGGTTGATGCCACGGACATGGCAAACACTAGTTTTCGCCAGCCCGTTGCCAACACCGATTAAAACTCCCGCACACGCCTAACATGTGTGGACATGGTGCACACATGCACCGGCATACACCACGTGTGTGGACATATGTGGACACTCATGTTCACACGTGTGCGCCGTTCCCGTGGTCCGTGTGGCCGGCCGGACCACTGACCTGCCCGCCGGCCGTCAGGGGGCCGCGCCGCCGCCGCCGCCGCCGCCGTCGTCATCCAGCGGACGGCAGCTGACCCGGCGGCCGAGGCGGGCTCAGGGCCGGAGGGCGAGGCGCTGCCCAACCCCGAGCTGTTCCCGTTCCTGTCGCGCCGACTGCTGTCCGGCCCGGCGCAGGCCGGCGCCGGCGACGAGCGTCAGGGCGGCGCCGACGACGCCGGCGACGAGCGCAAGCTGGTCATCGTGCAGGAGGCGGCGCCGGCGGCCAAGTGCGGTGAGTGTGCTGCGGTGCGCGGCGCGGCTCTGGCCCGTGCCGCTGTCGGCTCGTGTCCCAGCCGGGGTCGGCCGGTGCGGCCCTCCGCGGCCGCAGGCGAATCTGAAATTGACAACTGAAATTGCTTGAAATTGCATGCTACTACAATGGAACGACAAACACGGCTCCCACCATTCCCGACTTAGTGCATTGAGATGTCGAAGCGGGTACAGTAGGGTGTCGAAATTCGTCATGGCAGTCATGTTATGCTCCGTAAAATCCTTCTTAAGTCCTTCAAGCTCGATTTTGAGCGAATAGCACATGACTGTACCTTGTTCGGTTGTTTTGAGGGATACGTATATTAACGATAACGATACAAATACTTATGCTATAAATTGGTATTCTATAGCAGACCATATCATAGGTAATCCCTTTACCTGGAATTCCGCTATGGCCGAGGGATGCTCGTGCTTCACGATCCTTTATGGTGAGCATCGGCATGATACTTATAACCGAAATGCTGTTAGAAGCGAGGCTTCAAAACTTCATAAACACATAAGAAGCACAATATCGGTAATTATTTGGAAAGGATGTCGATTCAGTGTTCAGGAAGTGGTATATTTCACGAGAAATTCATATCACGGTGTTGAAGACATACGTCCCCGTGTGTGACCCTTGTTATATTGACACTACCTGCCATAGCCATGTGCTCCTGGGCGACGCTTGTTATGTTGACAACACTACTCCAGCCATAGTTATGCGCTGTGCGACGCTCGCTATGTTGACAACACTACTCCAGCCATAGTTAGTGCTCCTGTGCGACGCTCGCTATGTTGACAACACTACACCAGCCATAGTTGGTGCTCCTGTGCGACGCTCGCTGTGTAGACAACATTACACCAGCCATAGTTAGTGCTCCTGTGCGACGCTCGCTATGTAGACAACACTACTCCAGCCATAGTTAGTGCTCCTGTGCGACGCTCGCTATGTTGACAACACTACTCCAGCCATAGTTAGTGCTCCTGTGCGACGCTCGCTATGTTGACAACACTACTCCAGCCATAGTTAGTGCTCCTGTGCGACGCTCGCTATGCCGACAACACTACTCCAGCCATAGTTATGTGCTGTGCGACGCTCGCTATGTTGACAACACTACTCCAGCCATAGTTAGTGCTCCTGTGCGACGCTCGCTATGTTGACAACACTACTCCAGCCATAGTTAGTGCTCCTGTGCGACGCTCGCTATGTTGACAACACTACACCAGCCATAGTTAGTGCTGCCGTGTGACCCCAGCTGAGCTGACGTATCCCGGGCTGACCGCCGAGCCGGGACGGTATCCCGGGACTGCGGTGACCGCCGCAGTGCGGCCAGTGAACTGGCCGCGGGTGGACGACCACGACTACGGCGCCCCGGATGACCGCCGAGCCGTTGACGCCGGACGGGACCCGGTGAGTGCTGACTGACACGACCTCGGGTCACCACGGGTCACTGCAGTAGTGCTGACTGACACGACTTCGGCTCACCACGGGTCACTGCAGTAGCCTGGCTGGTCCACGTACTTGGAGTGCTGACTGACACGACCTCGGGTCACCACGGGTCACTGCAGTAGTGCTGACTGACACGACCTCGGGTCACCACGGGTCACTGCAGTAGCCTGGCTGGTCCACGTACTCGGACCCGGTGAGTGCTGACTGACACGACCTCGGGTCACCACGGGTCACTGCAGTAGCCTGGCTGGTCCACGTACTCGGACCCGGTGAGTACTGACTGACACGACCTCGGGTCACCACGGGTCACTGCAGTAGCCTGGCTGGTCCACGTACTCGGAGCCAGCACAGTCGAACTGCGCTCGACACACACTATGATCTTCAGTTTGCCGTACGGGGACGAGTGGTCTAGGGGTAAGATGCTCGTCTCACAATCGAAAGATTGTGGGTTCGAGTCTCACCTGTCGCTACTCTTCGCCCGCGACCAATCGGCGTGAGAGATTGGCGACGCTATATGACTCAACGGTCGGCGTGTCGTAAAACCAACAACCAACCAGTTTGCCGTACCGCAGTGCGCGCAGGTGCGTCGGTGGGTGCCTTACCTGCCATCTATTGATGATAATATGTATTAGTGGTTTGTATGTTGGACGTTGTAGCTCTTTCGCTGTGACGTCGCAGCTCTGTCGCGGCTCGCAACACCCCACACACAGCAAGGTCAGATGAAGGTGGGACCCAGCTTATAAGATAAGCTGTGTATAGGTGTTATGCCATGGGGCATGCCCCAATCTCTATGCTAAGGTGCTAAGGACGCCCCAGGTCGCCTGTCGGCAGGTTGTTTTGAACTAGTCCGCGCAAATAGTCCAGTTTCAAGATCGTGTTTGTTTCGGTCGCAGCTATGATCTTGTCGTGCCGGTGAGTGAGGCAAGCGGCAGCCAGCCACGCAGCTCGGGTGACTGCTCAGGCATGTGACCCGTCTGACCTGTGACCTATGCCGGCAGCGGGTGTTGGTGATCGGCCGCAGCCCGGAGGAGGAGCACACGTACGCGGTGGATCCGCTGCGACGACACTCGCCCCTGCCGGACAGCGACGAGGCCTACTCGGACGACCCGAGCCTGCCGTATGGGCACAGGTCAGTGGTGATGGTGGGTGCCGCACCACCACAGGTCAGTGGTGATGGTGGGTGCCGCACCACCACAGGTCAGTGGTGATGGTGGGTGCCGCACCACCACAGGTCAGTGGTGATGGTGGGTGCCGCACCACAACAGGTCAGTGGTGTTGGTGGGTGCCGCACCGCCACAGGTCAGTCAGGCAGCCCCAGACTATGATCGCGTCATAGCCTGGCTTCCATCAAGAGCTCGGCAATTTCTAGTGGTTTGGTCCAGAGGTCCCGGAGAGTAACGATAGAGAGGTTGTTTCGAAGAGTAGATAATTGAGGGCAGATGAAGAGAAGATGAGAGACATTTCCTTCCCCATCGCTGCATCTCCCGCAGGTGGATGAAGAAAGGGCACCAATTTTGTGTAGGTAGTCGTCCAGTCCAGGGTGCCATCCGCTTCTGAGTCTTGCGAAGTTAACGCGAAGTTTTCTTGGCATGGTGTCCTCTTCCGCATTGATGTCTGGCGGCATAGCATCCAGGAGTCGCGAGTTCTCTAAGCTCGTGAGTGAGTCGTGTAAGCGTGGTGTGAATATATTTTCTTGATTGTTTTACCGGAGTCTCATTGCAAAACGACATCTGCGGCACGAATCTGTTGTAGAAGCGTGATGGGGTGCTCTTCATTCGTCTTGGAGGGTCTCCCACATCACGGAAGCAGTTTAGAGGATGGTCGGGTCGAAAATACTTGGCCACGTTCTGAGCTCCAATCATATCAAGATGATTCTGCACTGGAAGCACCTTCGCTTCCCTGTGGAGGTCTGAAATGCGAGTCATCTTTGTCAAGTCCGTCGCCGCTCTAAGACAGATATTTTGTGTCGCCTGCATTTTCTTCATGCTCGTCTCACTAATGCAGGGGCGCCACGCATTTGAGGCGTCAAAATGAGTCAAAATGAGGCCTAATGAACTGCCTGTACAGATCAACTATGTCTTCTTTGGACTGCCCATCGTTTGCTCCTGAGACCGCTCGTAGTACATTATATTTCCTTCTGGCTTTGTTATTTATTTCTTGGACATGTTTCCTGAAATGCATGAGGTGGTCGAACCTCACTCCCAAAACCTTAGGATATTGATCGAGAGGCAGCTTGATGCCATTCACTGAGATGTCAGGATGACAAGAGTATTGGTGTGTGTCAGGCGTGAATAACGTCACCGTGGACTTGGCAGGGGAGAGTTGTAGTTCCAGACTCTCGAACCACTCAACCAGAGAGTTAAAGTATCTTTGCATTCTTCTCTCAATCGTCTGCAATTTAGCATCCCTTGACAGTACCACGAAGTCATCCGCATAAGACAAGACAAGTATTTCTGGTGGTGATGGGGGGGGGGCAGAATTTGGCCGCATACATGTTGAAGAGCTGGGGAGATATCACTCCTCCTTGGGGGACGTCGTTGTTTTTTTTGTTTTTGTTTAAAGATTCTGGTGCGCGACATGGCTTCACCAAATTTAACCCGGGCTTTTCGGTCTGTCAGGTAGCTGCAAAGCCATCTCTTGTCATCCACATGCATGTCGTCAATATTCATTATCATTTCGATCAATTTACATCTTGAGACCGTGTCAAAGGCTTTCGTCGCATCCAGTGACACCGCAGTGGTCCTTTTCGGCGGTTTCTTCATGTTGAAGCCTTCCAAAATGTGCTCACTCATCTTTGAGAGGTGGGTGTTTGTGCTTTGGCCTTTTCGTTATCCATGTTGATGTTGTTGGTTGGTTATTAGGGTTTTAGGGCGCATCAACTGCATTGGTTATACAGCGCCCATCCATGTTGATGTGGTTCCGGTTTGAGAAACATTGCATTTCTATCCAGCATTAACCGCTCTAGAACCTTGGAAGAAGTGCAGAGAAGAGTAATAGGTCGGAATGAGGAAGGATTGTAAGAAGACTTTCCGGGCTTCAAGATTATAATGATGGTTCTCTTCTTACGGATCTCAGGTGTCTGATTTCTGAGCCATGAACAGTTGAAAATTTGTGTAAGCAAATTCAGGGCTCTCTCTCCAAGGTGTTTCAGATGATAGATCGCAATGCCGTCTGGGCCATAGGCGCCTGTATTTCTACTTGCTCCTATTTATTACCTTTCTTACATTAGAGACATCAAAGGGCTTCTCGAGGCTACTATCAACTTTCACATCTTTCATTAATGAAAGATGTGAAATTAATGATTATTAATGTATGACTATTAATGAACTTCTGTTTGAGTGGACAGGCCTGCCTTTACTTATATCAGCGTAATAGCTTATGAGCTTGTCAACGGCATATTTTTGCGATGGCACTCCTTCATCCAGGCTAATTACATGGCGCGAATTCGGGTCCGGTAATTGTAATCGGGTCTTTTGATTTATGAGTCGCTTTTATGACCCTCCAGTATTCTTTCACGCCGGTTGGTCTAGCTCTGCTCGAGACAAACTCGGATAAATTTTCCTTTTGTTGCTGTTTGACAAGTGTGTGGATGTTGCGGTTAAACTCATTAATTTCTGCCGTGTTTGGGGGTGTCTTGGCCTTTCGGAGATTTCGCTCATCTATCAACGCTCTAATCTCTTCGGTAAAATTTGGTTTGAATTGAAGAATTTTACCTTGTGGAACGTTATGCCTGATGGAAGTAATCATGGCTTTTCTGAGAATGGCTTCAGCGTGTTGTACATCGCCTTCAAATGCTTACTTCTCCAGCAAAAGGTCACACTCTGCTGCAAACTCTCCCCAGTTGGCCTTTTTGTAGTTTGTGAAAGTCCCTCTGGTGCTTACGGAATCACAATTTAAACCCATTTCAATTATGATCCGACCAGGTTTCATTAATCACTCTCCAGTCTGTGAGTACAGCGAGTTCCATTGAACAGAAGGTGACATCGGGTGAAGTAGGTGGTTGATTGGCGACATAGGGTACACGTGTGTGCACTGAGGGTTCATGGAGGCAGAATAGTTCGTCAAGGTCCTCCTGTATGCTTACTCCTCATCTATCTTCTTCAGAGTCAGACCAGAGTGTAGAGTGACTATTTAACCCTCCCCGTCTTTCCGGTCATATCCTCACACCCCATCTGGGGGGGGGGGGGGGTGATACAACCCCCCTCTAATCTCCAAACTAAGCGTCGCACGAAAACGAAAGAGGTGTCATCGGAAAGCGCTCGACGAGTAGGGCCCGACACCACCCCCAAATTTGTATCCCCTAAAAGTAACGTCACTAGGGGCCTAGGTTTTCACGACTTACATCATGTTTTTGGCTCTGGGAGTTCATTTTGGGAAGATTTGAAGAAGACAAAATTTGAGTGAGAAAAGGAAGGCGAAATCGACCATGGCCCTAAAAGTTTTGCCACCCAAAAATAAAATAAAAATGGTTAACTTTCAAAATTGTGAGTTCAATTGTCTTTAATTTTTATTTTTATAATGGGTAGAGCGGACCGAAAAACGTTGTTCGAAGTCATCTTGTTCTCATAAAAATGCTTGCTTTAGCCAGAATCTTGGATTTTAGCTCTAATGGGCAAATATGCAAAACTAATAAGTAATCAAAAACGGGGGGGGGAATCATCTGGTGCGTTTTGTTTCATCCCTAAAGATAAGCAAATGCTGAAAGTTTCATTAAAATATCTTTATCCGTTAAAGCGTGACGACTGGTTGATTTTTTTTGGAAATGACCTCACTACACCATGACTAACTCGTTGACCCTAGATGACCTGACCTTAATATTTTGACACAACATACCAAATTGATGTGAGAAAAGGTATGCCGCGCGCCGTTCTTTCTCTATCCACGGAAAACCTTAGGGGGGCCGCATATGACCCCCCCCCCCTCCCCCACCCCCGGAGACGGCACGGGTTGTCACCTCCGACTAGACATTTTTCAATTTCACAGATAAATGACAGATTTGGCTCATACCCTGTGGTCCATGGTGGCAGATACAGATTGACAATATTGAGTATTTTCTCTTGGCCAATCTTGCGGCTCAATATTTCACTGTGACCATCATTTATTCTGGATTTGACGTCATCAGTAGTGTAACTGCCCACTGTTTTATGTGGACAGCCCCGCGTCTGCTCGTCTTGTCGGCGACGTGCTACCTCTGAACTTTGGTACGGTGTAGATATCGTCGACAGTCCAATCGTCTTCGATATTTCTCATCGACGACGTGCCGGAGTCCAAGTCGATGATACGCCTCCACTCAACAGACGGGCCAGATGGTACAATGCGTTTATAGTCCATTCAAGAGTCCAACAAACAACAAACCTTGCGCCACGCCGATCGCCTAGATCCAACGATCCAGATCCAACTCGGAGGTCTTACGGTGGTTTCGCCATACTCAATAGCGTGTCAGCCGACGCAGATAAACGCGGTTTGAACTCGCAACCCAACACAACACACGCAACAACACTGTCCAGAGTCTATAGTCACGCTGTCACGAGAGCGAGTACAAGACGGCTCGCTCCCGGAGATGTTCTCAGCTTGCCTTCCTAAGCTTACCTGACCTCCCGTCGTCGGGGGCCTTCTATATATACCGCTCAGCGCATTGGTTGCAGGAACGCTCGGTAGCGGGGAACAGAGCCTTGGATTGGTCGTAGAACTAATGGTTTGGAGACAAAGGCAGAGCGCGCGCGAGACGAAGCAATACATCACATTGCCGAAGATCCCGCTGGCAATAAAGGCAATAAAGGCAATAAGCCGAGGCAGCAAAACAGAATCGTTGGTTTGGAGAGCGCGCGAGACGAGCAATACATCACTGGCAATAAAGGCAATAAAGGCAGTAAGCCGAGGCGGCAAAACAGAATCGTTACCTCGAACTATGGCGGGGCCGAAGCAAGTTTTAGCCCGTCGGCCGCTTGCCGCTGGTGAAACAGTTTGCCGGAGTACAGAAGCGCACGGCGTGACGCGACCTGGCATGGCTAACCGTTACAGTAGTATTGGCTACTGGATTTTTTTTTTCGCTGACAGGTCGCTAGCCCGCTAAATTCATCTCGATCAGCCCTAAGGCACTTGTATCCGCTGATTTTTGGGGCGGGTTTGTCTGCAGCCAGTTTGGTTTCTTGCAGCATGACTATGTCTATTTGGAGGTCTTTCACCAGCTGTCTGACCTCTTGTATCATTCGACTTAATCCGTTCACATTCAGCTGCATTATTTTGATATCTCCATGAGGGCGCGCCGGTGGCAGGGGCTGGGGTTCCGGTGTCGGGAGCGGTGGAGCGTGGTCTGGCATTGTTGATCTGGCACAGGTTGGACATTTTCTTTCACTCACACTGCGTGGGACTGTGTCAAGGCCACTACATCTTCTGTGGCACCATTTTCTGGAATAGTCACATAACGGAATTTTTGGCCCACATTTCCATCACAAACAGGTGGCACCGGGGACCGGGATTTAACTCAACATCTCCAGCGAGTAGTAGGGAACAGGGAGCTGGGACCCTACCCCCTCCTCCCCCAGCGAAATAAAAATGAACGAACTTAGACAAGTGGGTCAATTCGGCGTACACTAGAGGTGTCGCAGAAGACGTAGACAGCTTATGCTGTAGGTAGTGATCGTCCATCACCTCTCGGCTCACGATTCTTAAAACACTGCGATAATAGTCCGTGACCGCGTTGTTAGTAGCGCACATAAGCACTCTTCAATTAACCACAATTGTTCAAACCCCAGCTCTCTGTTCGTCGGCGCTCGGTCCGTCCCCAGCCAAACCAGGTCTAGTGGAGTGTCGGTCGGCGCTCGGACCATCCCCAGCCAAACCAGGTCTAGTGGAGTGTCGGTTGCCGGATGGCGTTCGGCGGCAGCGATGTTAGCAGTTCGGCGTCTGGTGGTGGTCTGCCCCACAGAGCCTGCGCGGGGGTATTTATACGGCCGGAAAAGACTGCTGTTTGACCTCGAGCCTGCTGCAGAAGTGAAATCAAGTGTGCAACGCATATGTGGGATTGACGTGCTGAATCCTTGGTGTTTATACGAACAAGGAGGCCGACGCTTGCTCTGATGGATGAGCTGACAGTGTCTGGTACTTCTCCGGAGTTTAGTTGTTAGGATTAAAGAAGACCGATGTGTGAGTAATCCACTTGGTATGCGCAGCCGTGCAACGCTTCTCTGCGTCTGTGATTGATGTGCTGAGTTTTGCAGTGTTTGATTATAAGACCTGTCTGAGCCCGGCGTCTGACAGCTTGCAGATGTCCGATGACCCACTTGGTATGCGCAACTGGTGCATGGTTGGGGAGTTACAGTTGCGCACTGTTACAGAACTCCATTTGGAAGTGGCCTGAAGGCCGGTGAATTTGTGAAACTTCTTTGCAGATCTTGTAGATCTGGCCCCTCCACCGCGCGCAGGTAAAGTTCTCGTTGAGAGGGCACCACCACCACCGTAGGTCAGTGGCGATGGTGGGCAGGTCGCCGTGACCGGTCGTGGGTCACGTTTGTGGTGTCCGCTGTGCGTGAGGTCAAGCTGGGTCAGTTGCGTCGGTCTGGAGTCAAGCAAGTCGCAGTGGCACCAGCCGTCGGTCAGGTCAGGTGAGAGTGACCCTAGCTGTGGGTCAGGATTGGACATTGACGCCAGATTGGAATGGGCGCAAAGCGATCAGAATAGTCTGCGCGCCCTACAGCACCAATCCATCACTGCCGCCACGCCGGCACGTGAGGCTGCCCCCCCCGTTGCGCGTCGGGTCTGCGGCGCTGGCATCGCCGCGTGGCCCACTGGTGAGGCCCACAGCCCCAGTCGCTGGTATCGCCGCGTGGCCCACTGGTGAGGCCCACAGTCCCAGTCGCTGGTATCGCCGCGTGGCCCACTGGTGAGGCCCACAGTCCCAGTCGCTGGTATCGCCGCGTGGCCCACTGGTGAGGCCCACAGTCCCAGTCGCTGGTATCGCCGCGTGGCCCACTGGTGAGGCCCACAGTCCCAGTCGCTGGTATCGCCGCGTGGCCCACTGGTGAGGCCCACAGCCCCAGTCGCTGGTATCGCCGCGTGGCCCACTGGTGAGGCCCACAGCCCCAGTCGCTGGTATCGCCGCGTGGCCCACTGGTGAGGCCCACAGTCCCAGTCGCTGGTATCGCCGCGTGGCCCACTGGTGAGGCCCACAGTCCCAGTCGCTGGTATCGCTGCGTGGCCCACTGGTGAGGCCCACAGTCCCAGTCGCTGGTATCGCCGCGTGGCCCACTGGTGAGGCCCACAGTCCCAGTCGCTGGTATCGCCGCGTGGCCCACTGGTGAGGCCCACAGCCCCAGTCGCTGGTATCGCCGCGTGGCCCACTGGTGAGGCCCACAGTCCCAGTCGCTGGTATCGCCGCGTGGCCCACTGGTGAGGCCCACAGTCCCAGTCGGCTGGTATCGCCGCGTGGCCCACTGGTGAGGCCCACAGTCCCAGTCGCTGGTATCGCCGCGTGGCCCACTGGTGAGGCCCACAGTCCCAGTCGCTGGTATCGCCGCGTGGCCCACTGGTGAGGCCCACAGTCCCAGTCGCTGATATCGCCGCGTGGCCCACTGGTGAGGCCCACAGCCCCAGTCGCTGGTATCGCCGCGTGGCCCACTGGTGAGGCCCACAGTCCCAGTCGTCAGCACCGTTTCTCGCCATTCGCGCGTGTGCGTAAGCGCCAGTTGGTAGTCACAGGCGTCGCCAGTGTTGTCAATCCTCTGCGCCTGTTGCTGATCTCGGTCATCGCCGGTCCTGGCCAACTATTGCCACTTGTCAGTCAGTCACATCCGCCCCCCCACCTCCCTCCGGACCCGTCTTCACTGTTAGGCCGCCGTGTTGCTGTTCAGAGACTCTGGCAGTGCTCCAACTGCCTGTTCTCCTGTCGCGTGTTTTACAAAGATCACGGGTCCACTCCGGCTCTCGTAGCAACCATTGTCTTGTTCTTGTCAACGCAGTACGCCCGCCGCGCAAACAAAAACATTTTTGCGTTGGTGGTGATATTGCACACTCAACATTCCACTTTGACCCTACGTGCAACATCACAGACATCCTCACAAGCCGTTGTTTCGGCCATTGGTGTGTTTTGTATTGCCCTGCAAACTGTCCCAGTGTTCCAAGTGGCTTTAAGTGGCTTTAAATGGTTCTACGTCACACTGAAGCTGCGCACCAACAAGAGTTACGTGTTTGTGTTCAAGCTCGACAGCCACCACGCCTCGCTGAATCGCCCCGCAGACTGGGTCCTTGCGTTGATACCCTACAAGCAGCACGATAACCACCATGCAACACCAAATCGCAGCAGAAACCGAAGCTATACCTCTGTTTTGGATGATCTGCAAAAGAGTTATGCTTTGGTTTTGGGCCTGTAAATACTAGCGCACTGACCAATCCTGACCCCCCCCCAACCGAGCCAAAGCAGGTCCCTAAGCTAAGCCACGACCAATCCGGGGCCAAATCGAGCCAAGACCGGTCCGTAAACCAAGCCACGACCAATCCGGGGCCCAACCGAGCCAAGGCCGGTCTCTAAACTAAGCCACAAAAGAAAATCCAGCCCCTCCCCCGACCCAAGACCGGTTCCTAAGCTAAGCCACGACTAAGCCGGGCGGCCGTTGAAATTCAAAACAAGATGCCACGCTGCGCTATCGCAAAAAGTGGTACGTAAACGGTACCTCGCGGTCAGTCGGGAGGTAAGCCGTAGTTGGGAGGACGATTCTTTGGTCACGTGTCGGCCTGATCGAAGTCTTAAACATCACGCCTATCACTGGGGATGTGAGCGTGTATGAACTGTTCGGGTGAGATTCACCTGGCAACGGGGGCCGTGTTGGTCAGAGCCGTCGAAGATCAATGAGCACTATCAGACTTTGAAGAATATCCTCACTCCAGATCCAAGCTTCCAAAGCTTGGAAGCGATCGAGGGGCAGGCGCAGGGCGCCGTAGCGAATCACCAGTGAGGTCTGCGTCGTCACCAGACTGCCCCCCCCCCCATCCCCACCCTCACCCCCGACGCGTCAACGATGACGTGACGCCGCCACTGGCCGACTGTATCATCACTGCCGTCCCTCGTCAACACAGGGGACGAGTGGTCTAGGGGTAAGATGCTCGTCTCACAATCGAAAGGTTGTGGGTTCGAGTCTCACCTGTCGCTACTCTTCGCCCGCGACCAATCGGCGTGAGAGATTGGCGACGCTACATGACTCAGCGGTCGACGTGTCGTAAAACCAATAACCAACCAACCTTGGCAACACAACATCCCGACTGTATCATCACTGCCGTCCACTGCCATTCATCGGTGCCATTCACCAGCCTCGTCAGCAGTGAACACACATGGCGACCCGCTTGACCAAGTAGGTCACGAGTGGCAGCGAGCACCCCCCCCCCGTCGGCACTAAGCCGGTGGCACACCTGACGCACACACTCCTGCTACTTCCGGTGGCCCGGAAGATGCATCTTCCGGCGCGGTCCTGATGCTGTCACTGTCTTGGACGGTGTCAATGTTCAGGCGACCTGCCATGCCACCCACAGGTCGGCCGACCTGGCGTTCACAGACGCTGACGTCAGCCCAGACAGTGTGCAGAGTTGGAGGCCGCCGGTTGTCGCGCGGCTCCACCGGGCGGATGTCGGCGGTCGAGCGGCGCGGCGCTATATGACCTATGCAGTCGATGCGCCCCTAAAACTACAAGAGCGGCGCGGCGCAGTCCTCGGACAGACGGACGCTGACGCCGGTGATCAGGCGGTGGAGTGGCCCGCCGCTCCGGGCGCAGTGCACGGTTGGACAGACGCTGACGCGGCCGATGAGGCCGCCGAGTGAGCCGACTGCGGGCCGCCAGCGGCTGACGCGGCACGGCGGGTGGCGCGTCACGCGCGATGGGCCGGCGGCCCCGGCGGTCCCGGCGGTCCCGGCGGGCAGACAATGGTGCCGACATCCGACACCGGCCGCGGCCGTCGCAACACCTCGGAGCGGCTCGCTGTCGTGCGGCGTTGCTGCATGACTCAGCTGCTGACTGGATAGGCTCATTTTCAAGCGTTTTCCTCACCTTTCTGCACTCAGATGTTTGCGCCCACCACTGGGTCGGGGTTGAATAGTCTATGGGTGAGGTGCCCGCCTCCCTACCTAAAGGTTGTGGGTTCGAGTCCTACTTGTCGCTGCTCGTCGTCTGCGACCAATTGGCGTGAGAGATTGGCGACGTGGGACCCAAAGCAGTCGACTCGTCGTTCCGCCAGTAGCCACCACCATCACCACTGAGTCATCATGGGCGCTAAATGACCAAACCTGGTCGATGCGCCCTAAAACTCAAATAACCAACCACTGAGTCATCGTTGACCACATTCTCTGTCGGACCTTTTTCGGCCCGGTGGTGATCAGCTGTTCCAGGAAGTGACATGGCTGGTGTCCGAACCGTTGGCCAGTGTAACATAGTGTCGCCGGTGCAGCCGTCACCGCTCCGGCACAGTTGGTCCCGGCGTGACCTTACCTGGCGTGGTTTTGTCCAGCGATGTGCCGTGTGTCTGCGGAGCACTTCGAGACGCGTCCGGACAATCGTGAAAACGAGCTTTCTCCCACTGACGACGACTCACGATTGTGACGGCGCGGCCTGTTGTGATGGTACACTGCGTCGCTCGGCGTTTGCCGCCGTGGTCGCTTCTCTGCTCTCTGGAAACTCAGACTGGTGATCTTGTTCCAAATCCGACAATGTCCAGTTGTCTTCGATGGCTCGAAATGGCATGGTCCCCACGACATGGTCTACCTCACCGGCCCAGGTGGTAAATCAGCGCCTGGTAGTCGTAATAGCAGAGCTTCGGAAACAGCAATCGCTGCATGACCGACGCAGTCGATGCGCCCCGAAACTCCTCGGAAACATCAATCAAGCAGCCAAGCACTTGGATCACAGGCAGCTCAGCGCAGTAGTTAACAGAGCATCCAACTACTAGCAGGACCAACAATGATCCCTGCATGCTTACAGTCTGAAAACCAATGCATAGCTCTTTTTCAGATCACCAAAACAAAGGCATAGCTTCAGTTTCTGCTGTGATTAGGTGTGGAGTGGAGGCCTTCGTGCTGCTTGCAGGACATTACAACGACAGAGCACTAGTTTGCGCGGCGGTTCATCGCGGTGCTGTGGTTGTCAAGCTTAAAAACAAGAGCAGAGCTCCCGCGCGTGCGCGCCACTTCAGTGCGACGTTGTGTGGTAAGGTTGAAACCATTTGGGACGCTGCGACAGTTTGCGGAGCAAATTTGCAGAGACCATCATTAATAATGATGGAGACGACTTGCACGCGTGTCTCTGATGATGCACACTTAGCGAGAGGAAGTTCTCAACAACAGACAGGTAGACCCACCTATCGCCTTTAAGAAAATCATCGGCGCGCTTCTGTAAGCATTTGAACATGAGGCGCATTTCATATCTGGCGCCAACCGGCGATGCATAGACGTGACACGAACCGATGGGTGACGCGTGACGCGAGCCGATGGGTGACGTGTGACGCGAACCGATGGGTGACGTGTGACGCTGTAACGGCGCGGTCCTCGCCACTTAGTCATCGGACACCTGCAGGCTGTCAGACGCCGGGCTCTGACAGGTCAATCAAGCACTGCAAAATTCAGCACATCAATCACAGACGCAGATAAGCGTTGCACGGTTGCGCATGCCAAGTGGATTACTCACGCATCGGTCTTCTTTAATCGTGACAACTAAACTCCGGAGAAGTACCAGACGTTGTCAGCTCATCCATCAGAGCAAGCGTCGGCCTCCTTGTTCGTATAAACATCCAGGATTCAGCACGTCAATCACACATATGCGTTCCACACTTGATTTCACTTCTGCATCAGGCTCGAGGTCAAAGAGCAGTCCTTTCCGGCCGTATAAATACCCCAGGCAGGACCCTCAAAATCAACCTAGCAACTTCAGAGAGCAGTAAAATCGAGACAATCGTAAGGGCCATCAGCTCAGCAGCACGAGACTCAGTCCCAAAGAAAATAACAAACCTATGAAAAAGGCATCTACGCCATGGTGTACCCCGGACTGTCGAAGGGCAATCGCCGCACGGCGCCGTGCCCACAAACAATTCAAAAGGCATCTGCGCCATGGTGGACCCCGGACTGTCGAAGGGCAATCGCCGCACGGCGCCGTGCCCACAAACAATTCAAAAGGCATCTGCGCCATGGTGGACCCCGGACTGTCGAAGGGCAATCGCCGCACGGCGACGTGCCCACAAACAATTCAAAAGGCATCTACGCCATGGTGTACCCCGGACTGTCGAAGGGCAATCGCCGCACGGCGCCGTGCCCACAAACAATTCAAAAGGCATCTACGCCATGGTGGACTCCGGACTGTCGAAGGGCAATCGCCGCACGGCGCCGCGCCCACAAACAATTCAAAAGGCATCTGCGCCATGGTGGACCCCGGACTGTCGAAGGGCAATCGCCGCACGGCGACGTGCCCACAAACAATTCAAAAGGCATCTACGCCATGGTGGACCCCGGACTGTCGAAGGGCAATCGCCGCACGGCGACGTGCCCACAAACAATTCAAAAGGCATCTACGCCATGGTGGACTCCGGACTGTCGAAGGGCAATCGCCGCACGGCGCCGTGCCCACAAACAATTCAAAAGGCATCTACGCCATGGTGTACCCCGGACTGTTGAAGGGCAATCGCCGCACGGCGACGTGCCCACAAACAATTCAAAAGATGCGTGCGCGAAGCACACCTCTCAGCATACAGACAATCTAAAAAAAAACTACCGGTGCACAATTCGAACACCACGCCAAAACTGTTGGCAGTCTTTTGCCTCTCAATTTGATAGGTTCACACCCCTACCGGCAGAATCTGGGACATGATGAAGCGTTTCAACCTGAAACGCCCACCACCAGGCCACTTCCCCCAGCTGACGGTGAAAGGACAGCGCATCACTGAACCACATCAAGTCGTAGACCACTTTAAACTACACTTCGCCAGCGTATCTGGCAACAGAAATTACGACACCACTAGGTAAGCGCTCTAGACGCCCTTGCATCCAGAGCAAATTTTAGCTCTGGTAATAGAGAAATCTACAATCAGTCATTTACTATGCACGAATTACACCTTGCCCTCAGCAAGTGTGGAAATACGTCGGTTGGGCTGGACGACATCCATTACCAGTTTTTGTTAAACGTCTTAGCAAAAATTCCCTAACGTGCCTACTAGCGGCCATAAATGAACTGTACCATAGCGACACCCTTCCCGCCTCCTGGCGGGAGAGGGTATACATTCCTTTGCCAAAGCCGCACAAAGATCACTCCACCCCAAAAGGTTATAGACCCATCTCGCTTACTAGCTGTGCTAGCAAGTTGGTCGAGCGCATGATCAGCACACGATTGAGGAAATTTCTGGAACACAACGACCTGCTCGACGAATTTCAGTACGGCTTCCAGCGTCAAAAATCAACTACAGACAATCTTTAGATTAGTGCATGACATCAAAATTGGTCTACGCACCAAACGCACAACAAAAGCTGCCTACTTAGACATCACTGCCGCATTCGACCAAGTACACAAGTCGGTACTGACATACAAACTCCACAAGATAGGCCTACGCGGACACGTGGCACACTTCATTTCTTAACTTCCTCAGAGACAGGACCCTTAAGGTACGATGCGGCAGTGTCACATCAAACACCACAACTCAGGAGCAGGGCCTAGCGCAGGGGAGCGTGCTCTCACCGAGCCTCTCATCATCATGATCAACGACATACTTGCTGACCACACGGACACTACTTCAATTCTCACTTTTCGCGGACGACATGGCCATTTGGACAACATCACAATGATTCCTTAAGGCTGAAAAAAACACATCCAAGCAGGACTAGACCACATTGCAAAGTGGTGCAAAACTGGGGGCTTCACCTTGTCCGCAGAAAAATCGGCCACCGTCACATATAGTCGTCTCCGCCCCACACCCAAAACTCTATTTAAAATCGATGGCAAAGCCATCGAACAGGTGAAATGCTTCAAGTTCTTAGGAGTGCATTTAGACGAAAAACTCAGCTTCAACACCCACACCACCTCCATCTCGAAGGCGATGCGCGAAGCGCGTCAACATACTTCGTGCACTTGCAGGCACATACTGGGGCGGAGACAGGAAAACAGTACTACGACTCTACACATCAATCATACGACCTGTCCTAGAATATAACAGCATCATTTTTGCCACAATTTCAGAAAGCCAGAGCCAAAAGTTAGAAATCATCCAGAACAGCTGCATCAGAGCAGCCACAGGTTCCCTCAGCACCACACCGATAGCCAGTCTTCTAGTGGACTCAAACACCTCCACTCCACTCCACTTCCGGAGTGCCCTTCTAGTGGCCCCAACTCCACTTCAGGACACAACAGCTGTGCCGCTACCACATCAAAATCAAACCCATTAAAAATCATCCCGCACATCGCTGCTTTAGGCCCGACAGATACGACAATAGCCGATTTGGGCGCAAACTCCCACCATATAGCATTCAAATTGCCACTGCTCTCTCAGATCCTAACCTCACAATGCCAGCCACTGCAGCTCCACCGCCGACTAGGCCATTCTGGACTCTCAGTCAACCAAAGGTCGAGTACATGCTCTCGGAAAAGAAATCCACTATGACATCGGCGGAAATTATTGGCATCTCACAATTTCGCCGATGACAACAATCACAAAACACTCATATTCACGGATGGGTCGAAACACGAGGCTAAGGTCGGCATCGGCATCACTGGACCAGGTCTCAGACTTTCCAAGCGTCTACCGGATAACTTCTCTATCTACTCCGCTGAAGCAATGGCCATTTTGGCCGCTATCTCCATTCTCATGAGGCGTAAAGCTAGAAACGTAGTGATTTGTTCAGACTCCATATATGTCCTTCAGTCAATTAGCAACACCCACGACTGTCCACATCACGTCATTGATAGGATCCAACAAATCGTAGCCCATAACGTAAACATGAACTTTTCCTTCCTCTGGTTTCCGGGCCATGCCAACATCCCAGGTAACGAAGAAGCAGACCGGCTCGCAAAGCAAGCCTTAGCATCAAACACTTACCCTAGCGTGGAATATTCGGCAGACGATTGCAAAGCACTCCTACAACACCACGTTCGCCAACATCAACAGAACACATGAACACAATACAACTCAACACAACACAAATCCAACCACACCCAGGCAATCAAACCAACGGTAGGCACATGGAACACATCAAATCAATATCACCGACAAAAGGAGGCCATCCTCAGTACACTTAGAACTGGTTGCACAAAACTAGCACAGCCTCAATTAGAGGGTGACCAATATACAACACCTCACTGCGGCACCTGTAACACCACGTTAAGCATAGGCCACATCCTGCTAGACTGTAGTAGCTTTAGCTCTCAAAGACAACCACTTAAGGCATTCTGCCAAAGAGAGGGCAAACCCTATCGCTTCCATCGCTTCCCGGTGACAAGCACCCAGAACTCATTCAATTGCTATTTGAATATTTGTATGCCACAAAACTAGCAGAGGCACTGTAGGCACCCACCACCAACACTCCATCAACTCGCAATGCATGACCGCGAAACACTCGTAGGAAACACGTAAATAGCCATCCCCGAATGGCGTCGGACGTACATGATCCGGTTTGCGTCCCAAGTAGAAATAAACGGCTACCTAGCGGTCCCGTCGGACGTAGAAGAGCCGACTTGCTTTAGGAAAACAAAAACAAAACTGAAAATAAAAATTCGCATAACGTAAAACGACTATCCAGAGGAGCCATCGGACGTAGATGAGCCGAATTGCCTCGCAACTCATAACGTAAACGGCTACCCAGAGGTACAGCGGACGTAGGAAAGGCGAATTGCAAAACACAGTACTAACCCAACTGACAACCCTGCATGGCATGCTTAGACTAACCCGCTACAAACGACTAACACGCGGCGGCCGGCGTGATAGGCGGTGTGGGCAATTACCTCCTTGTTCGCACGGTAAAGATCCCTCGGTGCTCTTCGATAAGAGTAGGCTAAAGCCGGCACCCTGACAACATCAACTTTTCGCCACTCTCAAAATACCCCAACCCCCACCCAAACTACAAATTATTTTGTGGAGGAGTAAAGTAAAATGAAAACCATTTAGACATCAGGTAGATGTCCCCAACCCAGCCCCCGCCTTCAGCACCCAAAATATCACACAAACTATAGCGTAAAATTCCATTTACGTAAATGTCCACTTGTCTGCACATTGATTGCAAGCACTCGCTTTTATAGACAGACATGTAACGTACTCGGTTTAAAGGCGGCGCAAATGACCTTTATGGTCTGGCACGCCACAAACAAAATCACTCTTCCCCCCGCCCATCCTCAAAATGGGGCAGACCACCACCATAAGCTGTCTACGTTTTCTGCGACACCTCTAGTGCAAGCCGAAATAACCCACTTGTCTGAATGCGAACCGATGGGTGACGTGTGATGCGAACCGATAGGTGACGTGTGACGCGAGCCGATGGGTGACGTGTGAAGTTAACCGATGGGTGATGTGTGATGCGAACCGATGGGCGATGTTTGACGTGCCACTCACACTACTCGCCAGTCAACCTGCAACCGGCACTATTTGAGATTGGAAAACCGATGCAGTGTTTTTTTTCGCCATTTATGTTCGATTTCAATACCCCTGAAAGGTATGTACAATTATGCATGTATTTATGCATTACTTGTATGTACTGCACGTACATGTATGTATGTGCATACACATACATTCACACATGTGTATACATTCATGCATGTACAATGTACATGCATATATACATGTAGAATTGTACATACATATGATCGAAATTAAATAGTGAAAATCCACTCTAACACGTAATCGGTTTTCAAGTCTCCAGAAGTGCCTGTTGTAGTTAGGATGCTTTTACAGGTATGCATGCATGTACATACGAGCCTGTGGTTATCCCAGATATCGCTCTGTTTGGAAGGCCTGAAACCACCGTTGCAAAGTAAGCTCTGAGCGGGCAGTGTTCCTGGTATTGTATCTCTTTCGGCCTGGCCGGCCCAACGGATGTCTCAACGGAAGTCGCCAGGGGATATTTATCTGCAGGTTATTCAGTTGATACGCTTGAAAGCTTAGTTGTCAGCCATGCCACGCTTGCAGAACTGTGGGCGGTGCCTGAGGCAGTGACCCACGTGTGTGGCCGTCTGTCGTGTGTGACCGTACTGTGTGCCTGCCTCACGTGTGTGGCCGTCTGTCGTGTGTGACCGTACTGTGTGCCTGCCTCACGTGTGCGGCCGTCTGTCGTGTGTGACCGTACTGTGTGCCTGCCTCACGTCTGTGGCCGTCTGTCGTGTGTGACCGTACTGTGTGCCTGCCTCACGTGTGTGGCCGTCTGTCGTGTGTGACCGTACTGTGTGCCTGCCTCACATTTGTGGTCGTCTGTCGTGTGTGACCGTACTGTGTGCCTGCCTCACGTCTGTGGCCGTCTGTCGTGTGTGACCGTACTGTGTGCCTGCCTCACATTTGTGGCCGTCTGTCGTGTGTGACCGTACTGTGTGCCTGCCTCACGTCTGTGGCCGTCTGTCGTGTGTGACCGTACTGTGTGCTTGCCTCACGTGTGTGGCCGTCTGTCGTGTGTGACCGTACTGTGTGTCCGGCAGCGACCGGCCAGGCGGCCTCAGTCCGGAGGAGGCCGGCATCCGCTTCATCCAGGAGGGCGCCGACCTGCTGCTGAACCTGGCCGGGGTGTCGCTGCCCGACTCCCGAGCCCCGACCTCCGCCAGTCGGGGCTCGGGACGGCCGCCCGGGCGCGGACGCGACCCGTCGCGGTAGACGGCCGCGGATGCAGCGCCGACGGCGGTTTGGCGCGTCGGCGCCGGGTCAGGCTGTCCAAGCGCCATAGTGTCCAAAACCTCCGGTGGGTGCCATGGTTATTCTGAAGCCACCTTGCATTTGGGCATTGTTTCGTACTTCGGTGTTCCAGCTATTGTGCATTGCGGCGCACCACTGCACCGCGTCAGAACGTCACGAACCTCAACATGGTCCGTTTGTTCTGGAGCCGCTTTGCATTCGGATGTTCTGTCGCATTCCAGCGTTCCAGCTGTTGGACGTTGCGACCTACCACTGCACCGCGACAGAACGTCCAAGCGTCGGAATGCCAAACATGTGTGTACTTCCCCACCTGAGCCGACACGGGATATTAAGCTTTGTCGAGAAAGCCGTTCGACCGCCGCATCCTGGCGCCATCTCCCATCTCGGCCAACACGCGGACGCCAGCTGAAGTTGACAGAATGGGGCTTGGCGGAACACCACAGCCTTGGTAGAGCTGTGGTGAAAATAAGGCCCTCCAAAAATTGTTTTGCACAAACCTTATGCGCAGCTAAGTGAACTGCACCCCTGGCGGAAAGGGAATGCCTAGAACGCATCGCAACAAGCAAATTGATAAGCATATGCTATGTAAACGTAATTTTGAAATCCGTCGATACTCTGGTCGAAGTGTCCTAAAGCCCGAATAACTAACGAAATCATTCGATAAATATAGGAAGTAGGGGGAGGGGTGAGTTCCCGCCCGGTCGCCTAGCTTTCAAGGCCACAAAGGTTTCGTCGGCGCGTCGTGCTGGCCGATCTCGACCCCATTTGATCCTGAAGACCTGTGGGCACCAAATGTGTACTCCAGAGTCATCTTCCTTACTACAGCAGTCATCTTCCTTCCATTTTTTTCTTCTAGCTTCGATAATTTCCGGGATCTCGGAGGGCCGAATCCCCCGCGCCCGCTATGTGAGAAGCCCTCTGTGCGCCTGTGAAGTTTGCAAGATCCGATAACTTGCTGCCTGCAATTGTCATACTGCATCCCCTCCACCCCTACGCTCAACACTTTTTACTTGGTCGTCTATTTTTCAAACGTGCCCAAGTATTTTTTCCTTCAAACATGCCCTTGCCCAAGCACAATGATCCAGTCAGGATTATTTTTGCTGAGGTGCGTTCTTCCCTGGGATTCCCTTTCTGCCGGTTTGCAGTTCACCTAGCTGCCCATAACACTTCTGCAGAGCATAATTTTGTACGGTAAGATCTACTAAGGCTGGGGTGTTCCACTAAGCCCCATTATTTTAACTTCAGCTGGCATCCGCGTGTTGAAAGGATAGCGTCAGGATGTCTTTCTCGATAAAGCTTCATATCTTGTGTCGGCTCAGGTGGAGAATTGCACACATGTTTGGCATTCCGACGCCGCTTGGACGTTCTGTCGCGGTGCAGTGGTACGTCACAATGACCAACATCTGGAACTCTGGAGTGTGCCAGAACGTCCAAATGCACGATGGCTCCAAAATAGAGGTGAGACTATGTGAATGGAATAAAGATGTGGACGTTTTGGACATTATGTCGCGTTGGACGTTGTGACCCATGCTGGCGCGTCGCCCGCCAGCTGCTGTCTAGAGGTGTGCGTCGGTCGGCGCGGTCAGGTTGTTACATGTCTAGTTGAACGCCGCACGCTGAGTCGGCGGTTTTCCCTGTAGTTTCGACGTACTATTTAACGTCGTGTCGAGAGTTTTTCGCAGGCCGTGCGCGGGCCAACCGAATGCCGCAGGTCCCGCGAGCTTACCACGCCGGGCCCCCATTCCGCGGGCGCGCGTGTCTCGCGCACGGTTCGTCCAAATGGCTCGGAATGGTCGAAAGACGCGCGCGCGCGTGCCGTTCGAAAGCTGGTCACAAGCATATGATTTTGTTCAAAATCGGTCGATAGCTTTTTTTTGTACGCACTTGTATTCGATTTTTCAATTGTTTCGCTAAATCGGGTCGGCTGCTTGTGGTATGATTATCCGGCTGCCTCTTTTGTAGCCATAAACCACTGAGTCTGTAGGGCCAATATATACAGTAGATTGCACCACCTTGGACCTCTCACAGCGGGTGCAATAATTCCAAAAACTCTGATCGCCAATGTACTGACATTACGTATTGCCTTCCCTCGTATATGCACGTGAAACGGACCGCAATGACGCACCACCCCAGAATTCACCCCACGGTGCCCGCTCTGCGGAGAAAGTATTCGATCAAGTATCTGATGCATGATTAATATCAAAAAGTTTGTTTGCATTGGGTATGTGCGTCTAGTCCACGATGAAGGTCCTCGGAACGCGGAACCGTCTGAGAATGCTACGATGTACATTTTAACGTTTTGTTTGTACCTGGCCATTGCTATCTAGCCGCTGCTCGAGCCGTCATAATATATGTGATAATGGTTACGCTGCCGGAGAGACCGTACACCATGTGGCAGACACAACCCCAGCCAGTGGTGCGCGCAGAAGCAGCTGCGGCCTTTGCGCGTCGTCAGTGTGCACTCTCTGGCATGGCGACCTTTGCCACATAGTTTACATGTGTCCCGTGTAGTGGCCAGGCACCACAAAGTAGATGCAAACGAACCGCAAACTATGCACATTCCAGCACTCCGCAACGGCTTCAACGTTCTGAAGGCCTTGGTGGAGGACTCGCATACGCAATGCAAGTTAACCCTCTGAGAGTCTGAGTTGTACTATGCATCAGATACTTGAGCACATATCGTTTGCGAAGACCAGTTCCCGGGCGGTTAATTATCGGTTGGCGTCTCGCTGCGGGCGATTTCATGCACAGTTATGCGGCTGGAAGTTAGACGCAATGCTATGCTCGGACGATCAAGGTTTCATTAATGACCGCCACCCACTGTGGGAAAGCCAGGGCAGTGCAACCTGCCGAATATCGCTGCTAACCGTTTGTGGGGCTGGCATACACCACAAGAGACAGCTACATAAGCATGGCAGAAGCAGCCGGTCTGGTCAATCTAAACAATCGAACAGTCGAGCGAAAGCATGTATAAACTAGGCGCTCGATGCATTTTGATTAGAATGACCGTATTTGTAACCAGAATATGAGCAGCTTTCGGATGGTGTGCGGCTCGTCTCTCCAGCATTGCGAGCCACTCCAGCGAGCCGCGAGCGGTTCGGCAGTCGCGCGCGGCACTGCAGTCGCTACAGCCGCCGGCAGCCGTGTACAAAGCACCTCACGAGCGGGCGTGGCCGCCGCCCGCCGCCGAGGTCGGCCCGACAGTGTCCGAGGCCTGCGCCGATGTGTCCGACGGTCAATTGTGGGTGTGTGCGTGCGTGGCCGGCCGCTTCTGTCGTGGTTGTCCCACTCGCGAACCCGCTGCCGAGTGGCCGCCTGTAGAGGACGCGAGGTTGTCGTGAGTAGAGCGCCGACGGCCCTACAAAGTCGTGATCTGGTTATGCATCCTCCCTGTGAGAGTAGCCAACCCGGGTGTGAATGAACTGAAATAAATACGTCTTTTTGTTGCCCCCAGCTGTTCCGCGCGTACCAGGCGCCGTGGGGGGCTGCCACAACGTCCAGGGACAACAATGCCCAACACTTAAGCAGTACGACGCGACACATGTCCAGAAACCTCCATTGGTTGCCGTGTATTTTTCTGGACAGTTGTGTACTCTGTACATCTTGGACACCGGATATTATGTAGCTTACTCAAATATCGCTTATTTTTCACCACAAGCCAACAGACCACAAGAGGGGCGAATGGAGGAATTTCGATCGGAGTGAGGGGTACTCATTCGTCTGGAGGGACGCCACTGCGGGAACTCGCGGCGGTCCGCCGCAGCACCTTGTACCGCAGGAGTGAGCGAGGAGGTCGACCGGGACGTTTATAAAAAAAGTTCCATTGCGATTCTAGGATATCCAAACATACAAGGTGCAGCGCCTGACGATATTCGTTGGAAGTGTCCCAGAATTATGGAAGACTGTATTTAGGTAGCTATGCATTTGGCCTATAGGACACCTCGACTACTATGGTCATATTGCGCCCATTGAAAGGCTGTCTAGATCGAAGACGGCGCTCCGATCAACTGGAATAGAAGTGCCTTGAATCTTCAGCAGCCAGTATGGAGGGCGATGTCTTTTTCGCAAAGAAGTTTTATTTGGAGTATTACATTTATGTAACGGCGCTCACTCCCCAACCAGGCCCCAATTGCGAAATAACCGTACGAAGCAGTGCCACACCTGCACGCTGTCAGACGCCGGGCTCTGACAGGTCGTATAAACAAACACTGCGAAATTACGCACATCAATCGCAGATGCAGATAAGCGTTGCACGGTCGCGCATACCAAGTAGGTCATCGAACACCTGCAAGCTATCAGACTCCGGTCTCTGACAGGTCTTATAGTGAAACACTGCAACATTTCGCACCTCAATTACAGACGCAGAAAAGCATTGCACGGTTGCGCATACCAAGTGGATTACTCACGCACCGGTCTTCTTTAATCCTATCAAATAAACTCCGGAGAGACATCAGACGCGGTCAGCTCACATAAACCAGGCGCGCGTCGGCCTCCTTGTTCGTATAAACACCCAGGATTCAGCACATTAATTACACTTATGCGTTGCACACTTGCTTTTACCTCTGCACCAGACTAGAGGTGAAAGAACAGCCTTTTCCGGTAGCATAGATATCCGCCGTATCCGGTCATAGATATCCTGCCCGAGACATTTGTCTCGGGCAGGACCCTCGAGAGGCAAGCGGACGCAGGGGTCGCGTCAAGCATCACGCGGGTGTTGAGATCAGACACGCTCTTCTCAGAGCACGATCGACGCCCGCAGTCAGCAAGCCAGAAGAGCAGCAGGAAGGACCAAGGTTTGAGCAGAAGACAAACCTGTAGCAGCAGCAGAAGTGAAGACACGAAGAGCTCCAGGGACCCTAGAGAAGCACTCTTGCGACTCTAGAAGGAAAACCTCCCACACCAAATCCCCAACTTCTCTCTGTCTCCAAACTAACCTTTACCCCTCCCCCGGAGGAAACCTAACGGAGTCGAGCCCACTGTCTTGGGCCATTGCGGCCGGGGCAGGGACCAGAGAGCGAAAGCTCGGTCCAGGTTGCAACGAATCCGGGTAGTTCTTCAGTCAAGAGGGACACTTGCGGGGGGTTGGCGGGACCGACCCTTACTCACCATGGCACCCGCCGCCAGCACCACACAAGGCACCTATCTAGTAGGTACGTACACCTCTGTGTACAGGGCACAACATCACACAGGAGTCTCCTTTCGCTCTCGAGAGGACACTTCGACACATTCTTAATTCAGCACACTTCAATGGGTCGCGGTAGCTCAGTTGGTAGAGCGTCGGTCTCTTGATCGCAAGATTGTGGGTTCGAATCTCAACCGGCGGCGTTTACCGAGTCCACCCGCGACCAATCGGCGTGAGAGGTTGGCGACGCTTCATGACCTTGCGATTGAATGCGTCGTAAAAGAAACCAAGGTTCTTCTTCAACACACTTCAAGGTCCATATGCACACCACACACATCATCCTCCAAACACAGAACAGCGTAGACACAAACTCTACTAAACACAACCACCTTTAATTAAATAGGTTCACCCCTAACCAGTGGCGTCGCCACGAAATACTTCCAGGGGGAGGGGGTGGCAATGTTAAAAGGGGGACTCCTGTTCCCCGAAAGGGGGCCTCCACTGTGTTAGGGCCTCCTATTGTTTTTAGGCTCTTAGTATCGGGGACGAGTGGTCTAGGGGTAAGATGCTCGTCTCACAATCAAAAGGTTGAAAGTTCGAGTCTCACCTGTCGCTACTCTTCGCCCGCGACCAATCGGCGTGAGAGATTGGCGACGCTACATGACTCAACGGTCGACGTGTCGTAAAACCAATAAACCAACCAAGGCTCTTAGAATGGTTCCAGAATGGGAAACATGATTTCATATTGATGTCTTTGTTTGCATCATTAAAGGCATGGTGCATCATTGGGGTCCTGGGTTGTTTGATCATTTACGTAACACGAAATAGCAATAATCTTTTTTTCGCTGAGAACTGAGCCGTACCAGGGTATAAATAAGTAATATGTGGATAAATATCTAAGTGCCCAAACAAACCAATGTCTTAATGCTTCCTCGATCAGAAGAATCTTCCCGCTGGCCCCTAGATTGCAGCGAGCTGGCGGGGCTGGTGCTGAGCATATCTTAAAGATATCTCCCAATGATCAACCCACTTCAATGTCCACCAAGTCTAACTGAATTTAGTTAAGTTCATCACTACTGTTCATCAGTCATTCCCATCAGCTTCATGTCATAAGCAAGCTTAAACGATCATTTCTCAGTCCTAGGACGACAATTTCGCGAAGGTGACAACGAGAAGTTGATCGAGTTAGTTTTCTGATCGCCATCTTAGGGATTAATTTATTTTTATAACATTTGGTGCTGGCTGCAAGACACCTGCCACACAAGCTAAAATATTAAATCATCAGCGAATAAATTCACGGCAAGAACAAGCATTGAACGACAATGCATAAATGACAATGCAACAATGTAACAATGGCAATGCATAAATGACGCAAAACGTTCAAATTCCACGCCACCACGCCTATGGTTTTCGCTGTGTTGTACACTTTTGTAAATGACGTTCAGAAAATATTGAAGCTGGGAAGCTCTAATCCTGTAGGCTGTAATCACAGAAGACAAGTTTGTAGGAAGAAAATGCATTTAAAAACATCATTCCCCCCAATTTATATCGGGTACCGGTGTTGTTCTGTGTGCTTGTGAGGGGGAATTTGCCCCCTCAATGTCGGCTTTGCCCCATGGGCGTATGCTTCTGAAAATTATTGGAGGACCAGTGGCGTACCAATATTTGCGTTAGGGGGAGGGGGCAAACGTATTTGGACGGGGTCGACATACCCCATTAAAAGGGTACTCGGATTTCGACCACTATTTTGTCAAAGGGGACCTTTTGAAATATAATAATTAGTGACCAACTGAATTGTCCTGTGGAAGGGCCTAATCTACCACTATTGTTTCTGATTTGTCAGATTTCAACCCTAACTCCCCCACCTTGTCCTTAGGTTTTCTTTTGGTGTCCCTTGATAAGCCACCTCACACTGCTGAAATTACACCTACGCAATCATTTTAAAATGTAAAATTTCCCAATTTAGGACATTCCAGCTCATAGCGCCCGGTCGCCACGACTCCAACGTTCATGCACGTGCACACCCACCTTGCGCATCCGGTGCATTCGCCACACTTCGTGCGATGCTACGGTTTCTGCTAGGCCTCCTACGTTTTGCTAATTACTGCCACATGATAGAACTTGCGCCATATTTGACGTGTTGGAATGCTTCGTATGGGCGTTCGCTGCGAAATTTCGATTAATTAAGTTCGATCATTAGTTCCCGTCTTCCTACATTTTATGGTGGTTAAAAATGCGGATACCCGCTGAGCTTTGATGCACCTCATATCTTTGATTAAATATGCTCCCAGATTGGCTACCGAACCGAGGCCCTGCCTCAGTGTTCTTTGTTTTACCCGTTCCGTCTTTCTTCGTCTACGGATGTGTCTTAGGGCTCTAATCCATTTTTGTTAGGGGCCCAACACATCTTGGAAACCACTGCTCGTTTTAGGTTTTTGTGCACCCAGGATTTGTTTTTAGGTGTCTGGGCGTTTTCAAAGATCCCGATGTGTTTATTTAGTGCCCGATCTTTTTGTTCGTTTTGGGACCATGTTGCCTTTTGCGTCCCCAGCCTCTTTTTCAGGCCCTTGTGCGGTCGCATGGCACCTGTATGTTTCCCGGTATGTTTATTACCGCTCCCGGTATGTTTATTTAGGGCTGTAACGCATGTTTTAAGGCACTGTCGCTTTTTGCGGGACTCTGAAGGGTCAGTTCCTTTTTCGGCCCCGTTGTGCTCTTAGGGTTCCGCTGTGTTTATTTGGGGCTTCTGACGCACATTTGTGAGGCCCCAGTACGATTTTGGTGCTTCGGTGCGATTTGTATGGGTCCCAGTGCGACTTATCGCGCCCAGGCGCGTGGTTCAGGGGACCCAACGCCAGTTTTCTGGGCTCAACGCGATTTTGTGGATCTCTTCTGAATTTTCTTTACAGTCCAAATCCCGCCCTTATTTTTCGACCCCATGGCGCCATGTTTTTGTATCTCACCTCGATTTTTTCGAGCTCCGATATGTTTTTCGGGGCCGTACGCGATTTGTGAAGGCATCGGATGATATGTTCGGTGCTCCGGAGCCATTTTCCCAACAGGGACATTTATTTTTTGGAATTCCTCCATATTTTGGTGGGCTCCGGCTTGATTTTTTTCGGATACCGATGTGATATTTGGGGTCACACTGTGCTTATGTGGGGCCCTAGACGCCAATTTTTTGGAGCCCCGACGTGAACTTTTGATGCCCAGACCAAATTTTTGGAACTACCGATGGGAATTGTGGGTTCCGAGCGCGATACTTGGGGGGGGGGACCGGTTCGAGTTTGCGAGGCGCGTTGTGCTTAGCTGTGGCCCCAAAGCGATCTTGGCGGTTCCTGTTGCGGATTTTCGGGCCTCGGAGCGAGTTTTCTGGGGCCCGCCGTATTTATTTGGAGCCCCCTGCGCGAATTCTGGTGCCCGACGCGAATTTTGGTGGCCACAGCTCGACTTTTGGGGGCCAAAGCACGATTTTTTTTCGGTGCCCTGACACGTTTTTTTCGGTGCCCAACTTTTTTTTCGGGGGACTTTGACCAGATTTTTTAGGCCGCAGAGTGACATTCCGATTGATAATTGATTTTTGGGGGAAGCTGCAACTTTTGGGGGCCCGACGCGATCTTTTGGGTCCCCCAGTGTGATTTTGAAGGGCTGCGACGCGACCTTTTTAGTCGGCCGCTTTACCCGTCGGCCGCTTGCCGCTGGTGAAACAGTTTGCCGGGGTACAGAAGCGCACGGCGTGACGCGACCTGGCATGGCTAACCGTTACACTGGGGGCCTCCTTTGCAATCCTGAGGACCTCCTTTGCAATCCTGGGGCCTCCTTTGCAATCATGGGGGTCTCCTTTGCAATCCTGGGGGCTTCCGTGCCAATTTTTGACACTCTCTTGATTTCTGTGGCCTCCTATCTTCTCATATGTGACTCCTTTTTTAAATTAGGGGCCTCCTCTCACGTCTTGGGGCCTCATCGCCTGTGTTTTGAGCCTCATCATCCTCTTAGCAGGGCGCTTTTGCGTCATAGTCCCAAATCTTCTCTCCTAGGGTCCTCCTATTCCAAAATATGCGCCCCATCTGGCTGGTCTCAGTGGCCTTCTCTCATTCCTGCGGAGACCATCTTACCCATCTTGGGGCTCCCTCTTGCGTCCGGAGAAATATCTCCTATCTTTCGTTATTTTCTATTGTAGGGGCCTCGTCTTCCATTTTGGGGGCGTCGTTTTCGAAATTAAGAATATCCTGCCACCCATCGGAAGCCTTCTTGTCTAACCTGGGTGGCTTCTTGCCCATATCGGTGGCATCCTTTTCGTCCTGGGGGCCTCCTCCCAATCTCTGTCCTACGTATCTTATAGGTACATATTATCTTATACGTATCTTATAGGTCTATCTTACATATCTACGTACCTGATTAGATTTCCCGGGGGCCTCGTTGCCAGTCTTGGGGCTTCCTTGACAGCATGATCTTCTGTCTCGTCGGCCCCCTTGCTCACTTTTTTTCTTATGCATTTCCGGTTAGGGGCCTCCTCAAATTTCAGGGGGCCAGCCTCACGGCAGGGGGGGAAATCAACTTCTCGACACTTTCAAAATACCCCCATCCACACCCAAACTACAACTTATTTTGTGGATGTGTAAAGTAAAATTAAAACCATTTAGACATCAGGGAGATATCCCCAACCCAGCCCCCGCCTTCAGCACTTAAAATATCACACAAACTATAACGTAATATTCCCTTAACGTAAGTGTCCACATGCCTGCACCCTGATCGCAAACACTCGTTTTTTCAGACAGACATGTAACGTACTCGCTTTAAAGACGGCGCAAATGACCTTTATGGTCCGGCACGCCTACAAAAAAAAAATCATTCCCCCCTCGAGAGGGACAGACCACCATCAGACGCCTGCCTGCCAACATCGCTGCCGCTGAACGCCATCCGGCGACTACCACATCGTGACCTGGCTTGGCGTGGGGACGGACCGTGAGCGGAGGAGCAGAGCTGGGGTTTCGACAAGTTGTAGTGTTATTTCAAGAGTGCTTGTGTGTGAAGTGTGACAATAACAACGCGAGGTCCAGGAACATCACCGCCGTGTTTTCAAGGACAGAGTGTGACGAGGTGATGAACAGTCTCGGCCAACAGTATACATCTTCAACGACGCCTCACCAACAAGCAGAAATAACGCACTTATCTCATTTAGCAACATGATCAATGAGTACAATTTTGATACAATTAACATTATGCTCTCACCAACTCCCTGGAGGAATACAAAACCTTAAACAGTCGAAAAAGTTACGCATATGTAAGCACTAATCCTCGTGATCTACGAAAACACACTAGTTCTCGTGTTATCATTGCAAAACAGGCACAGCTATTTTCATATCATTTTGTCAGTGCAGATCTGTAGCATCCTAGCACAACCACCCCTGACGATTTCTTGATGCTGTGCTTACTTCCTCGGATGGAATCATACTTACAGAGCTTAGGGTAAGATAAGCATTTCAGAGGTGATTCTAAACTGAAATGCAGCATGACATTGATGTACAGTGTTATTGTGGTCACGCAAAATGAGCTTGTGAATCCAATTAATCTTCGATATTTTATACCAAATTTCGTCACTTACCATCGGTGATCACGTGCCCGGTCTGGAGACGCGCCGCGATTCTGACAGATTCCCCGTGTGAGACAATTGGTTCTTCCGGCGTGTGTAGGTGGAGCTGCAGAAGACGAAGAAGGCGTATAGTGCTGGCAACTTCCGTTCATACCACGCTCCTCTGTCCTTGAAACAATGGCGGTGATAACCTGGACCTCGCGTTGAATTTTACATCGACACGCACAATCAGGAACACTCAACTGCCAAGCCCGATTCTTGTTTCGTCGGCGCAGCTGTCCGTCCCCAATCAAATCAGGTCTCGTGGAGGGTCAGTCGCCAGATTGTAACCGTCCACTTCACCTGCGGACGGCCCAGCGTCTGCTCTTCCTGCCGGGGACTGTTTGCTACCTGAAAACTTGGGTATTGTGCAGAGGTCGTCCAAGCACCAATCGTCTTCTATGCTTCTTAACGAAGACGTACCGGAAGCCAAATCGATTATGCGCCTCCACTCAACAGATGGCACATGTTTATAGCCCATGGAAGTCAAACAGCCAGAGCTCGTGCCGTGCAGATAGTCTAGAGGCTAACAGTGAAGGCTTTCGCCGTACTGTTGATAGATCTTACTAGATAGCGCAGTCTACCGACGCAGATGAACGCGGTTGTTCGCACAGCAGCAAGCACACACAACACAGTCGGTCTAGTAGTCCGTAGTCGCGGGAGCGAGTACAGGACGGCTCGCTCTCGGAGGTGCGCTAAGCTTACCTAACCTACTGGTCGTCGGGGGTCCTGTATATATATATACGGTTTGCGCACGGTGTGCGCACGTGGTGCGGGGACACCAGAGGGCATGACGTGCAGGTCGAAACTGTTTGCGTTGTGAAGTACAGAGCCTTGGACTGGTCTGTTGCGAAAACAAATATAGCGGGGGTCAACTGTGGAAAGGTGTTTTTGCGTGGTGGCAAACGGATGCTGGCTCAGATACGACATTAATGCAGTAGAGTGCTGGTGTGGCAAGTTCCAAATTGTAAAATAAATCGAGCGAAATCCGGGCATAACGCTGACAATGTTTACATGGTGGCGGGCTGAAGCCGAGTCAGAATGGCGCAAAAGGAAGCACGCGACGGAAGAAGAAGAAGAAGAACCTTGTGTTCTTTTACGACGTATTCAATCGCTAGGTCATATGGCGTCGCCAACCTCTCACCCACGATCTTGCGATCAAGAGTCCGACGCTCTACCAACTGAGCTACCGCGGACCACGCGGCCCGTCAACAGATCCTCCGCTGGGTTATTTATACTAGAGCAGCGACTGCACCTCGTCCTCAGATCCGGTGCAGATATTAATCCGGCCTTGCAATTCACATGTGTCATTGACGTTCTGTGTACGGGTTGTTGCCGCACTGTGAGGGTAGGTTTATAAGATCAAAGAGACCGGGACGTGCCTGGTTTAATAAGCTGCCAGGGTCTGGTATTGTAGGGGTGGCGGCTCTGCCGTCGGTGGGGTGTAGGGGTAGTGGTTTCGGTGGTTCGGCGGGTGTGGCTGGTGAGGGGTGTGTAACTGTGGAAGCTGCGTGTGTGAGAAGTATTTCTAACCTAGCCTGGGCTGTGTGAAAATAATAAGGGGTGTCTGAAAGTAATGCTAGCCAAGCCTAAACTGAACTGATCTGATTGAACTACCGGGGCTTTATTTGAACTGAGACTGCACTTCAACACGGCTGAACATGAGCTGACTCTAGACTTATATTCGGCTAAATATCTCCTATTCTGCTATGCCTGTGTCAGGGGTGTGATGTGCTGTGTTTCCCCGCCACCTCCACCACACATTCCCCAAACCCCAGCCGGCTTGATGTTGCTTGAGCTACTGTCCCTAACACGAATTTATATGTGTGCGAGGTCCAAGTTTTGGGAACACCATATAGATAAATGAGTGCTTCTAGCCAAATTAGAAAGAATACGTTGTATTTCGAGAATTAATGAGAATGCCCTTGGTTTCAATGACTTGTCCCGAGTTGGGACTTTTTGGATGCTAATGGTAGTATAATCTTGTACAATGTACCGCACGAAATAGGTGCCTGTGATAAGCCCCAAGCGGCTTCCGCTGGTCCTTAAAGCTACCTAAAGCACATTCATTCTCCTCATTCACTTCACATTCGCTCGTCCCATTCATTCTCTCCTTATTAATTAATGAAATGCTTGGTCCCCAAATTCCCCCCCCCCCCCCTCAGCGGTACACAAACACATATATCGACGGACCATTGCTCTATTTTGGATGGTAGGTTGGCCGAATATGTAAACCTCCCACTGCCATCATAGCTGGCCTCGCCATTATTGGCAGCGTTCCTCGCCTGGATGAAGTCTTCATGCTACGAGGGGGCCCATTGTACTGGCTCCGAGGGCTTATACACGTGCTCTGGTGGCTTTGACTGACATACCTAACCTTAAAAACCGAGCCTTATTCGCCGTACACTTGCGACCAAGTGAACGTGCTTACGGGCGGGCACGGATCCCTACCACGTTAGGCACGTCCCCTGGCCGTCTATATAACCTAGCCTGCCCCTTTCAGCCTCGGGGCTTATGGCACGCCAAACCTGTTCGTACGTTCCCCCCGAAACGCTATACAGCTCCTTGTCCAAACGTATAGCGAACGGGGGCGGACTCACGACCGTTTAGTGTTTTGCATTACCCTATTGTTCGGCGCCAAACTCGACGAACGCAAGGTGGGGCTTCCCTTGACAGCCCATCCCACCTGCATGTCATGCCCGCCCCCATCTGCGCCCCTGGGTCACAGAGGCCAGCGGGATTTCGCAGTCAAAGAATCAGAGCATGTGCTAATGCCCCCGAAGTGTCCGTTCATCGCACCCTCTCGCAATTCGACATCATCCAAACGCAGATCATATATATATATATATATATATATATATATATATATATATATATATATATATATATATATATATATATATATATATATATATATATATATATATATATATATATATATATATATATATATATATATATATATAGATGTATAAACAACATTAATATTCTAGACAAGCTAAAAAAAACTGGCTTTGACACTCATTACCATTACCCGGGAACGTTCAGTCGATAGGAGGACGGCTCGCAGGTCGACTGCCTCGCTTGTAAATTTACTTCCTATGGCATTGTTACTCCTTAGGCAAATATCAAACATCATGTGAACATCGTCCCTTGTGCTCAGGTAAAGTTTGGATTGCAACGAAAGGGGTTGCACCACGGCAGGTGGGTAGTTATAACATTATTGTTTGAACTCCTGTTATTCTAAAGGCCAAGTTTATTTAGACGGGGAGAGGAAGACAGGAATTGTTGCAAGCATAATTGTGTTGCACTCCATGTTTTACTTTATCCGATCCTGCTCCGCTGCTGTTCCTGTCCATCACTGCCGACTGCTGCCACAAAATTTATATAATTAATCTAATATATTTAAAATTACATACACCACATCTCATTACACCCACGCACTTCTTACACACACAATACTCGCCATCTCAATCCATGCACGCGACACACTCCCGCCCCACCCTGAATTTATCCTATTTGCCCCCCCCCATAAAACAGGTCGCCCCTTTCAGTAAAGTGAATGACGTTGAGGAGGCAGAAGCTGCGTGATAGAACTTAGGTTGGTTCGGAAAGGTTTGGGAAAAGAGGAAGACATGTCAGACGTACGACACTCACATGCCCGATGGTCGCCGCCCTCCAGCCGTCGTCACTCTCCGCCGCCGGCACTTCATGTCACGTCTGCCTCCATTTACATGAGTGTGAGAGTCCGTGTGAGAGAGAGAGAGAGAGAGAGAGAGAGAGAGAGAGAGAGAGAGAGAGAGAGAGAGAGAGAGAGAGAGAGAGAGAGAGAGAGAGAGAGAGAGAGAGAGAGAGAGAGAGAGAGAGAGAGAGAGAGAGAGAGAGAGAGAGAGAGAGAGAGAGAGAGAGAGAGAGAGAGAGAGAGAGAGAGAGAGAGAGAGAGAGAGAGAGAGAGAGAGAGAGAGAGAGAGATATATATATATATATATATATAGATATATATATATATATATATATATATATATATATATATATATATATATATATATATATATATATATATATATATATATATATATATATATATATATATATATATATATATATATATATATATATATATATATATATATATATATATATATATATATAGATATATATATATATATAGATAGAGATAGATATATAGATAGAGATAGAGATAGAGATAGAGATAGAGAGAGAGAGAGAGAGAGAGAGAGAGAGAGAGAGAGAGAGAGAGAGAGAGAGAGATAGATATAGAGATAGAGATAGAGAGAGATATATATATATATATATATATATATATATATATATATATATATATATATATATATATATATATATATATATATATATATATATATATATATATATATATATATATATATATATATATATATATATATATATATATATATATATATATATATATATATATATATATATATATATATATATATATATATATATATATATATATATATATATATATATATATATATATATATATATATATAGATAGATAGAGAGAGAGAGAGAGAGAGAGAGAGAGAGAGAGAGAGAGAGAGAGAGAGAGAGAGAGAGAGAGAGAGAGAGAGAGAGAGAGAGAGAGAGAGAGAGAGAGAGAGAGAGAGAGAGAGAGAGAGAGAGAGAGAGAGAGAGAGAGAGAGAGAGAGAGAGAGAGAGAGAGAGAGAGAGAGAGAGAGAGAGAGAGAGAGAGAGAGAGAGAGAGATCTTAAGCGAGAGTGACCGTCCGAGAGCGTGAGTCCGAGAGAGATTCTTTTTCCGCGCCCTTCTGCCAGGCTGCCAGATTTTCATCCATCGCGTAGCTCCGCCTTTTCTAATTTCCAGCCACTCCCAGGGCTCCGGATTGGGTTCTGCCTTTTGATTGGTGGGAGTGCTTTTTGTTCTTCCCTCAAGCCGTGTGTGTGGTGAAGCCGCCTGGGGCTGTCAGGCAGGACGGTCTGTAGGTCTGGAAATTTCTACTAAGAGTTTTCAAAAAAAAATCCGGGCTGGCTCACAGCTGGCCGGGCACCCTTCTGTTGTTTTGGTCCAGACGGGAGGCTGATGCTGTTATTTCCATGCCGCTTGTGATGATGTGTGTTGACCCACATTCGATGTGACACCACTCAGTACCTGGCGCCGCCTCTGCGCGCAGTCCGCCGCCGCGGGGCATGCTGACTGATTCGTTGTCCCGTGACCCGAGTGCTCAATAAACCAGTTGGTACCGGACCGCCGCCGAGTATATTACATGGCGACCAGTGAGTGAACTGACCGGGTCTCTGAGGTTTGGTGTGTCAGTTTCGGTTTTCTTTGTGTACGGTGAAAACGAGTGATGGCGTTTATTGGCAAAGCGCCGGAGTTTGATGTGTCAGTGGAGAGATTTGGTATATATAGCCGACGCATCGAACAGTTTTTCGTCGCGAATGGTATCAATGATGATCAAGTGGAGAAACATCGCGCTATCTTTTTGAGCGTTGTGGGTGCGAGCACGTTTACCCTGGTCGAAGATTTGATTGCCCCGAAGTCAGTACACGAAGTGTCGTACAAGGATTTGATTAGGCTGCTCTGCGACCATTTCGAGCCGGCGGATTCATCGATAGTTGCCCGCTTCCGTTTCAACTCGTGCATCCGTGAACGTGGCGAGTCCGTGCCAGTATACGTGGCTCGGTTGCGGAAGTTGGCGACGTCTTGCAACTACGAGCCGTCTATTCTGGAAGAGATGCTTCGTGACCGCCTCGTCTGCGGTATTCAGAACCAGCCTCTGCAAACCAGATTGCTCAGCGAGCCTGGCTTGACTCTCAAGTCAGCGAACACCATCGCACAAGCCCACGAATCTGCCGCTGCCAACGCTGCGGAGCTTTGCGGGAAGTCTGACGTGTGTGACGTCATCGGCCGGCTCAGTGGTCGTGAACCAATCGCCGTGCCGACTGGTGGTGACGTCATTCAGAGCGTGGATTCAGGTTCCCGGCCCTTTCAGCCGCGACCTGGGGTCGGCAGAGTGGGGGAGCAACGGGCGCCGTGGCAGAGTAGGGGAGGCGTAATAGACAGGGCTCCGAGACACTGCGGGCCGGCGTTTCTGGATCGGTGCGCACGGTGTCACAGCCGCCGACACTCACCTTCTGCGTGCCCCTTTAAAGCGTGCCGCTGTTTCCGATGCGGTGGAGAGGGGCACATCAGGAGAGCTTGTCGCGCGGCGGTACAGGCGCAGGAAATCCGTCACGTTTCAGGGGAGACGGTGGACAACAGTGCAATGGAGCTGACTTCAAGTGAGAATCGCTATTGTGACGGTGAGCGACAATCATACGATTTGTTTCGATCGCATTCGCAGTTCTCTGCGGGTGGACGTAAACCACCGCTTATGGTTGAAGTGTCACTGGATGGTACGGATGCCTGTATGGAGGTGGATACTGGGGCTGCGGTCAGTGTGTGTTCTGAGCAGGAGCTGTTGCGTCTGTGGGCTCCTGATACACCTGAACTAATACCCTGTGACTCCACGCTTAGAACGTATAGTGGGGAGGTTCTGCCCGTGTGTGGCCAGATTGTCGTGGCAGTGAAATACGGGGATCAGTGTGGTCAGTTACCGTTGATTGTTGTTAAAGGGGAGGGGCCGATGCTGTTTGGTCGCAACTGGCTGTCTCACCTCAGACTCGATTGGCCTTCGATCTGCCATTTGTCGGGGAAGGGGGGCCTGAGTGAAACTCTAAGGGAGTTTGCTGAAGTGTTTGAGGATGACCTGGGCCGTTACAATGGAGAACAGGTCAGGATTTCAGTGGATCCAGATGTTCAGCCGAGATTCTTTAAGGCTCGGCAAGTTCCCCTGGCTTATAGAGAACAAGTCGACGCGCAATTGGATGAGCAGATTAAGGAGGGTCTTTGGGAGCCTGTCACACACTCCAGGTGGGCAGCGCCGTTGGTCGTGGTCCCCCGGGCAGACAGAACTGTACGGATCTGTGGCGACTATCGTCTCACAGTAAACAAGGCTGCACCTGTTGAGCAGTATCCCCTCCCCTGTGTCGAGGAATTGACATCGAAGTTGGTGGGCAGTAAGGTTTTCTCAAAGATATACCTGAAGTCTGCGTTCAATCAACTCGTGGTAGAGGATGGGTCCCGAGAGTACTTGACTGTAAATACACATAGGGGCCTTCTTCGCCCCACCCGGCTCAGTTTCGGATATTCCTCTGCCCCGAGTCTCTTCCAGCGTACAATGGATACCCTCCTGGCCGGTATTCCGGGTGTGTGTGTGTTTCCAGATGACATCGTTGTTGCGGGTGACTCAGCAGAGTCTCATCTGCAAGCTCTGCGTGAAGTGTTGCGCAGGCTGAAGGGGGTGGGCTTGCGCGTCAACAAACAGAAGTGCAAATTTGCTGTTGAGAGTGTGACCTATTTGGGTCATAAAGTCAGCGGCAGTGGGATAGAGACGACTGTCGAGAAGGTAGGGGCCATTGTGGGCGCGCCCACTCCCTCCAACGTGGCAGAGCTGAGGAGTTGGTTAGGCTTGTTCAACTTCTACTCCAAGTTTATGTCAGGGCTGTCTACAACATTGGCACCTCTGTATACCCTGTTGAAACGGGACAAGCCTGGAACTGGACTCAGGCTGAGCATCAGGCTTTCTGCGAAGCGAAGCACCTGCTGAAAAGCCCACCTGTCCTGGCGCATTTTGTCCGAATCGACCTGTAGTCTTGGCATGTGATGCGAGTCCTGTCGGAATAGGTTGTGTCTTAAGCCAGCGATTCCAGCATGGGGAGCAGCCTGTGGCTTATTACTCTCGGTCTCTGAATGACACGGAGCGTCGATACTCCCAGACTGACAGAGAGGGTCTAGCGGTCCTTACTGGAGTGAAACACTTCCATTATTATTTGGCTGGCCGAACTTTCACTATCCGTACTGATCATAAGCCGCTTTTGGGCCTCCTTGGTGAGAATAAGCCTCTACCTCTGATGGCATCGCCGCGCGTGGTCCGTTGGGCGCTCATGCTGAGCGCGTATGATTACAGGCTCGAGTATGCGCCGGCTGCAAAGCAGGCACATTGCGATGCTCTGAGCCGGCTTCCGCTGCGGCACACTGTTGACTGTGCCATCTCCCCTCCGCCTGCTGAGACAATCCACTTGATGGAGTTCTTGGATTCAACTCCTGTAACGGCTGATCAGATTAGCCTGTGGACTGCGAGAGACCCGGTGTTGTCGCAAGTGACTAAGTATGTCCGGGAGGGTTGGCCGACATCGGTTTTGTTGGGACCCGAGTTCGCTCCATACAAAACTCGGATATCTGAACTGAGTGTACAGGATGGCTGTCTGCTTTGGGGCTCCCGTGTTGTAATTCCGCCCCAGGGCCGTCCGCAAATTATCAGGCTACTACATGATGGCCACTGTGGGGAGTCACGCACAAAATCGTTCGCTAGAATGTGTGTTTGGTGGCCAAAGTTAGATGACGACATCTCGAAAGTAACGAAACTCTGTGAGGTGTGTCAGGAACATAGAGCCAGAGCACCTGAAGTGCCCATTCACCCTTGGGTCTGGCCTGCGAAAGCGTGGCAGCGAGTTCATGTGGATTATTGTTGGCCTATCGATGGGTGGATGTTTCTGGTCATTACGGATGCCCATTCGAAGTGGATGGATATATATCCTTCTCGCACAGCAACTTCATTAGGGACAATGGAGCTTCTGAGAGCGTCCTTTGCATCATGGGGAGTACCAACATTCTTGGTATCTGATGGTGCCCAGTGTTTCATGTCAGGTGAATTTCAGACTTTTTGCCGTAAGAATGGCATAACCCACTTGACTTCCCCACTCTTGTCGCCCAAGAGCAACGGATTGAGTGAGCGAAGTGTTCAGACTTTTAAATCGTCTTACCGGAAGCAAACGTCAGGCAGTCCTCAGACAAAGGTTTCACGGTTCCTATTCCGTTACCGGGCTACACCTCACTCCACAACCAGTGTCTCCCCAGCTGAGTTGTTTTTGGGTCGTCCCATGCGCACCCCACTCGACGTGGTGAAACCCGATTTGGAAAGAAAAGTGAGAATCTGGCAGGAAAAACAAAAACGTGTACGTGACAGGGGCACCCAAGACCGGTCGGTTGAGGTGGGACAGCCGGCGTATGTGTCGGCTGTTGATCGTATCCGTGGTGGGGAAGGGAGACGTTGGTTGGCAGGTCACGTGACTGCCAAATCTGGACTTAAAATAACTGTGCGTCTGCAGGATGGCAGAGTGATTCAGAGGCATCTGGATCAGGTGAGACCGCGGCCGACGTGTACCGCCTCTGGTAGCGCGCCGAGCTCACCACTACCGTCGGCAGTGACTCCTGTGCCGTTGTTTGTACCGTTCGTGCCGCCGGTAGCGTTGGCAACAACAACTGTGCCAGTTGAAGTTTGTACCCCGAGGACTCAGGCACAACTCAGTGCTCCGGGTTCCCCAAGGACTTATGATTTGCGTGTCAGACAAACGCTGAAGCAGCCCGATTGGTTAATGTATTCGTAATGTGATGCTGCACGTGTAAAGTACGTTTTTTGTGTTTTTTTGCAGCTTTGACGTTAGGAGTTGCTCACATGGCGAAATAAGTAATTTTCGTATGTTTTGCTCTCTCTGCTTTTGAAGTATGCATTCGGGGTGGAAGTGTGATGATGTGTGTTGACCCACATTCGATGTGACACCACTCAGTACCTGGCGCCGCCTCTGCGCGCGGTCCGCCGCCGCGGGGCATGCTGACTGATTCGTTGTCCCGTGACCCGAGTGCTCAATAAACCAGTTAGTACCGGACCGCCGCCGAGTATATTACACCGCTTTTGATCGCGACACGTACCGAGGGTCGGGTTCAGCTTCAAGGTAATACGAGAGGGGAGGGCAAAGGTGGCCGGGATCTGGCCCGTCTTGCGGCCTGGTCGGATGGAAAAATGTAAAAGCTTCGTGCCTAAAGAATGTAAGCCTCCTTACAGTATCTAGAGTGCATTTTGATGTTCTGTATGCAGGGTGTCGACCGTATTGCAAAGGTTTTGTTGATAAGATCAAGGAGACCGAGGCGTGCTTGATTTGACGAGTCGTCAGACTCGGGCATCTGAAGTGCACTCCGATGTTTTCTGTGCGGGGAGTCGTCATATTGCAAACGTTTGATCATAAGATCAATGAGGCGTCTCGCCTGCGCCGCCAGGCTGACAAGCATGCACCAGTTAGTCGGACGACTAACTGGTGCATGTTGGTGAGTGCTCGCTGCTACACGTGTGAAGCGCAGGAGTTTTTTTTTCTTTAATGCCCTCCTGCTCCTCCATTATGGCAGACATGTCGCTCCACAGCTGAAGCAAATAAGCACGCATCAAAGCTGGTTCTGCCGTTTCAGGCTGTCCCATTGGCTTTGATGAATGACAGTAAATTTGCTTTACACAGAGCGGCACAAAACAAAATATTGTGGGAGCAGTACATTTAATTGTGCTGCTGACATCATTATAGTTCGAATTCAAATATTGCTCGCTGCAAGCAGACCACACTGGACTATGCATACAAGAAACACACTATAAGTCCAACGACCCACGCTAATTTAACATAGTTACATAATACACAGACAAAACTCACATCATACACACATACACAGATCAGATGGTGCGCGCACACATCAAAAACACAATTCCACACCGCCTGGCCAAACTTCAGCACCACAGCAGACGTATTGTGACAGACGCGTTATTTCCGCCCGTGCAACTGGCGTCGCCGAAGATGAAGTAGACGTGCGTGTTCTGCAGCGACCATTCATCGAATGGTTAGTCCGTAAAACGCAGCGGTGATAGTCCAGGACCACGTCGATATTTGCACGCACAGGTACACGGGATATAACCACGACTTATCCAACCCGGCTCTCAATTCGATCGGCGCTCGGTCCGTCCCCACACCAAACCAGATTACGATGAGGTAGTCACCCGAGATGTTGGACGGGAGCGATGGTACAGCTCGGCGTCTGGTGATGGTCTGCCCTCACGAGGGTCCTGTCCCGGGGTATTTATGCAAGTGTGTATATATACTAATGGAAAAAGCCTGCACCCGCTGACCTTTGCCGGGACGGAAGGGGGGCGCGCAACGTATTTTTTTTTTAAATCTTTAGCTGAGGCAAAGTGCCATCTGCTAGAGATTGCTACGTTAAACAACGTATGTGAGTCATCTCGTGTCGATGACTAACTGATTAAGATGGCCGATGTGCGCATGTTTGCGTGAGCTGGCCGAGGCTCGCAATTTGACAGCTTGCAGATGACTTATGGTTTACTTTAATTGTGCGGCCGGGCTGGGTCAGTTATTGATGTGCCGCGTGTGTTTATATGATCTGGCCGCGGCCATTTTGCCTGCTGGCAGGTGGCGTATGACTTACTTTGTTATTGCGATCGTGCAACCACAGTGTTTGCATAGCCGGGCTGTCGGTGTACATTATTGCCGAGCGGAGCTCGATTTCGTCGGTGTGCGCGTGGCGCGTATGTAGGTGAATAACGAAATGCGTGTTTGTGGCGCGCGTGATTACTACAATAACTGCTACAGTATTAATCACATAAATACACATACAGAACACTGCTTGCACGCTAATCAACATATATGACCCACCCTCGCAGAACACAGAAAATCTTTCAGAACTATATAAAGCACTTAACCAAATTATCATGCCAGTCATGCTAACCGGGGACTTCAATTCACGACACCCACTTTGGGACACCCACCCAAGACACCCCGACCACAGCACAAACACTCATCACACTTGCCAATCAACAACACAACCTCACAGTATTCAACACAGGCTCACTAGCCTACCTCATCCCAATCAATTTACAATACCCTCCCACGGCACCCGACATCACCCTTGCCTCCTCCCACATTTCCCTCTCCCTGTCCTGGGAATGTGATCTTGATCCCTACTTCAGTGACCATGCACATATAACCATTACCCTTAACCAAATCCAGCCCCCCCCCCGTATGGCTGATGGATTCTAAAAATGTCGTCTGGAACCCTTTCTCAGAATCTCTATCCACCAAAACCACCTCAAACCTTACACCACATCTCACACCACAACAATTCGCAGATATTAGTATCACCACAGCTCAGCAACATATACCGCAAACAAAACCAACACACAGACATAAACCTTGCGCGGTCCCCTGGTGGAACGGGGAGCGCCACCAGGCGGTCCGCTCGAGGAACCACGCACGACACAGATATGAACGACACTGCACACCAGAAACATTCACGGCATACAAACACTACAAAGTAATCTGCAGGCGCACCATCAACAACGCCATAACGACTTCCTTGAACAAATTGTGCAATCAATTCAGTAGATTCACCCTGTCGGCGAAATTGGTCACGCTTAACAACCGTTCAACACCGACAAACACCACCAATTAAAACCACAACACTCAGGCATAACAACAACACCAGCACCTTAGCGCAGCAGCGACTCATACCACCTTAGATCATCAACATTTCCACTTGACGCCCCACCCCCAATCAGACATGCACGCCCACATCTTACAACAATAGACTCATGCTAAAAGAACTACACTTACCAATCTCAGAGACAGGTAATGTATGGGGGGGGGGGGGGTCCGGGCTACGTCGGGCTGGGCGATGTCGGAGCGGGCCTCGCCATTGGCGGCACTGGCTGGTGGTGGCTCACTGTGCGAGCGGCTGCGGCTGTCTTGCTGTGCTGTCCCCCCCCCTCCCTCTCCTCCCCCTCTTCAACCGCCCCGACGTCGTCTCCAACCCTGCTGCAGCCCGTCGCCACCACTACGCAGTGGTGGCGACGGGCGCAGTCGTCGCCCGTGAGTGCGCCCAGCAGGTCGTGCGGCCATGAAGTGATGAGGCTTGGGGTGTGATGTGGCACTGGTGGATGGCTATGGCTGATGGCTGGGGGCCCACCCGTGTACCCCCAGATAACACGGCACATCCACCATCCATTCACCCCCCCCACCCCCCGCACATGCACAAAATCGACGTTCTCGGGGCAGCCAGATGCAAGCGGGGCCCGTGTAATTTCCTAATAAAATCTTGGCAGTGATGTTTCTGACAGACGAATACTTGCGTTCAATTCGAACCAATTCCACTGGTCCTTAATACTACCCCTTTAAGCATTTATGCAACAGTCACTGGCTCCTTTCATTCCGCACATCATTCGATCCCTAATTATACGAAAACAAGTTCCACGAATTCCCCTCCGGTGTTACGCAAGCATTTAGCAAGTCGTACTCCCTTTTACTGGGGAATTGGTTAGTCCCGAATACATATTATTTACCCGCTCCGAGGTCCTATCTGTAAACGGCTGACGCGACTCCCCTGATTGCATGATTTGTGTCTATTTTAGTTACTGCACTCAGGGCTTGAAAAAACTGGGCGGGTAAAATTTCCGTCGGCTTCTGTGCGGACTCTGGACTCAGATATCAGTGGCCAACTTACCTAACCTTACTCACTTGACGCCATGCCTGGCCTTACACGTTGAAACTTGCGACCGGGAGCGACATTGATGGGTGGTCCAGGGTCCTGCCTCGCCCAATGCCCTCTCCCGATCGTCTTGCTACCCTATCCTGCCCTATTCAGTTTCCGGGGTCTAATGGAATGCCAGAATCTTCTCCCACCCAACGCTATAATCACACGCCGCTGGCTCGGGGGATCAACGGAGATGGGAAGGTGCTTCCTCTTGGTTGACCTTTAGCTAAATCTGGCGCCAGACGTCCTTCGGAACACCGCCATATTCGGCATACCACGGTGCACATCGATGCCGCCATACCACGGAACGATCGATTCCGTCCGAAGGCCCATCCGCACTCTAGGTCATAGGGCCGGCGGGAATTTGCAGCTCAGAGATATCTGAGTTTCTCGGGTGCCCAGTTGACAGTTACGACTTAGGAACACTGCCCAGGAGTAACAATCAGGAGAATTTCGTCATTGCGCCCTTTCGCCGTGTACCCCCCCCATTGAGGAAGGGAGGGTTAAAGGCCACTCACGGTCGGCGCCCGAGGACATATTGTAAGACGGCTTACGTTTTCAATACGGCGTTTCATGCGGTAGCGATGCGGCCGACCCGCGAGACTTCGAGCCTCTACAGACCGGAAACCAGGCGCCGCCGAGCGAAACGTGTGAAAACCAAGCACAAACACAAAGTCCACTAGTCGCAAGAAAAACTCACACCCAGGTGCCTGCTGCCAACAGCCGCCACTTTTAGTGCTACTGCCAAAGCAAGCAATGACTTCCGCCTACCCACAGCGTATCAGCCTGGTCCAGTAGCCTACAAGCAGCCACCTCTCTGGACAGTCGGAACCGCCAACCGCCAATCAGAGGTCAGCAGTCACCAGCCGTCACCAGGAGTCACCAGCGGTCATCAGCGGTCACCGGTCAAGCCACCAGCAACAAAGGAAGAAAACCAGATAAGCGTACACCTTCTCACATCCAACGAAATTGTTCGGGAGTCGCTCGCAAGCTGAGTGGAGTGATTGTGGTTAAACTGTGAACTTCGCTCGCGTTCGGATCGACACGGCCACTTCTGAAAGACAGCGAAAACCGAGTGAACATCGCGAAATGTGAGTGAATCAGGCCAGGGAGTGGCGATGTACCCTTCACCCATCATGCAAACCATGTGGCCCGTCCGCCACCGGTTTTGTGTACGTGATGGTCCGACCAGCGAGCCGTATAGGTATGGATAGCCGTTTGCCCCGGGAAGGGTAAAGTGGAGGAGCGAATTGTGGCAAGCAAGGCTATTATGGAGCATGGTTTCAAGGTTGGTGTGGATGATACATGAATGTTTATGCTTTAGAAATGCATCGAAGAAATGAATACATACAAACGCACGCACATTGCTGACAAGAGTTTAGATGACAGGAGAACCAACTGGTTCCGGAAAGACGTAAGTGAAGAGGCCAGGTCTTCTGGCTCACTACAGTCAAGTAAACCCCCCTTCTTTCCATGGAGGAATGCAAGTAACGTAGTTCTGCTGGGACCCCACGTCACTCAGCGGATAAGATGTGCAAACCGACAAGGTGGGAATACCCCGGTCTCTTCCCCACTGTCGCTCTGTCCTTCTGTTTCTCCGTCTTTCTCTCTCTCTCTCTCTCTCTCTCTCTCTCTCTCTCTCTCCCCCGATTTGGACGGGACCAACTCACCAATAGACCGCCAGGGTCACCGAAGTGGGCTTGCATCCACGCTGCGGTCGCGGCCTGCCTGTCGTTCCAGGGAACGGGCCCCGGCCAGTCCGCAGCTCCGCCTAAACAGAGAAATCACATAGCGGAAAAATCAAATCAATCCAGGATAGGAAATCAGGTGCTGCTCCAAAACTCGAGATACAACTAGCTAATACAAAATGAGGACAGACCGGTACAAACTTCTCCCCCCCCCAATGAAACCAGTCGGGGGGGGTAAGCTTACCTCTAGTCGACGGATCCGGCGTCGTAACGTGAAGATTTCCGTCACCATGCGCGGAAAAAAACAGAGTATCCCCTCTTGGGGACGAGAGGGACTGACGTTCCTTGGTTCCGACCCAGACGCAGCTAATACGCCCGAGGACGTGTCCGTGAAGCTGTACAGCGACATAACGAAATGAGTGGGGAAACGAAGAGGGCAAGTGTAACAAAGTTGGTTTTCGGGGCATCTTAATCCCAGACATTCAGCCCCCTACCCCCACAGTTCATGTCGCGACAGTTTCCGGCACCTACCCGGCGCCAGCCTGTCTGGATGCTCACCTAGGTAAGCCACCGCTCCAGTCGGGGTCGAGCAATGGACATTGCCCTGTCCCCCTCCCCATTTCCGGCCGACGCTTCGTCGCTGCAGATGTGGCCTCGATAGCCGGCCACCGAGACCAAAACCCTTCCTCACCGGCAGGTGTGGACATTAAATAATTCACGTAATTCATTCATTATAATTGATGGAGTCATTAAATAATTCACGTAATTCACCCATTATAATTGATGGAGCCATTAAATAATATCCTTCATTATCCTCGATACCACGGCCCGGTTTCTGGGAACCCTTCGGCGAGCTGGGAGATGATGTCTTTCATCATCCTGTGGTAGGAGCACCTCAATCGAGATGATGTCTTTCATCCTCCTATGGTACGAGCACCCCGGTATCCGAAGCGGCCGCCGCCGTCGTCAGATGTTGGGCTGCAGCGCCCCGAATCCGCCGGCTGCTTGCATGCAGCGCGAGCGTTGCCGAGTTGGGCCTGGACGTAGGTGCTGAGACAGCACTGATTCCCACGGAGGGACTGAGATGCTGACATCAGAGAGGCTGTCTCTGATGTCTGAGATAGAGACGGCGCGCCCGCCTGCAGTACGTGCATAGAGTTCAGAGCGAGCCCTTGTTCTCTCTAGGCGCCAGTTCAAGGCTGGCCGGGGATGAGCAAACCCCTACGCGCGCAGGCAGTCACGTGACGTGTTAAGGGCTGATCACGTGATAGTGACATAGACTGTGAGTTACCTCGCGACGGTGCCGCGAGGGCTCTCTCTCTTGTCATCGGGCGGTCGAGACGCGCGGTTGGGGGTCAGAGCTCGGCGGGCAGGGCGGCCGATGGCTGGCCAGCCCTGTCCCGCACTTCGGTACTGAGATACGTCGGACGTCTCTACCTGAGAGTCGCTGTGTCTGTTGAGATGTAGTTCTTTGATAGGAGAATAGCGTGATTGAAGACCGGTTAGTATGAGTCGGAGATCGTATGTGAAGTAGTTGCACCTGTCTGTCAAAATGAAGCTACATTAATAACTTGTATATCACGCTGCACCATTATAATCTCAAGCATTGTGGCAATTGTCTGTTGACTAATAGCACAATACATAAGTGCTGGATTATGAGGTGCGTATCAAGATGTGCAGATCAGAGCTCTGAGATGGATGCTTAGAACAGTGTTGAATTTATACCCGGGGTTTTAAATATCGCAAACGACGAGGTCCATAGACTATTCACGTAGCCAGAAGAAGTTTTGCCCCAGTGCAGGGGGCGTGAAAAAAAACTTCGTTACACAAGGTCTTAAAGAAATCCCCGCCGGCCCAGAGGGGCGGTGACCGAGTAAACATGGTACGGCGCCGAGCTGTGAGGTACGGCGGGAGGCGCCAGACACGGTTCACCAATCCTCTCACACCATGGTCCGGCCGGCATAAGCTGGAGACCAGATTCGTACAAGTTAATTATTGTAGTGGGAAATATCGCAAAGCAGTCACGATGGGAAAAACAACGTTTACCGTGCAATCCTTGGAAACTCGCCATCAGGCTTTGTACCTGTCGGTACATGTATTGCCCTTGAATGCTGAGGGTCGGGTAAACATTCGGAGGTCTAAATTAAATCTTCAGTTGGTGTCGTTGAGAAACGAACAGTGTACTGACCATTACGTCGCCAAACGTACTAGGTACGATTAGGGATTTGACAGGAAATTAATTCCGGGTTCGTCCGTTACTTAGTGCAAAACCTAGCCGGCATGACAGAACAGGACGGACCCGATAATCGACTGTGACGAATGACATGAGACGACTTACTCATTTTAGCGAGGAGACGGTTTGCAAGCCGCCCTTCCACGGGCGATAAATTATATGGGTCCAAACGTGAGCTACGAATAGCCTCCGCCCTCTTCTCTTCGGAGGAGACGGAGGATGGCTCATAAAAGACGGGAAATGACGAAACACTGTTGGTTGAACCCCTGGGAAAGCGTGCCGGAAAGACTGGACATTTCACAGGGCAGCCGGATAACTTGAGTAATTCTAGGCCGCAAATCCCTCCGGCCTGGTGATCACAGGGCGCGGAAGGGCCTCCCGAGGGTCGTAAGACCCGACGGGGTCGATGGGTAAGCTCGCAGGCAGCGGCACCCAATTTTGGTTCGGGATGAATCTGTGCGCATAGTTTAGGTAACAGCCAAAAACGGCCAGGTTGGTATTCCTTCCCCGTCTCAGCTATTCCAGGAGGCCTGGGCCTCTCGATTTTGGCACAGGCAGGGAAGATGAAGTTTGGCGTTCCGTAAGCCCCTAAAGATAGGACAGGCAGGTTGTTTGGGGGTTTCCCTATATGACCCCGGGCAGGATAGGTTAGAAAGACGATAGGGGGACCATCCGGACCGATGTGTGGCCCAGGACCACCTGTGGGGGTGCCCGCCGATCGCAAGTTCGAGCACGGAAGTCCTAGCAAGGCTTTGACTCATTTAAAGTGTAGGTATGTCGGCCATTATTACCCAAGCCCAGACATAAGACCCATCAGAAGCTAACGGAAGGTCGCAGCCCATTGTCATCGAGCCTTGAAGGCAGTAACGGAAATAGTAGCCTACCATACACAACCAACAGTGTCGCGTCAGCCGGTCACAGTTGTGGACCTAAGCACGGTTAATTAACATTTAACTTTGGGCCAGTAAGCCCTAAGCAGCGATCCGAGAAAGTAATACTTGCTCAATGTTCACATACCACTGGGGGTGGGGGGTGGGGGGGGGAAGAAATCGAGGGCCAAACATTTACAATTTTCATTAATGGAGCGAACGTTCGGAATGAAATGTCAAATGGAATGAATGTGAGTGTGCATGACCTAGCTAAGGGTACTTAAGGACCAGTGGGGTCTGTTTGAGGCCCGATGTGCGCATGCAGCTGTCAGAAACTCATCGTTGTCAAAATTTGACCCAGGATAATTACCTAGGCCCTCAATTTGCCAGTCCGGTGACCCGTGGGGGCATTGCTGGTGTAGGACATGGAGGGAAACAAGGGGGACTTTAACACTTAAGAGGGCCCCGAAACTGGACGAGGGCCGGTGACGGACGCATTTCCAACTCCAATGTCCGCCCATTACTCTTATGACCCCCCTAAGTCTCTCCAACCACGCGGTTCCTCTAGCCTCCCCTAGCGCCACGACCAAGCTAGGTTGACTCAAGAATGGAAGTGGTGATAGTGAGAAACTTGGCCTTGCTATAAAAATTCGTGTCAGGATGACGAGTTACGGGGCGCCGACAAGATGACTATACGACGACAAATGATGATATATCACATGATGACAGCTCATACTACCACGTGGACTCGCGGGCCACCGTTCGCTGTTAGCCGCACCGGCTCGGAGCCGGCCCACCGGAAACGAGATCGGCACGGATATGGGAGAACCCGCCCAGAGCCCGTGAGCGTAGCAAACATGGCCGCCGGCTGGCGGCCGTGCGGAAACATCTGTCTCAAGGGCACGCCGCAGTACGCGTTTGACGTCACCACCACGTAAAAGGAGTAACCAAGACAAAACAAACACAAAGCCTCCAAGACGACACTGACCCCAACAAACTCAGACGACTACGACAAGACCAACCACTCCAGACCACTGCGACCAGCGACAGAATACGAGACCAGCGACCTCGAAGCAACTCCTATTACCCCCCCCCACACACACTTTTTTCCCCTACCAAGACATGACAAGACAACCCCTATGACCACCCTCCCACTTCCACCTCCCAGATTTAACTAGACACCCCATGCCAACCAACCAACCCCCTATCACTTCCCACTTCCCCCTTCCAGACCGAACCAACACCCCTACCAACCCCTCCCCCCACCTATCTCCCCCCCCCCTCCCACACCGACCCCGCCCCCGACCTACAATATCGCCCATAGGAGGGCAGCTGGTAGGCTGCCACTCCCGCTAAATTTGCCGATGCCGTCGACGATGGAGAGATAGCGATGCTGGTATGTGGTTTGTCATATAAATGCTTTGATGTGTCTTCCTACGACAGACGTTGAAGTAGATATAGAGTATGCAACGTGTCAGCCGCCTGGTTTCGAAGTTGTCCATCCAGCGGTTGGGCGTGAAGGCTCGTCGCCACGCCGGTTCGGTCTCAGAGAAGGCACTGGACCTGCTCTAACTTCGGCTGCGTCTCCTAGAGATATTACTGAAGCAGGGTCACATGTTTGAGAGCAGCCAGATGGCTGACCAGCGAGGACATGCCACACCCATGCACGGCGAGGAGCTGGCCTGGAGGTCATGGCTGCGGGAGGCCGGGGCCGCAGCGAACACAGCTCCGAGCCGAGCCACTGCTGGACCGTTGGCCACCAGCTGCCGGCGTCGTCGCCGCTCTCCTCGTTGTCTCGATGTGCCTTGCTGTTGTTGTTGGGATTGTTGAGGTCGTGCACGAGCTTGCCGTAGGCGCGGGTGACGCCCAGCTGGAGCACTGACGTCAGCCAGTAGGCATAGTCCACCAGCAGCTGGACCCGCTGCTCTACCTGTTCTGTAGTGGAGAGACCCTGTCAGTCAGAGCGGGTTAGACCACACCATGTTGGTGACGTGTGCCCCGAAAGTTTACTCTGTGCAGCGGATGGTCCTCCCAGAGGGGCGTGGTCTGCGCCAGAGACGCCGTCCCAGCCATCAGCTAACGAATACACTCAGGCCGAATGCCCTCCAGTTTGCAGTCGGGCTCGATGTCTATTGTGATTACGTTGACGAGGTTGATTAAATGACGCCACAGACTGGTGCTGGTCTTCGTGCGCGACTTCAGCGCTGCCAGCGCTGCCAGTGCGTTGCCAGTCGCAGCAGGCCAACCATATCCACCCTTGACCATACCCACCAGTGACCAATCCCACCCCTCCAAATAGAAAATGTCCGATTTCTGGCACTTAATTGCAACGTTGGAGTGATTTTTGCGTTTCGTTTTTAACGCTGAAAAAAGTTTTCTTCGCTAAGGAGGGGGGGGGGACAACAAATTGCCACGATTTGCGTTCAGCGCTGCGAGACCGTCAGCTTAGCAGCGCGGTTGGCGCCCGCTCTCGAAACCACCGGCAATTTCAATCAACGTCGTCACCCGCACGAAAACATTATTTTCTTGATCTTGTTACTGGAGCTCTTGGGCGCATCGATCAAGATAGGGTAATTTATCGCTTGCAGAAGCTCTAGGGCGTACTGCGTTAGGCGTAAGGAGATACAAGAATACAAGAACCCCATAATATAAACGCAGATACAACATGTAGACATAACATAGACACCAATACAAGAAGCCTATTATTTTCTAGAAGCATAACTTCAGCTAGCTATCGCAAGGTAGCAGCACGGTCGGTCTAGGTATTATCGCAATGAATAAGGACTGAATGTCATGAGATTGACCGTTGAAGCATATGTTAGGTTAGTTTAGGTTGGGTTAGCCTATGAGCTATGGAGGTTTTGACTGCTTCGGATTTGTGGAGGTTGTGACCTGTGGAGGTTATGACCGCTTCTGAGTTGTGGAGGGTGTGACCTGTGGAGGCTATGACCTCTTCGGAGTTGTGGAGGATGTGAGTTGTAGAGGTTATGACAGCTTCGCAGTTGTGGAGGTTGTGAGCTGTGGAGGTTATGACCGCTTTACAGTTGTGGAGGTTGTGAACTGTGGAGGTTACGACCTCTTTGGGATGTTGAATTTGTGATTTGATTTGATTTGATTTGATTATTTGGGCTTAGGGGCGCATTAACTGCTACTGGTTATGTAGCGCCCATATCTCACTTTTCACGGCATTCCGCTTAGCGGAATGGGTCTATTTTTGGAATGGATATATTACGTGTAGCTGAACAGCCGATATATATCGATATAGTTGACCTGTTTGGACGATTTACGAATTGTCAACTAAAACATCACAGTAGGATAATTTATCGAAATTAGAACCGAACTGACGCCTTCGTTCCACCGTGAAGTTGGGGCAAGAAAACAGTATGTGGCGAACCGTCATGTGAACCACATCGGGAACAGCGTGGCTTCGCCTCCCTTCTCAGAATGTAACCGTGCGTTGCATATGTGTGCCCTATGCGCAGGCGTGCCAGAATCACCTCTTCTCGCCAACATTTTTTCAGCGATGACGTCCACGGTGTCAGAACTGGTTTTATTGATCGAAGTTTGTTCAAAACCTGACGATTCCAGCTTTCTCGCCACTTTCCTTGGAGGAAAACATTTACTTTTGAATAGTAATCTCTGGCGGGGAGTGGTAAAGCTCGAGTCCTATGTGACTGCGCGGCATGCTTGGCAGCAGCGTCGGCCAGCTCAGCCACCAAGCCAGTTGAATTTGTGGAGGTTATGGCCTATGGAGGTTGTGATACGCTGTCCGCGCCCCAGCACAGTAACCAGTGTGCGGCTGCCGTCAAAGCGCGTCGCACGGCGGTGCATTCACAATGGCCGCCACTCCCCTAGCAGCGCCATCGACAACACTCAAGGCAGCCGCCGGCGTCGTTCGTCGCCGCCGACAGCGCACCGGCGTCCCGCCGACATCGGTGGTCGGTCGTCGACATCGCGCCGGCCGGCAGAGCGAGCCGAGCGCCGCCGCCGACAGGAGCGGCGCAGCCACGGTCCCGTCCGCGGCTGCGACAACCAACCGGACCGGGCAGGTGAGTGGTTCGGAACGCAAGGTGCGACAAGCATGCGGTCGGCGCGGTGGGCGGTGGTCGTGTCGGCGCTGGCGGCGACGCTCGCCATACGCTACACCGACCCGGTCCGCTGGAAGATGGCCAACCGCACGTGTGACGCCACACCGGCCGAGCTGCCGGGCCTGTCGCGCACCTTGTGCGCCCTGTACGCCGTGCGGTACAACGCGTGGGGCATGCGCTACGACGCCGCCGCCGACAGCCACTCGCGCTGCCAGGTGTGTCGGCGGGCGCCGTTGCTCGATCTGCAGAGCGAAAGTCGGCCCACCTACCTGCGCGCCATGCCGCGCTGGCTGGGCATCGGCGGCTTTTGCTACGAGCCAGACGAGTGTCAAATCGTCAGCGGATTCTGCAACACCTACGGCCATTGCCGTTGCTGGGAAGACTTCGACAAAACCTGGGGCAACCAGCACCGCTGCTTCCGCATGTATGACGGCTTCCGCACGCTCAACGCTACCGAGAACGCCACGACGGACCCGACCAACACGACGGCGCCTTGGTCGGCCGACTGCAGCGACGGTAACAGCAGCGACGAGGTGCTGTTCGGCATCGGCATCATCAACGACACGGACACGCCGGCTGGCAACGTCAGCGTCGTCAAGTGCGCGCGGCTCGGCAACGGCTTCTGGCTGGACGGGAAGTCGACGCACGATTCGGCCGTGGATGACGATGGCTGGAAAACCACGTCGCTGTGCGCCGAGAACACGGTGGCCACAGCCGTGCGACTGGCCGCCGATGGCCGGCCGGCCGCGCTGCGCTGCACGCCCGTCGCCACCGCCTGGTACACGCTGCAGTGCCAGACGGTGCCGGTGCAGCAGCTGGCCGTGACGCGCCAGCAGCTGCTGGAGCCGCAGCACACCTGGCCGGCCCAGTGCAGCTCGAGCCACCAGTTCGCCGTGCAAGGAGTCACCGCCAGGAACGGCATGCTGAGCGAGCTGCTCTGCTGTCGCATCATGGAAGACCTCTACGTGCACCAGCCGGCGGTGTAAGGCACACCGTCACGGCCTGATCCACACGTGCCCAGATCCGACGTGGCCATCAGCGGTATAGATGTTCTGCAGCAGCACTCCAGATCCAGCACCTGCACACTTCACCTGTCGAGGCGCTTGCTCAGCAGCTAGTGGAACAGCGCGCCTCTCATCGTCGGGTGCAGGCGCAGGCAGGCTACTGGCACCCAGCCTGTCCATACTGGCAGGCTACTGGCACCTGGCCTGTCCATACTGGCAGGCTACTGGCACATGGCCAGCCCGTACTTGTACGCTACTGGCACCCAGCCTGTCCATACTAGCACCTGACCAGCCCATCCTGGCAGGCTACTGGCACCTGGCCAGCCCGTCCTGACAGGCTACTGGCACCTGGCCTGCCCATATTGGCAGGCTACTGGCACCTGGCCAGCCCGTACTGGCACGCCATTGGCACCGGGCGTGGTCGGTTGCAGTGGTGATCACTCAGAGGCTGCAGGCACCTAGTCTGCCCGTGCTGGCATGCTACTGGCACCTAGCCTGCCCGTACTGGCAGGCTACTGGCACCTGGTGTGGTCGGTCGCAGTGGTGGTCACTCAGAGGTTTGCAGGTCAGGGCAGGCTACTGGCACCTGGTGTGGTCGGTCGCAGCAGTGGTCACTCACCGCTACAACCGACCACGCAGTGTTGAGATCTCAGTGTTGAGATGTGGCCGTTGCACAGTCACCGGTCACCCCAGATGCATTTGTGTTGCAACATGATCAGACAGGCCAATCCAAGGCAATTGAGCTGATTGAAGTCACCGAACTATATCCACACATGTATCTGGTTGTCAATCAGACTAAAATGGCCAACCTGATCGATGATCACAGCGTGAGCGGACCTGACTGATTAAATAAATTATCGTGTTTTCGCCAGCGACGGAATTTCTGTTACCAGCAAAATGATAAGCATGCCATACAATTGACAACCTTCGTCAACATATTTTACAATTTGTGCTACATTACTTCACGTCCACATGTTTGATGTTAGAGGTATCGCGTCATGTTTCACTAACGGAACCAATCCCATTACCAACATGATGGCAAACACATTCCGCAGTTGAGTGCAGTCTGCCCGGTCTTAATGGTTCACGTCGTTCGTAATCAGGTTATCGCTGAGCTAGTTGTTCCATCTCACGGAGTGCTCTTTCTCAACTCCGGGTATTTATGTCTGTAACCCTGGACAGGTTGAAGGATCCATCGCAGATCGGGTACTTCTTTGGCAGATGGTGTACGTGTGAACACTGTGCAATTAAAGCGACACCTCGTACGACGTCGCCGTTAACGACTTCAACTTCATCTATAAACGTATGTAGCTTATTATATCCATCGTACTCGTGCTAATTTCTGCAATCATGTTCATTCAACCAATCGTAGCTTACGTGAAGAATGACGAAAGTGAACCACGACTGGTCGTCGATCAGATCCTCTAATGTATTGGTTTCACCTACGAATACAGAGCCCCTTTGAGTTCTTATGTCGCTGGGATCCTTCTCAAGCACTGCGAAGTAACTATCTTCGTTAAGGTATCGCCTTCTGAGCCAGAATGAAAAACTAGTCAGCTCCGGTTGCGGATTTCACAGATGGCGTCTCATGACACGAAGGGCGGGGTCAGCCAAACCAGGCCAGACGTCCGTCAAAAAGGCTTCACTGCCAGACGGAATGACCGACCACTGCCGAACAGACAACATTTCCCGTCCTTTGCCCACACTGTTGCGTGATGAACGCCCATTTCTCATCAAACCACTTTTAATTTTTCTCCGCAACACAAACCTTTTTCAAGATGCATAAACTGAATGATACAGCAGAACTTTTTTCGCTTTTTTCATTCACAGCACGAAATAACCCAAGGAGGCCGAAGTACCATATTCAATAAAACAAACCCGCAAGCCGATGATCGCAATACCCTGCGAGAAGCATGACGCCGGTTTGGTGCCCCTCCCCCTCCTCAGGATCGCCACGCTTTGTCACCACGGTCCCGGACGTCCTCGCCTGACCCATGCCATGAGAGCCTGCTGTTCCTGAGGATGCTGAGTCACGGTGAGTCGCCCACCGAGGCTGCTGGAGACACGGGGAACATTCGGGTGATAAATCGGCTGCTTCTGGAATGTGCCTGCCTGGTTGGTCGAACTCAGTATTCATTTTCAAGCTTCACGTGCGGGACGTTGACCACTCCAGGTGTTCGTCTCAGGGTCACAGTAGCGCCTCTTAAGTCCGCTGTACAGCCTTCAATTGTCGTCATGTAGTCAGGGGTCATGTGACATCTCACCACGGCACATCACGTTTCAATATAATACGAGCAAAAACAAACATTGAAGCGTTCGTGTTTTGCACAATCAGAGCAGAGTGTCACGCCGTGGTATCGAAGTGGTCGCCTGGGTTGTTAATATGTCCGTAGCGATAACGCACGGTTCCAGAAACTGGTCAGAAACTTCAACTTCCCGGATAATTATCTGTCACGGGCGATCTTGAGACGCGCGAGAATGCTGTACTTTGTCAACGTCGCATAACAAAACTCAATGGACTATTTAATATAGGCATGTTGCTAGTATATTCCAATGATACACGTAGTTAGACAATGCAAACACACAATATTACAAATATGGGCGCAATAATACGTTGGCGACGTAAAACACATGTCCAAATCACTTCCCGATTATGAACAAAACATCTAGAGGCACCGAAACAACTGGCTGGTGCAGACGTCTACATACTGTCATTTGTACTCGGGTATTCTTTAACGGTTAGCCATGCCGTGCAATGCTGTACTGTGCTCAGTGTGTCATGTTCCGAAAACCACAACCAGCTTCTTCACTCCACCGCAACTCTTGGCGCCCGCTGCACGGAACTGTTTATGCATGACGAACTATTCACGACTCTGCATATTTGCCAGCCGGCCCGCGCGCTAGACCTCGGTCAATGTGATCCCAATCGTCGCGTGCTTCTTCTCGCGGCACTCGAACTCACTTCGGCCTCTCACTATGTAAACATTATCAGCGTGATGCCTGGACTTCGCTCGATGATGCCTGGACTCGTGATGCCTGGACTTCGCTCGATTTATGGCATCATTTGGCACTTACCACACTGGCACTGTACTGCATTAATGTCTTACCCGAGCCGGCATACGCCTGCCACCACGCATTTTTTTCTTCCAAAGGTGACCCTCGCTATATTTATTTTCACAACAGACCAGTCCAGGCTCTGTCCTCCGCATCGCAAACAGCTTCGACCTCCACGTCATGTCCCCTGGTGTTCCCGCATCACGTGCTCACACCGTGAGCAAACCGTATATATACAGAACCCCGACGACCAGAGGTTAGGGAAGCTTAGGAAGGCAAGCTTGGCACACCTCCGAGAGCGAACCGTCCTGCAGTCGCTCCCGTGACTACCGACTACTAGACCGACGGTACGGTGTTGTTGTGTGCTCGTTGTGAAGTGCGAACAACCGCACTCAGCGTCGACAGACTGCGCTATCTAGCAAGATCAACCGTAAGCCATCAGTGTTTGAGTCTAGACTATCTGCACGGCACGAGCTCTGACTGTTGACTCTCATTGACTATAAACATTCTGTGCCATCTGGTCAGTCTGCTGAGTGGAGGCGCACACTCGATTTGGCCTCCGGCACGTCGTCAGTAAGAAGCATAGAAGACGATTGGTACTTGGACGACCTCTGAACAATTCCCAAGTTTTCAGATAGCAAACAGTCTTCGGCAAGAAGAGCAGACGCGGGGCTGTCTACTGGTGACAGTGGATTGCTTTACTCCCCGCATTTTCTTATTCATGAACTGTAAAAATTAAAACCAGACTCGCCCATATCTGAACAACACACATTTGACCGCGCTTGGATCCCACCGCGCCACCATCGACTGACCCGTTGTGAGGGGAGGTGTTCTTTTCCAGCCAGTGACAGACGGACAGATAAGTATGTCACGTGAGGTCACTGCTGTACGATACCTCATTGGCATGTCACGTGATACACCATTGGCATGCCACGTGAAGCCACTGCTGTACGATACACCATTGGCAATCACGTGATACACCATTGGCATGTCACATGAAGCACTGTGTACGATACACCATTGGCATGTCACATGAGGCCACTGTTGTACGATACACCATTGGCATCTCACGTGAGGTCACTGCTGGACGATACACCATTGGCGTGTCACGTGATACACCATTGGCATGTCACGTGAAGCACTGTGTACGATACATCATTGGCGTGTCACGTGAAGCACTGTGTACGATACACCATTGGCGTGTCACGTGATACACCATTGGCATGTCACGTGAAGCACTGTGTACGATACATCATTGGCATGTCACGTGAAGCACTGTGTACGATACATCATTGGCGTGTCACGTGAAGCACTGTGTACGATACACCATTGGCGTGTCACGTGATACACCATTGGCATGTCACGTGAAGCACTGTGTACGATACATCATTGGCAGGTACGCACTGTGTACGATACTCATTGGCGTGCACGTGATACACCATTGGCTGTAAGGCACTGTTGTACGATACACCATTGGCGTGTCACATGATACACCATTGGCATGTCACATGAGGCCACTGTTGTACGATACACCATTGGCATCTCACGTGAGGTCACTGCTGGACGACACACCATTGGCGTGTCACGTGATACACCATTGGCATGTCACATGAGGCCACTGTTGTACGATACACCATTGGCATTTCACGTGAGGCACTGCTGGACGATACACCATTGGCGTGTCACGTGATACACCATTGGCATGTCACGTGAAGCACTGTGTACGATACATCATTGGCATGTCACGTGAAGCACTGTGTACGATACATCATTGGCGTGCCACGTGATACACCATTGGCATGTCACATGAGGCCACTGTTGTACGATACACCATTGGCATCTCACGTGAGGTCACTGCTGGACGACACACCATTGGCGTGTCACGTGATACACCATTGGCATGTCACCTGAAGCACTGTGTACGATACATCATTGGCATGTCACGTGAGGTCACTGCTGGACGATACACCATTGGCGTGTCACGTGATACACCATTGGCATGTCACGTGAATCACTGTGTACGATACACCATTGGCGTGTCACGTGATACACCATTGGCATGTCACGTGAAGCACTGTGTACGATACACCATTGGCGTGTTACGTGATACACCATTGGCATGTCACGTGATACACCATTGGCATGTCACGTGAAGCACTGTGTACGATACACCATTGGTGTGTCACGTGATTGTAACCGCCCACTTAATTCGCCTGTGGACAGCCCCACGTCTCCTCTCGTCGGCGACTTCCTGCCTGTGAATATAGGTGCTGTGCCGATGTCGTCCAGTGCCCAGTCGTTTTCTATGGCTCGTACCGACGACGTGCCTGAGGCCAGGTCAATGATTCGCCTCCACTCAATCGATGGGCCAGACGGTAGAATGTGTTTATAGTCCATTAAAATGAGTCAAACAAACAATACACCTTGCGCCTCTCTGATAGTCTAGTGATGCAGATGCAACTCACACAGGTCTTGTGGTGGTTGCGCTATACTTGATAGCGTGTCAGCCGACTCAGAGGAACGCGGTAAAGACTTTCGTCACTTCAACACAGCACAACACAACACAACAACACGTTCAGAGTCTATCGTCACGAGAGCGAGTGCAAGACGACTCGCTCCCGGAGGTGTTCGCAGCTTGCCCTCCTAAGTTTACCTAACCTCTGTTCAACGGGGCCCTGTGTATATAGGGCTTGCGCTGGTTGCAGGAACGCTGCGTAGCTGAGATAATTGAATTCTGCTGCTCGTGCAGCTTCTGATAATTGCCTATTGGTGCCATCTAGAATTTCGGGCGAGCGTGCGGGAGACAATACATCATTGGCCATAATTGGCAATGACGGCCAAGAGGCCAGAGCTTGCAGAACAGAAGCGTTTTTGGTTTGCAGGCGATGCGACGAAGTATCTAAACAGTTCCATAAATAACGGAGGTGCGAGTGGTTGCGTGCGCGAGATTTAGAGATTTATGTGACTGGGCAATAATTGGCAATAACGGCCAATAGGCTGCAAAAGGCTGCAAAACAGAAGCGTTGGGCTGGGGAGTCGCAGTCGGCAGTTTTGCCGGAGTACAGAGTCGCGCGGCGTGACACGACCTGGCCTGGCGAACCGTTACATGATACACCATTGGCATGTCACGTGATACACCATTGGCATGTCACGTGAAGCACTGTGTACGATACACCATTGGCATGTCACGTGAAGCACTGTGTACGATACACCATTGGCGTGCCACATGATACACCATTGGCATGTCACATGAGGCCACTGTTGTACGATACACCATTGGCATCTCACGTGAGGTCACTGCTGGACGATACACCATGGGCGTGTCACGTGATACACCATTGGCATGTCACGTGAAGCACTGTGTACGATACACCATTGGCATGTCACGTGATACACCATTGGCATGTCACGTGAAGCACTGCTGGACGATACACCATTGGCATGTCACGTGATACACCATTGGCATGTCACGTGAAGCACTGTGTACGATACACCATTGGCGTGTCACGTGATACACCATTGGCATGTCACGTGATACACCATTGGCATGTCACGTGAATCACTGTGTACGATACACCATTGGCGTGTCACGTGATACACCATTGGCATGTCACGTGATACACGTGAAGCACTGTGTACGATACATCATTGGCGTGCCACGTGATACACCATTGGCATGTCACATGAGGCCACTGTTGTACGATACACCATTGGCGTGTCACGTGAGGCCATTGTTGTACGATACACCATTGGCATGTCACATGAGGCCACTGTTGTACGATACACCATTGGCGTGTCACATGAGGCCACTGTTGTACGATACACCATTGGCATGTCACATGAGGCCACTGTTGTACGATACACCATTGGCGTGTCACGTGATACACCATTGGCATGTCACATGAGGCCACTGTTGTACGATACACCATTGGCATGTCACGTGAAGCACTGTGTTCGATACATCATTGGCGTGCCACGTGATACACCATTGGTATGTCACGTGATACACCATTGGCATGTCACATGAGGCCACTGTTGTACGATACATCATTGGCATGTCACGTGAAGCACTGTGTATGATACACCATTGGCGTGTCACGTGAAGCACTGTGTACGATACATCATTGGCGTGCCACGTGATACATCATTGGCGTGCCACGTGATACACCATTGGCATGTCACATGAGGCCACTGTTGTACGATACACCATTGGCATCTCACGTGAGGTCACTGCTGGACGACACACCACTGGCGTGTCACGTGATACACCATTGGCATGTCACGTGATACACCATTGGCATGTCACGTGATACACCAATGGCATGTCACGTGATACACCATTGGCATGTCACGTGATACACCATTGGCATGTCACGTGAAGCACTGTGTACGATACGTCATTGGCGTGCCACGTGATACACCATTGGCATGTCACGTGAAGCACTGTGTATGATACGTCATTGGCGTGCCACGTGATACACCATTGGCATGTCACATGAGGCCACTGTTGTACGATACACCATTGGCGTGTCACGTGATACACCATTGGCATGTCACATGAGGCCACTGTTATACGATACACCATTGGCATCTCACGTGAGGTCACTGCTGGACGACACACCATTGGCGTGTCACGTGATACACCATTGGCATGTCACGTGAAGCACTGTGTACGATACATCATTGGCGTGCCACGTGATACACCATTGGCATGTCACATGAGGCCACTGTTGTACGATACACCATTGGCATCTCACGTGACGTCACTGCTGGACGACACACCATTGGCGTGTCACGTGATACACCATTGGCAGACGGAAATAAAGGAGGCGACGTCAATGATATCACTTAATGACATGCAATCGGGCCAACAGTTCTGTTCGAGTGGCTGCACTTGAAAGAGGTCCGTTGTTGGAACGGGAACACAACCGGCTGAAGCTTCAGTTTCTGGAAACTGAGGTCAAAGCCATCACAAGACCTTCATCAACGGGAAAAAAATGTGCTTCACACGACCTGATTTGTTCACATGACAAGGGGAACAAAACAGCTCCTGGGTGCGCTCCGAGTGATGTGGTGCACGTGATGTAGTGCCACGTTCCAGTACTCATCCCCACGTGACGCCCCTGTAACACAGGTGTTTGTAGGGGCTGGCTACGCAAATAACGCACAGGTGGCTCAGCTGCAGATGCAGGTGGAACCTGCCATGGTTGACGAGCTCACAAACCGGCCGGAAAACCTCCTGTCTGCCGAATCCGGCATTCGGCCGTGAAATACGACCCCGCCGGCGGTTTGTCGCCGCACATCGCCGAAGGGCGAAGACGGAGCGAGTTTCTCGCCACTGAAGGTCAACGGCCGCGGAATGTGAGCTCGGAGCTGGTCCTCGCTGCATCTTCAGTTCACCAGGACGAGCATCGAAAGCTCGCCAGCTCAGTGGACGCAGCCGGATCCCCAGTCGAGGTCTTAAAACTCGCACGGACGGTAGTGTCGCGAGCTAAATTGTGATCCACTATACTGTGATGTTCCATAAAGCTGCATTGAGTACAGGCTAAAATGTTGTTGATTTTTGAGTACCTTATTAGTTCGTTGTTTGGACTTAGGGCAGCTCGACTGCCATGGTCGTGTTGCACCCGCAACTCAGACGGTCATCGAAATGTGCTCGAATCCAAGCTTCACATCGTGGGCGCCGTCTACATGGCGCCACAGACATTGCATGCAATGCACATCATTGAAGCTTATATATAGTTGAGAACGACACTTCAGATAGGAAATCCATCAGCGATCCCCATTGGATAATGCAAGAATTGGTTAGTTGTTAGGATTCATGGGCGCGTCGACCATAGGCTTCATCATATTTCGTTCACATCGACTTATGTCATGATAAATAATTAATGAATCATCAGCAACAACACGGTAGGTAATCAATTTACCTTGGTACGTAAATAACCTCAAATAATATTTCTGACAAGAAGCGAAGGACCTTACTCTTTTGGATAATTGGAGACTCATCCGGCATGTGCACCCCATGGAATTAAGACCCCGGATACCCAATAAACGCTAGCGAAGTAACGCTGGGAATGTTTGTAGTTGACAGCATATGTGTTCTGCGTGTGCACCCTATATCTTAATGAGGGTCGGATCCGGGAATTGTCATTGAATAGGGGTATTTGTCTGGGGGCGCCATTTCTTAGGAGGTGCACCCTGGGAAAATACCTGAATACCTGGGCGCCTTCGGCCGAAAATCCGTTTAGCCGGGGAGGGGGCGTGTACCTGAGCACACTGAAGGGGTGCTTCTGGGTGAAAAATATGAAGGGGAACACTCGAGCCTTCCCGGAGGGACGCAGGCTCCAAATTCCATGGGGACATGTCCCTGGATCCGCCGACCATCCCTGAATCCGCACGACCATCCTGCAGGGCACGGGTTGACGCTCAGGCAGGGGTGTTGCTTTATATACTTTCGAAGAGACACATCAATGTTGGCTTTGCCCACGCCAATAATTTCAAGCTTTAACATGAGACCCTATGGAGTGTGTTCCCCCCCCCCCCAATCAATTTCGGCCTGCCCATTGCCTTCATGTATTTTGACCTCCCTCCCCCTCCCCCGCCCGAATAATTTGCAGAAATCAACATCCGTGCACTCAGGATTTCCTCTTTAATTATAGTTCTTTCTATCAGCCCGGGACCTCTTCCAAGGGTGTAGCCAAGAGGGCAGGCGTGGATACAGGATTTTTCATGGAAGCCAGGATGTCTGGAGCCACCGGATGAGCCCACAGGGGTGCATTCAGCTGAAAAATTCGAGAGGGGCGCACTCGATGGTCTTGGAAGGGGGACTTCGGCCGAAAATTCACGGGGGTGCATTCACTGATTCTAAGGGGCACATTTTCTTCTGGAGGGGCGCCTTTAGCTGAAAAATTAGAAAGGGTTGCACTCGAGCCTCACTGTAGGTCCACTTTTCCTGGTAAGATGGGCGCCACCTTGCCATGAGCGGACACATGTCCCCTGTGTCCTCGGTATCTGTCTCTGCAAGGGGATGAACAGCATGGACGCGGCAGGTCGGAGTGCAGGCTTTTTGTTTTTGTTAAGTTTTTGCTTCATATATGGATATATCATCTGAAAATGATATAGTCATTTTCACCACCTAGAACGCCCCAGCATCACCACTTGTCTAGGGGGAGATGGGCACTTCTCGATAATGGTCCGTGACAGGGAGTGGCAATGGTCGGGTGCACGGGCATGCGTTGCTCACTTCCCCGCTCCAAACTCGTTCCCAGAAATCCCCGCATGGCCAGGGCACAGAACTATCCTTCGTCCCAAGCGGTGCACAACAGTAAGGCGGCTTGAAGCATGCCACAAAATTGTGTTTGATCGATGAAACGTGTTCAAGACTACAAGACTGCTTTAAGAATCGTCCGAAGCGAACAAGTCGAACATGTCCCTTTGACACGTCGACATGTAGCGGCTTGAGTGGCTACGTTTGCTCGTATGACGTGTCCGTAGGGCTTCAAAGATCCGTGCGTGCGATATGTGAGATATATTTGTTCCATCTTTAGCAGAGGCAACATGCCATCCGCTAGATATTTGTTGCGTTAAAGAAAGAGTTACGCTAATCCGGCTTATGTGGCATCCGGTTATATCAAATAAGAAAGAGAGGAAAGATGAAACGCCGGCAAGCAAGGAACGTGGCGCAAAGGGCCGATACTGCAGTGAAGTCTCGTTGGCGGTGTGATGAATCTAGTAGGCTCGCGTTGCGATAACGCCCGTCCACAGTACGGCGGAACTTTGGCGTTATATTTGCACGTTAAGACGAATCATACTTTGTAAAGCGATACCGAAAAATGATGGATGCCGACAGCAATTTGGTACACGTCTGTCGACACCAAGAACAACGATGTTTAACAGCCTGTACGATCCGAACGCTGAAGCAGCCCGGAGAGTTCTCCTTTTCGACACACTGCCGGTACCCTCGGCCATGAGGTGGCTCCACCCCCCCCTGCGGCAGCCGTAATTAGCTAACGCGTTCATGACGGACATTATAGCCCGCCGGCTATTGGCTGACCATACAAGAGCACACCTACGTCCAGCATGGCCGCTCGCGTCTACGTCACATCACACGGAGGAAATGACACACATTGGGGCGTAGCCTGGTATGTAGCGCTTATCTAAAACGGATACAGAGTCGGAACCAAGACGCTTCAATTTCACGATCTAGTCATAACATCCCGATGACAGTCGCGACCACCTGTGGGCTGATTCACCAGCCACATTCCTTTTAGCTGCGGGCCACATAGCGTAATTAAAATGAACAATGTTACAATACGTACATACACAGGTGAAACATACAGACATACATACATACATACACGACAATTAGAAGGACACTTGGAGGGTGGGCAGCATCGTAACCTGCGGAGAGGCTCCACTGCCCACCTGCGACCTGAAAAGCGAAGCGAAGGCCCGACGCCCAGGGCGAGTCGTGGGCATCGGGCCCGACCTAATATGTGTAGGTGTATGTTTGAGTTAAAGCTTGGAAAAACCTGAGAAGGTGAAAAACGAAGCAGCTTGGAAAACCCGTAGGTAAAAACCAAGCACAATTTATAAGGAGAACCGTCCGTTCTGGCCAAATTGGATCCGTATCTGCCTACCTAGTGTGAAATAACCTATATGTATGTGTTTTACGATGATGGAGATGATAGCGTTTGACTCCAAATTACTTCCTCAAGTTTGGTGCTGTGCAAAAAAAGTAAATAGTAGCCCAATGAGCTCCGGGAAGGCTTGGCTGTCACCGAGAAGGTCTGTCACCGAGAAGGTTTGGCAGCAGGGGTGTCGATTTTTGAAAAACATTGGGGGGCCGAAGTGCCAACGCACTAGACCCCCCCCCCCCCCAAAAAAAAAAAAAAACTCATCGAATTTAGCTCACTATATTTTCGGATCTCAGAAATTCCTCTTTTTTATTCCACGATGTGTATGTTTATGTTTATTCAGCATCCTCACCAACGGGGAAAATCGTGCAATAACTGATGAAGTCACATAATTAAAAGAGCAGTGCTCAGTACATGTCAGCATAACAACTCTGAGTAATAGCATGCGACTGCCGTGCCATATAGTGGGCTCGGATCTATCGCCACCGTCACCGGCACCGTTACCCTCCTCCTCACTCCACACACCGGCTTAAATAAAAATACTTCAGCGATCAGATGCAGGCTAAAACACACCGGCATTGATGGAGCATCAGAGCACAGCAGACCTGAATAGTGATGACGGTGGGTGAAAGTATTTCCTTGGTGCCTGACATTAGGGAGGGGAACTTTTCCCTTTAGTACGCCACTGCGGCTGCTCAACGTGTTTTTTTCCGCAGATTGCACGATCGAGAGTAGAAAGGCCCTTCGGATAATTTTCTTTCGGGACCAATTCTGAATTTTCCGGTGCTCTGGTCGATTCGATGGAGCCTCCTTGTGGTTTTTGTGGTGAAGTCTATTTTATAAGCACCCTGCAGGCTATTTTTGGAGCCCGGTACGTTTCTTCTGGCTCTCGGTGCGTTTTTTTTCGGTGCCTCAACAGGTTTCTTTTCCGGCGTCCGACGACTTCTTATTTTGTGGATCTTTGACGAAATTTTTGCGTCCGCAAGGTGACATTCCGGGTATATATTGGTCCTTGGGAAGCCAGCTGCAACTTGTGTGGCTCCGGCACGACGTTTTGGCCCCAGTGAGATTTTCAAGAGAAGCGGCGTTAATTTTTTTTGGTCTAAGTGCGATTTTTTGGGGCCCCGTGGTCACTTGTTTGGATCCCTTGCGGTGGCTACGACACGTTTTTGGGGGCCCAACAAGTTGTGTGGGCTTTTGGAGCCATTGTTGAGATCCCAGATTGATTTTCAGTGTCCGGACTGTTTTACATTTACCCGGCTTCATTTGTTGGGTGATCTCAACGAGACTTTTAGAGCCCCGGTGGGACCTGTCACGCCTCTAGCGTGATTTTCAGGGGCCCGGGTGATAATTCTTAGTACCCCAGTCTCAGCGTGATTTTCAGGAGGCCCCGGCCCGACCGTTTGTGGCCCCCGTCGTTACTTTCTTGAACCCCAGCACGACATTTTTTGCGGCCCCAACGTGATTTTCAGGGGCCCAGGTGCAAAGTTTTGAGGCCCCAGCGTCATTATCGGGGGCCCCTGCGCTACTTTCGGGGGCCCCCAATGTCATTTTCTGAGCCCCGGTGCGATTTTTGGTGGACCGAGTGCAATTTTTAGGGAGCACGGTGCATTTTTTTCCCCTGAACTCGGCGGATTCTTGGGGGCCCCACAACCTATCAGGAGGGGGGAGGCAACTGCCCACAATGCCCCCCTCCCCCATTCGGTATGTCACTGTGCCACGCAATGATGCAACATAGGAATCCAGGAATGGTTCATCTGTTTCATCACTCACATGTGATTTCAACTCCCCAGTTATCCAGACAGTTTGAGGAAAGTCAAACATCTGCTACATGGATCAGCAAGGATGGATTGTAAGGCAACATGGATACCATGGAATTCAAGTCAGAGTAGTTATGCTGCAATGCATACCTTCTTCAACAGACTGCTTTGGAGATGGATGAGCTCCTGAAGTTTGGTCAGGGTTGGGGTTGGAGATGGATGGAGGAACACTGTGAAGGACATAACATATGGTTCAAGAGACTTCTGTTTCCATTAACAATACAGGGGATGAAGTAACATTTTCATTGACTTCTATGGTGTCCTGAGTAAGTAGGACAATCGAGATGGCTTTCTGTTATATGCATTGTAGAAGCAATGTTATGATGTAGCTTTTATACCCCAGTGAGAATGGTATGGATTCACTCATAAGTGAATTTGCAAACATCCTGATATATCAGTTAACAACAATGCAGGGAGCTATGTGATCAACATGGTCGATGTGCCCTAAAGCCCAAATAACTAAGTAGCAATGCAGGGAATCTGCTGCAAACAGTTTGCCCATAAATTAGCCATGATATATGGCATCATACTTCCCATGCCATTTAGAATAGTGAGCTATATTTTGTGTACAAACATCAGTACATTAGAAATGTTAATTAAACGTTACACACATCAGTTCCTTACAAGTGTCAGCAATACATTTCCTTCATGTGCTTTAAGCATGATTCAAGAAAGCACTGTCATCGATTTTAAACTTGCAAAAAGAGTGGGCTGCCTGGTGTCCTGAGTGCTATTTGAGTGAATTTGCTGTCTTGTTAGTGAACTGACCACTTATTGAGATATAAGTAGGTACTTTAACTTTGCCTGCTTCTATCATGAAACATTTGTCATGTTCCAATACATCAGAAATCATCAGAATAACTTCTTGTCCATAAACCGGTGTATGCATTTCTATGAATTTTTCATATTTATTAACACTAATGATGTAGATCTGATTTGCAAATTTATTACAGAAAATATCATCAGCACAGGATTCCATTCCTGAAAATATAGTACTTTCAACATGTTATTGTTCTTTTACATTTCAACATGTTAAGTTGGGTTACATTTTGTATTGTAAAAAAAATACATTGCTTGACATTTTTACAACTTGATGTTTTGGTTTTGTTTTTCTCCAAAGGGAGCTTAGGCTAGGTTAGGTTAGGTTAGGTTATGTTGCATTTCCTTTTTATAAAAAAAATAGCTTATCCTATGTCACCTAATTCAAAACCTTTCTTGGTCACAACCTGAAGTGTAGGCATTTGTATAGAAAATGAGTGGTGCCATCATCTGAGTCACATTCATAAGCATTGCATTGAAATGATACATTCCACGAATTCATAAAACACCTTAAAACACAAATTTACCAAGATGAGCAGTAACACCATGTTCATCACATTCCTAAACATTGCATTGAAAAAAATTCAAGAAATCAGAAATTACCTTAAGCTGTAAATTTACCAAAAGGTGTGCCAACCCCCGAACGGAAATGCAACACTAGGTGCCCCAATCCTGGGGAGACATAGCACTAAGAGCAGTATAATGAAAATATTAATAAAAGTAAACTAAAAACAGCTCTTCTTGAAGACAAACGTGGTAGTTATGTCATATTAATATGGAAACCCTGAGCACAAATCAGAAAAAGGCATGGACTGGACTTGTTCAAGCTTACCTGCAAACTTCTTCAACTACTGTTCCTTTGGGAACTAAATATCAGCAAACTATTTATTCACTATTTAACATCACACCAATCTGCAGATACATCAGAATGTGCGAAGTACAAAAACGAATCAGTACGACGTCACATGAGATTGTGCTGGTTGGCATCAACTAAGTTGTGTAAGTAGCATGGTGTTTTTTTCTTATTTTTTCCTTTAACTTTCTTCTCAGCATAAAAACAGCATAGGCTATTGGAGGGGGGGGGGGCAAATCAACATTGAGGGTGCCAAGATCAACATTGGTGGGGCCATGGACCCCAAAAAAGGATACAAATCGACGCCACTGCTTCGAATAAAATATTAGAAACAAAAATTAAGCAATATATATTCGGAAAATTTTATAAATTGAACAACCGAACCCAACCTAACCGAACCTAATGTCTGCTGCTTTTGATGGAAAATTTCCGATTTTATTTTATTTTTGAAATTTTTGTTATTTTTTTTCCAGGTTAAACAATTAAACTAGCCTAACCTAGCCAAACCGGTATTATTGTGCTTTAAGGTGGTAACAAGACAAGTTTTTACACACATTTGCCTCCATATAGCAAACAAATGGGTTAGGCTTGGTTAAATTAGGTTAGTTTAGGCTTTTCAAATTGGAAAACTTGTCAAAAAAATTCCAAAAATGTTTCCCCCACAAATTTCGAATTATTTGGTAACTTTGCAGTTTAAGGTGTTCTTTTTTTCCTTTTCTAAACAATTTTTCTGCAGAATACCATGTTTATGAAGGTGACTAAGATGATTGGACCCACTTATTTTCTGTGCAAATGCTTATATTTCAGGTTGTGAAAAAATAACGCCAAAAAGGGCTTTGAGTTCGGTAACATAGCATAAACATGAATGTTTTTTTTTAAATGCAACGAAACCTAACCTAACCTAGCCTATCTTTTGATAACACAGAATTTAAAAAAAAAAATTAATATCAATAAATTTATTTTATGAAAATTATCAACCTTAACACTCGCACGTCCGGCGGTCCCCGCCAATTTCGCATGTCCGGGGGGGGGCAGATGTCTGCCCCCCCTAAGATCTCCAGAACTATGCTAGGTAGCGACAAACGGAAAACGGCGTTGGATAGCTGGTGACCAGCTCTATCGAAAGTATTTCGGTCATTTTCTCGCTCAGGTCAATATTTAGGTCACTGGGTCATCATATGTCAAATTCGACCAGATCGGGTGGAACCCTCAGATATTGGCACATATCTCGGGACCTGTAACAGATAGAAACAATGCTATTCGACAGCCCTTGAAATGTGCTATCAACATATGCTGTGTAATTTAAGGTCAGGTCAACAGATGGGTCACCGAAACTATGACCTCAGGTCAAGGTCATGGGGTACACTAGGGAGGTCATGTAATATATCAATCGACACGTCTTGGCGATGTAAGCACAATGATGGTAATTTAAGCCTTCTAGCTCAATGCGGTGCGATATAATGCGCAGAAATGTGCTAGTGATTCCAGGTGACCTCAGCTGACCTTGGTGAGGTCACTGAGCAAAAATGTCAGCGGTGACATTGAGAATAGCTTTGAACTACACGCCATAACCGTTGGAGGTCATTCCGAGAGCAAATATGTAACCAGGAAACATTTGTATATTTTACCATAGGCCTATAATGGGGAAGCCATGGCCGCGACCTGACCTCAGGTCAATGCTACAAGAAAACCGTGACATGCATATTATAGTACTTGATAATATCATGACGTGATATAAGTTTGAAATCAATCGCCCAATTATTGTGGGAGTGATGCCACTTAGAACTCCGAGGGATGTTGGATCACTTCGCATGACCTGGTGACCTGACTTGAGATGACCTAGGATCAAAAATTTCTGAGGATATGCGAAAAAGACCAATGAGCAGCCATGCGAGGTTTGGCCTTGCTAACCCGATTAGTATGGCGGCAAAGTAGGAAAAACCGCAGGGGGGGGGCAGATATCTTCCCCCCGGACGTGCGCGGGTAAAAAAAGAAACCTAACCGAGCCTAACCTAACCTAAGCTGCTTTTGAATAATTTTGTTGTGAACATGTTTATAATTTTCTGGGGGAAACTTTTGGGTATTATTGTGCTTTAAGGTGGGAACAAGAAAAGTTGTATGGGAGCTGTATGACCAACGCAGTCAATGCGGCCGGAAACCAAAATAACCAACCAACCAACCAATACAAGTTTTTGCACACATTTGTCACCATAAAGCAAACAAATGGGTTAGGTGTGGTTAGGGTAGTTTGGTTTAGGTTTTTAAGTTGGAAAATTTGTCAGTTTTGTTTTCTTCAAATTAAAATAAAATGAATTTGCACCGAAAATAAGTGGTCCCATCATCTTAGTCACCGTAATGAACATGGCATTCTGACGAAAAATTCAAACAACCAAAAAATCACCTTAAACTGCAAATTTACCAAGAATTTTGTATTCAACAGCAACTTATGATAGGTTAGGTTTGGCTGTGTTAGGTTCTTTAAACTTTGAAAATTGTAAAATGCTTTAACCGTCTCATGCGCAGTGAAATTGAAACACGCCTGATGCTACCAATTTCTTGAATGTAAGAGAAAAAAGAACTATGACGTCACGAAAACTTGAAGGCGAACTTTGGTGTACCTTCTAAGGTAATAGTGGGTGACACATTTAATGCGGGCTGCCAGACACTGGTCTTGTATGACTATAGGGTTTGTTTTGGAAGTCATGTGTGGCCATAGCTTAATACCTATTGTTTTTCAGGAATATCAATTATAATGAGGTGTCTATGGCTTCTTGCTATATGGCTTCTTGCTGACTTTTCTCTCATGTTTTCATAGGCCGGCAGATTGCTCACACTTTGATTTTGTTGGTTCAGTTTGAGACTGGGTTGCCCCATAATTGGGCATGTAGGTAGGTAGGTACCTACCTATGTACCTACCTAGGTAGGTACCTTGGTAAATATCAAGCTGATGGTGTGATGGGTAGGTTGCTAAATATAATTATAGTTTGTATATCCACAATCTCAATGATAACCAAGATTTGCATGCAAGTTTGACAATGACTGGAAATTGAGAATGGAATTTTAATGATGTTCAAGCTCCATATGCATGTGGTTTTGCCATTGGTGGTGTGTACAAACATCAGTATGACCATGCAATTGTTGTTTAGTTGCTTAGCAGATTTTCTTTCAGACAATCTGGTTTAAAATGCGTCAGCATCGCTAATCTCAACATTTTGTGATGTAAGCTGTACTTCCACAGTGGAGATAATTCCAGCTATTTTGTTTGTTTTTGCACACAATTTTACATTTTTCAGCAAAAGGTGGAGGGTCAGTCCACTATCTAATCCAAATCTGTTTCTTTTCAGTACAAAATGTGCTGGTTAAGATCAATGTTTCTACTTAGCATGGTGGTTTTCATTTTTTTCCCTTTAGCTTTCTTATCAGCATAAAATAGCATAGGTTATTGGGGGGGGGCAAATCAACATTGGGGGGCCAAGATCAACATTGGTGGGGCCATGGCCCCCACAAAAGGATACAAATCGACGCCCCTGCTTGGCAGTGAAAGTAGAATCCGATGTTAGGCAATGTGGGAAAGAAGGGGGCGACATTGTAATTGGTAGGCAGGGCACATAAGTAAGAAATGTTCCACAGAGTTATGCACATCACACATTTGGCAAGGCGGAGCGCGGCGAAGTTGGCGGAGGAGGAAATCATGTGTGAGTTTTGTGTGCCCGAGTCTGAGCCGGGCAAGGAGGATCTCATGTGTGTGTGTGTGTGTGTTGTCGGGAAGAGGGCCATTTGGCGAGAAGGGGTTTAATGTGGTCTAAATGTGTAGTGTTGTGGTTCCAGCATTCCTGGATATGTGCTAAATAATTGGTTGGTGAGGGACAAAAGGTCACTGGGGCGAACTGGAAGGATGGGGGCGGGTGGGAGGTCGATAGCTCGACGAGCGAGCTCATCCGCCCGCTCGTTGCCCGGAATTCCCATGTGGCCAGGGACCCAGAGCAGTGTGAGTTGAAGGTGAGCATGCTATGTGTGATAGAGTTGACGGATAGCGTGGAGTGTGGGGTGCGTAGTGTTGTGTATGGCTGCGAGAGCGTCGATGAATGAACGTGAGTCGGTGCAAATGATGGTTGGTGTGGTGATGTTGTGATGAATAATGTGATGTAGACAGGTGAAGATTGCGACTAACTCTGCAGCGTAAACCGAGTGGTGTGGTGTTAATTTTGTTTGGCCAAAGTTGGGTCCACCGCACCAGGCGGCTCCCGTACCGTCTGTGGTACGGGAGCCATCCGTGTAGAAGTATGTGTAATGGGGATGGGTTGCTTGATATTCGAAAAATGTTAGTTGAGTTTCGAGAGCGGGGGGAAGTATTTTTGTTTTATTTTGCCGGAAGAGATATTCGAGATTGGGGTGATACATGTGCCAAAACTGGAGTAGGGGAGGCAATTTGCCGGGGATTACCTTGGGGAATTTGGGTGGGAAAGTAAGGACATGGTTTAAATGTATGGCAATATTGTGTTTGTTTCTATTATAAGAACGTCGAACGGGAGGTTTAGAGAGTGCTAGACTGGCAGGGTGGTTGTGCTGTGTTGTGGTCCGAAAGTGGTATCTAACTAGTTGGAGTGTTCTGCGGTGTTGCAAGCTTGGGAGGTGGGCTTCAGCCCGGAGACTAGTGATGGGCGTGGTGTGGTGTGTTCCGGTGATGAGGCGAAGTGCGTGATTCTGTATGCGTTCAAGTATTGCGATGTGTGTAGCAGATATATGATCGAAGATAAACGCATTGTATTCCAGGATTGAGCGGATCAGAGCAATATACATTGTGTTGAGGGTAGCCCTGTCTGCACCCCAGTCGCGACCGGAGATGCAGCGCAGGAGATTTAGGCGTTTTGCGCAACGTTGTTTCAGATAAGCAATATGGGGGCCGAAACAAAGACTTTTGTGTAGTACGATGTCAAGATAGGTGAAGGTGGTTTGGTGAGGGATAATTTGGTCGCGATAACGGAGCGGTGTAAGAGGAGGGATGTACGAGTGGACCCCGGAGAAAAGCATTGTGACGGATTTAGCGGGGGAGATTTGCAGTCCCCAGAGGGAGCACCATTAATCAATTTGATTCATGGCGCGCTGCATGAAATAATTTGCTCTGTCTGCCGATGGGTGCGTGCACCAGATAGCCAAATCATCGGCGTAAATGGAGTATGTTAGACAAGGGGCAATTTTGTGGAGGTCAGCGAGAGCATCATTGATCATGATGAGAAAGAGGGTGGGGGATAACACGCTGCCTTGTGGGACGCCTTGATCAAGTTTTTGAGGCCGGGAATGGATGTTGCCGCAGCGGACGGTGAAAGTTATATTAGCGATAAAGTTGGTGATACATTTTTCCATTCTGCCTCTGATGCCAATACGATGTAATTTGACTCGAAGGGCCGAACTGTGTACTTTACTGAATGCTGATTTTAAGTCGAGAAAAAAGTGCGACGGTTTCATGCTTTTTTTTCATGAAGCCGCGCTGCATGGAGTCAACTATTTGGATGAGGTTGTCAGCGGTGCTGTGTCTGGGTCGAAAACCGCTTTGAAAGGGGGAGATAATTTCGTTGTTCTCGAGGTGGACTCTGATTCGTCCATTGATCATGCGCTCAAATATTTTAGGGGCACAACTAGTGAGAGAGATAGGTCGATAGCTAAAGGGAAGGTCGCGAGGTTTGCGAGGTTTGGCGATAGGAACGATAGTGCTAGTAGACCAGGAGGGGGGGAAGGTGCCGTCAGTCCATAGTTGGTTTAGTGCCGAAAGGAGGTTGTCTTTTCCGGAGTCGGATATATTTTGGAAGAAGGGGTAGGGGGGGGGTCCTGGAGGGGCGGCGCGATCCCGAGGGGGCGCGGCAGCCGTTCGATTCCGAGGGGGAGGCGGAGGCGCCTGCGACGGGATCAGGGCGCAAGGCCGGTGCGGGGTTGGAGGGGGTGAGCGGGTGCTCGGTGTGCGTGGGCACACGGGGCAGCGGGCGGGCGGTCGCCTCGGCCGGGGTCGGCCAGAGGGGTTGGAGGAGCGGTTCGTCCCAGGCAGAGGTTGGCCTCTGCGTCGAGGACGGTGCTGGGGGGGGGCTGTCCGGCGCTGTTGCTGCTGCTCCTTCGCAGCCAACCAGACTGGGCAGCGGGGGCATGAGGCGGGGTGTGGGCCCGCGCAGGCTGCGCATCGTGGCTCCTGGGCCTCGCACTGGGCCGTGGTGTGTGCCTCCGCACAGTGACCGCACACCGGGTTGCGGGCGCGGCAGACCCTACTGTGGTGGCCACGCCGCTGGCAAAACCCACAGCGTTTGGGCGGTGGAGTTCATGGGCGGCAGGGGTACCGGAGGTACCCAGCGTAGAGGTGCGTCGGCGGGGCAAGCGTCATATACCCCACTTTGAGTAGGGGGCTCGGGGTCGATGCGGAGGGGCGTCCAAGACGGACGACTTCACATACCCCTTGGGGGGTCAGCTCGTCCAGGAGCTCCTCCTCTGGGAGGTGTGCTAGCTCCGGGGCATAATACACCGTCACGAATGAGTTGTTGAGGCGGTCTGCGACAACCACCCCAACAGGGTGAGCCAGGAAATGGCTCAGCTGGAGGAGGGCCCTGGCCTGGGTTGGGTCACGCACCCTTACCAATAGTGCGCCCGACGGGATGGTTCAGGCCGACACTACTCCCGTCCACCTATCCTTGGACGGGATAGGTGCCACGGCAAAGGGCGCACTATTGCCCTTTGCCACCTATCCTTTATCACGGCAAAGGGCGACGTGCGGTCCCAGGACCCCTCCTTCCGTGTTACCAGCACGAAGGATTCCCCGTCGGGGGATCTCGCGGTGGCGGGGCTCGGGCTCCGGGGCGCGGCCGGCGTCCGCCCTCCGGGGGAAGAGGTCCCCGGGCATGCCGGGGCGGGGTTGGTACCCTGAGGGGAGAGGGGAGGGGTGTGTGAGTGTGGTAAGGGCGCCCTGAAGGGGTGCTGCAAGGAGAAGTGTGAAGAGAACTGTCGTGCGAAAGGGAGAGAGAGACACAGTGTTTGGAGGGATGGGAGTAGCAGAACAGAGGCGGGCGCAGTCACGGTCCAAGACCGCTAACCAGATCCTTTAAACCAGAAAGGTACCTCTGTTCGGCTCTAATCTACTCGGTGGATGGGGAAAACAAAAGTCGAGGCTAGCCGCTGACAATTCGGTTTCCCGACGGTGCTCGAGAGCACCGCTGGGGCTGAAGGGGAGTGAAAGGGGGGCTACGCCGGCTAATCCGGCGAGCAACCGACTAGTGGCGTCAGCCGGCTAGTCCGGCTAACAGCCACCTAGTGGTTCGGGTGACTGAGCTTCCCGTAGATGTCCAAATAAGGACACCTACGAGACAGCTGGGAGAGGGTGGGCGGGGCCTTGGGACAGCGGGCAGCTTCTTTGCTCGATCACCAGTGAATCAGCGAAACACCAGGTCTTGTAGAGCTTCTCTTTTTTGCCATCTGTGAGAGAGAGAGAGAGAGAGAGAGAGAGAGATAGAGATAGAGATAGAGATAGAGATAGAGATAGAGATAGAGATAGAGATAGAGATAGAGATAGAGATAGAGATAGAGATAGAGATAGAGATAGAGAGAGAGAGAGAGAGAGAGAGAGAGAGAGAGAGAGAGAGAGAGAAGAGAGAGAGAGAGAGAGAGAGAGAGAGAGAGAGAGAGAGAGAGAGAGAGAGAGAGAGAGAGAGAGAGAGAGAGAGAGAGAGAGAGAGAGAGAGAGAGAAGAGATGGCAGAGCAACACACTGTAATGGCCCCCGAGTCCGAGTGCGGTTCGGCAGCAGCAACCCGCGCGCCGACGCAATCAGAACGTGGTCACGGGGACACTGGCGAGCGGCCAGTTTCCGGGGTCTCGTGTTGCACCGCTCGGCGCGTCGGTTCGGCGGCACGTGCGCCAGTGCTCTAGTTGCTACAAGCAGTGAGTTACGACAGACATACAAGCCATGACGAACCATAACAAGCAACGACATCATGACAAAAAGAGAAGGGCGGTCGGGGTGGGAGCGTCGCTCTGCTCGGGTGTGCATCTTCTCCGCCCGGCGGTGCGTCACTGCTGTCGGCCTGTTGTGACGCGTCCATCGCATGATGATCGTTTTCTCGTCAGCTCCTCCACCGCCTTTCCGTGGTGAGGGTGACCTTGTCGGCCCTGGTGTGCCGCTCCGTTGCCGTATCGGCCCCTCTGCCGCTCGTCTGTGGTGAAGGTGACCCTCTCGGCCGGTTTGTGCCGCTCCGTTTTTGTTCGCTGTTTTAACCTCATTTACTCGTTTTCTTGTAATTCGCATTTAATCTTGTCTACGCTCACAGACACCCAATGGTTACGCTTCGATGTGATTCGGGGATCAATGATTCAGGGCGGGTCAGTGTCACCCCTTAGCGTAAGCAAAGCGACACCCCTCCGGGTGTACGACTGTTCACCTCTGGACTGCCGCCATAAAGCAATGTTTTGCTGGGTCGGCGTGATGTTTATAGATGGCGAGAAATTCAAACGGTCGTCTGTTTTAGCACTGTGCCAATACAGCTGTTTGTACTGTAGCGAGGGTGGTTTACTCGGGCACCTGCCGCATTGGTACGTCAATTTGTGCCGCAGTTGTTTGGAGAACAGCGACTGGAGACCGGCGCCACTGGACGCATGGGCACGAGGCGTGCTGGTGAACAAAGAGGAGTAAGAGAGGAAGTGGGTCGGATGGCCGCTATATCGGCGGCCGGTGGTCGTCTGGTTACCGGACGTCCCCATGCACATGGGCGTGGCCACGGTGGGGGCCGCAGGGAACGTGTCCACCTCCCCCTCTCAAACTTCATCATATTGAGCATTAGGCCTACAGTTTACACTTACCCCTAAGGCGCTGCATGAAAAAAAACATCGGCCTACAAACGCACTTGTGTCTCGTACCCAAAATCCGTGGCGACGTCCATGCCCGACCCTACCCTTCCTTCACTCGATGCGTGCCAAACCCTCCCCCTCCTGCACTCGATGGGTACCAAACCCTTCCCCTCCTCCACTCGATGGGTGCCAAACCCTCCCCTCCTCCACTCGATGGGTGCCAAATCCTCCCCCTCCTCCACTCGATGAGTGCCAAACCCTCCCCCTCCTCAACTCGATGGGTACCAAACTCTCCCCCCTCCTCCACTCGATGAGTGCAAAACCCTCCCCTCCTTAACTCGATGGGTACCAAACCCCCCCCCCCTCCTCCACTCGATGGGTACCAAACCCTCCCCTCATCCATTCGAGTGCCAAACCCTCCCCTCCTCAACTCGATGGGTACCAAACCCTCCCCTCCTCCACTCGATGGGTGCCAATCCCTCCCCTCCTCCACTCGATGGGTACCAAACCATCCCCCCCCTCCTCCATTCGTTGGGTACCAAACCCTCCCCCTCCTCCACTCAATGGGTACCAAACCCTCCCCCTCCTCCACTCGATGGGTGGCAACCCCTCCCCCTCCTCCACTCGATGGGTACCAAACCCTCCCCTCCTCCACTCGATGGGTACCAAACCCTCCCCCTCCTCCACTAGATGGGTACCAAACCCTCCCCTCCTCCACTCGATGGATGCCAAACCCTCCCCTCCTCCACTCGATGGGTACCAAACCCTCCCCTCCTCCACTCGATGGGTGCCAATCCCTCCCCTCTTCCACTCGATGGGTACCAAACCCTCCCCCTCCTCCACTCAATGGGTACCAAACCCTCCCCCCTCCTCCACTCGATGGGTGGCAACCCCTCCCCTCCTCCACTAGATGGGTACCAAACCCTCCCCTCCGACACTCGATGGATGCCAAACCCTCCCCTCCTCCACTCGATGGGTACCAAACCCTCCCCTCCTCCACTCGATGGGTGCCAATCCCTCCCCTCCTCCACTCGATGGGTGCCAAACCCTCCCCCTCCTCCACTCGATGAGTGCCAAACCCTCCCCCTCCTCAACTCGATGGGTACCAAACTCTCCCCCCTCCTCCACTCGATGAGTGCCAAACCCTCCCCTCCTCAACTCGATGGGTACCAAACCCTCCCCCTCCTCCACTCGATGGGTACCAAACCCTCCCCTCATCCACTCGAGTGCCAAACCCTCCCCTCCTCAACTCGATGGGTACCAAACCTTCCCCCTCCTCCACTAGATGGGTACCAAACCCTCCCCTCCTCCACTCGATGGGTACCAAACCCTCCCCTCCTCCACTCGTTGGGTGCCAATCCCTCCCCTCCTCCACTCGATGGGTACTAAACCATCCCCCTCCTCCACTCGATGGGTACAAAACCCTCCCCTCCTCCACTCAATGGGTACCAAACCCTCCCCCTCCTCCACTCGATGGGTGGCAACCCCTCCCCTCCTCCACTCGATGGGTACCAAACCCTCCCCTCCTCCACTCGATGGGTACCAAACCCTCCCCCCCTCCTCCACTAGATGGATACCAAACCCTCCCCTCCTCCACTCGATGGATGCCAAACCCTCCCCTCCTCCACTCGATGGGTACCAAACCCTCCCCTCCTCCACTCGATGGGTGCCAATCCCTCTCCTCTTCCACTGGATGGGTACCAAACCCTCCCCCTCCTCCACTCAATGGGTACCAAACCCTCCCCCCCCCCTCCTCCACTCGATGGGTGCCAACCCCTCCCCTCCTCCACTCGATGGGTACCAAACCCTCCCCCTCCTCCACTAGATGGGTACCAAACACTCCCCTCCTCCACTCGATGGATGCCAAACCCTCCCCTCCTCCACTCGATGGGTACCAAACCCTCCCCTCCTCCACTCGATGGGTGCCAATCCCTCCCCTTCTCCACTCGATGGGTACCAAACCCTCCCCCCCCCTCCTCCATTCGATGGGTACCAAACCTTCTCCCTCCTGCACTCGATGGGTGCCAACCCCTCCACTCCTCCACTCGATGGGTACCAAACCCTCCCCTCCTCCATTCGATGGGTGCCAACCCATCCCCTCCTCCACTCGACGGGTGCCAAACCCTCCCCTCCTCCATTCGATGGGTGCCAACCCCTCCCCTCCTCCACTCGATGGGGACCAAACCATCCCCCTCCTCCACTCGATGGGTACCAAACCCTCCCCCTCCTCCACTCAATGGGTACCAAACCCTCCCCCTCCTCCACTCGATGGGTGCCAACCCCTCCCCTCCTCCACTCGATGGGTGCCAAACCCTCCCCTCCTCCACTCGATGGGTGCCAAACCCTCCCCTCCTCCACTCGATGGGTGCCAAACCATCCCCCTCCTCCACTCGATGGGTGCCAAACCCTCCCCTCCTCCATTCGATGGGTGCCAACCCCTCCCCTCCTCCACTCGACGGGTACCAAACCATCCCCCCTCCTCCACTCGATGGGTGCCAAACCCTCCCCTCCTCCACTCGACGGGTACCAAACCATCCCCCCTCCTCCACTCGATGGGTGCCAAACCCTCCCCTCCTCCACTCGATGGGTACCAAACCCTCCCCTCCTCCATTCGATGGGTGCCAACCCATCCCCTCCTCCACTCGATGGGTACCAAACCCTCCCCCTTCTCCACTCGATGGGTGCCAAACAATTCCCTCCTCCACTCGATGGGTGCCAACCCCTCCCCTCCTCCACTCGATGGGTACCAACCCCTCCCCTCCTCCACTCGATTCACCACAGACGCACTCTGGAGTCCGGGCAGTCAGTCTGCAAGCTGGGGCCCGAAGCAATAACCTGAAATATCAACAGCTACCGCCTAAAATAGCTAACCACTTCCAGCGAGCCCATGGATATTCGCCCCATCCATATGTCGGGTTGGCGTTACGGCAGTTCGCTCAGAACGGTGAACAAAAAGGTGACCGAACGGTGTTCACGGTCGGCTTTGAAGACTGCCGCCGGCCGTGTGGCGACGTTTACTTAGTAGCCGGCCAATAGTGTGTACCTTCCGCCTCTTTGTTTTGCTTGCTCACTTTCCACCAAGACTTCGCGTTACCTTCCCTCCATTAGCACCCCCCCGCCCACCTGATTGGCTAGCGCAGTGCCAGTAGTCGATTAGGCCCGAAAATGTACCGGACAAGATTCGATGCTGTGCCAAAGCGCGCCATTCTGATGGTTTTCGCCCAGCTAGTCGGCTAGGTCTGCGATAAGCGCAGAGTGGAAAGCACACAATCAAACGGCACGCCTGTTTGACGCCTGCACGTCGGCAAGAACTCTAGCTAGGCTGGCCTCCGATCTTTCGCACGGCCGACGTGTGCGGGCGGAGGAACTGAACTTTCACCAGCCTTTGTCGCGTACACTTGACGTGCAGTGCGCCGTGATAACCTGCGTAATGCTATCTCCAATGACCAATGAGACAACGAGTCTATTGCGTGTAAAGAAAATATACGACCTTCAACATACCAGGAGGTGCTGAGGTGACATCAAAAGTAACGATAAAGATTATACTTTATTACTCAATGTCTTCTTCTTTACACGCAATGTCTAAAATCCAGGAGCATCTAAGAGCCATTCTTCGTTGTATTAGACAACGCGTCTATTGTTCAATCGGCTGTAGCCGCCCACTGTTTTCTGTAGAGTCCCGCGTCTGCTCGTCTTGTCGGCGACGTGCTACCTGTAAACTTTGGTGCGGTGCAGATATCGTCGATATTCCAGTCGTCTTCGATATTTCTCACAGACGACGTGCCGGAGGCCAAGCCAATGATACGCCTCCACTCAACAGACGGGCTAGACGGTACAATATGTTTATAGTCCATGCAAGAGTCAAGGTCGGCACCGGCCGGGGCGGCGGCGGCCCCTGCCTCCGCCGCTGCGCCGCCTGTCCGGTGCCGCGGGTCGGCACCGGCCGGGGCGGCGGCGGCCCCTGCCTCCGCCGCTGCGCCGCCCGTCCGAGTGCCGCGGGTCGGCACCGGCCGGGGCGGCGGCGGCCCCTGCCCTTCCGCCGCTGCGCCGCCTGTCTGGTGCCGCGGGTCAGCACCGGCCGGGGCGGTGGCGGCCCCTGCCTCCGCCGCTGCGCCGCCTGTCCGGTGCCGCGGGTCGGCACCGGCCGGGGCGGCGGCGGCCCCTGCCTTCCGCCGCTGCGCGCCTGTCCGGTGCCGCGGGTCGGCACCGGCCGGGGCGGCGGCGGCCCCTGCCTTCCGCCGCTGCGCCGCCTGTCCGGTGCCGCGGGTCGGCACCGGCCGGGGCGGCGGCGGCCCCTGCCTTCCGCCGCTGCGCTGCCTGTCCGGTGCCGCGGGTCGGCACCGGCCGAGGTGACGGCGGCCCTACACTTCCACCGCTGCACTGCCTGTCCGGCTGCCGCGGGTCGGCACCGGCCGAGGTGACGGCGGCCCTACACTTCCACCGCTGCGCTGCCTGTCCGACTGCCGCGGGTCGGCACCGGCCGAGGTGACGGCGGCCCTACACTTCCACCGCTGCACTGCCTGTCCGGCTGCCGCGGGTCGGCACCGGCCGAGGTGACGGCGGCCCTACACTTCCACCGCTGCGCTGCCTGTCCGGTGCCGCGGGTCGGCACCGGCCGGGGCGGTGGCGGCCCCTGCCTCCGCCGCTGCGCCGCCTGTCCGGTGCCGCGGGTCGGCGGCGAGGCGGCGGCCCTGCCTCCGCCGCTGCGCCGCCCGTCTGGTGCCGCGGGTCGGCACCGGCCGGGGCGGCGGCGGCCCCTGCCTCCGCCGCTGCGCCGCCTGTCCGGTGCCGCGGGTCGGCACCGGCCGGGGCGGCGGCGGCCCCTGCCTCCGCCGCTGCGCCGCCTGTCCGGTGCCGCGGGTCGGCACCGGCCGGGGCGGCGGCGGCCCCTGCCTCCGCCGCTGCGCCTCCCGTCCGGTGCCGCGGGTCGGCACCGGCAGTCTCGCAGTGCAGCCAGTGGGCCCGGCCACACTGCATAATACGCTGCTTGCCATGCACTTCGGTGGTGTATGCAGCGAGGACACTTCGGAGCAAAGGTGAAACTTCGTATGTTTGACGGGGCTCGAGCATCCCCCTTCGACCATCACCTTACCAGCTGTAACTGTCCAGCGTATAATAGATCAATCTGAGAGATCAACCTTTTACAAGTTCCATTTGATCGGAGGGACGCCGCTGATTGGAATGAAACCGAGGTGTGTACGGAGACTTCATGAAAGCCTGATTCATACCCGCCGGGCACAATTCGCAGACAGTTCCAGCGGCGGGCACGCCCGGAGCCCTCCGCAGTTTGCGGTCGTCACTGAAATACCCGATCGGGGAATCGAAGAGGCATAGACGAACCTGATCGATAGGGCACCGCTTTCAGATAAGGGGAAAGTTCGCATCCTTCGGCCTGATTTCACTCCTCTTGGATCAGTTAGTGTTGGATCAGACAGTGACATCGGTGACAGTGGTAGTTGTTCATCATCGCGTGAGCAGTCATCGTTTTGCGACAGGAGGGGCCACGGTCTGCTCAGTGAGCCCCTTGAGCTAAGTTCACTGCCCTTTCCGCAAGCTCAGATCCCCAAGGCGTCGCAATAGCCATTCAGGCATCGTTTCTAGTTGTGCAAGTCTGACGTCCGAGGACACTTCAACCCTTCTAAAGATCCCCACTAATCTCATCCCAGCGAACTCTGATGACCCCTGCGGAATACAAAGAGAGGGGCTAAAGTCCGGTCAGATCCTCCCCAAGCAGCGTCGGTGTTTACGCTATGGAAGAAAACGAAGTGTGTATACGATACGTGTATCATTTGTGTTCATCCTTCGGTGTATTCAAGAACATAACGTTTTCCTTTTGTAACGGTTAGTCATGCCATGTCGTGTCACGCCGTGCGCTTCTGTATCCCGACAAAATGTTTCACCAGCGGCAGACGGGCTAAAACTTGCTACGGCCACGCCATAGTTCGGGGTAACGATTCTGTTTTGCCGCCTCGGCTTATTGCCTTTATTGACAGCGGGATATTGGGCAATGTGACGTATTGCTTCGTCTCGCGCGCTCTCCAAACCTCTCGTATGCATCGCCTGAATTTATGTCACCAATTGCCCGAAGTTATTGCACAAGTTGTGACACCAATTGGCCATTATCCGAGCCAGCACCGTCAGCCACCGCGATTATCTAAACGACCAATACAAGGCTCTGTTCCCCGCAACGCAGCGTTCCTGCAACAAATGCGCACAACGGATATGAGCGGTATATATAGAAGGCCCCCGACGACGGGAGGTTATGTAAGCTTAGGAAGGCAAGCTGAGAACATCTCCGAGAGCGAGCCGTCTTGTACTCGCCCTCGTGACAACGTGATGATAGACTCTAGACAGTGTTGTTGTATGTGTTTGTGTTGTTGCAGCGAGTTCATACCGCGTTACTCTGCGTCGGCTGACACGCTATTGAGTATAGCGAAACCAACCGTAAGACCTCCGAGTTGGATCTGGATCGTTGGATCTAGACGATCGGCACGGCGCAAGGTTTGTTGTTTGTTGGACTCTTGAATGGACTATAAACATATTGTACCATCTGGCCCGTCTGTTGAGTGGAGGCGTATCATCGACTTGGCCTCCGGGACGTCGTCGGTGAGAAATATCGAAGACGATATATCTGCACCGCACCAAAGCTCACAGGTAGCACGTCGCCGACAAGACGAGCAGACAGTGTTCACACTTTCAGCTGTTCACAGAAAACAGTGGGCAGTTACATTTTACGCATCCAAGGTCACCTGCAACCTTAAGCACAGCGAACAACCATGGGCGTCACCAAAGGTTCACGAAATTACCATTACGCCGTGCTGTTAAATCTCGGAAGAATCGCCCAAAAACCCAGCAGTCACCATTGATGATGAAAAAACTGTTCAAAAAAAACAAGCAGTCACCATTACTTCATGATGAAAAAAAAACGACTGTCATGCAAGCGAAGAATGGTACAAAACGCTATCACATGAAAGAAATTGCACAACACATTTACCAATGCAGTTGCCAGTGTGCAAAATCCCACAAATCCATAAAGGTGCCCATCGACTGACCCGGAAGGCGGATAAGAATAGATAAGGATTAGGGGAGGGGCAAACGCTTAGCTCCACAGGGAAGAACGTAAAATCCTATAACTACCCAAGAGGTCTTTCGATGTATTATTGGCTCCAGAAGCAGATGTCGCAAGATAATTTTTGCTCCAAGGTCCCCAGAAATTGACAAAATAATAAGTGTTCTGATATTAGCGTTCGGTATGGGGTAGGTAGCAGTTACCTTGTTAACCTCGTCGCCATGCGTGGCACAAGAGAAACACACATCCTACATTGCTACATTATGACGACCAAATATCAGTTGGAACAGTTAATCAGAACGACCCCTTCCTCGACTCGCCAGATCACCCTCAAGCAGCATAAGCAAAGGAACAAATCAAAACTACTGGTTCCCGGCTCAACATTTCCCCCTCAAGCAGCGCAAGCGGGACCTTGCAATAACTGAAGTTTTGCCAAATGAGCTTCGTGAGCCCATCCAATCGTCTTCGTAAAACCTCAGCCCTTGGATCGGTCGTTGACCCAGTCCAGACGTCTGTCGAATGCGCGAGCCACTGCTGCACGTGCTCGACTTGTTTCGCATCAAAAACCACAGCTACACAAAGCATTATCTGTATTGCAGCATATCAAACAAAGTTTCTTGGCTTCATGCATATTGAGAACGTCATTTCTGGACTAGACGCACGTCAAACCGCTGACACGCCAACTGTTTCCCAGGCACGTATGGCATGTGGTGCTCCTTTCCCGTGGCGCCAACTGTTTCCCAGGCACGTATGGCATGTGGTGCTCCTTTCCCGCGGCGCCGATGCGCGAGTGAGTACTCCCGCCGCATACGTCCGGAACACATCCACGCGGCCGGACTTTCTCGCTTGCGAACGATGTCAACTAAGTCAATGGGTGAAACGAACACCGTGGTGGTACGTACCGCACACTGGCTACCCCGAGCCGCTGGCCAGGACATGCGGCCTGCGCTAACCTCCCTCGTCAGCGACCACAACTCGATCACGTTGCCAACCGTCAACGATGAGACGAACTGAAATGTCGTGAAGCCTGCACACGGGACGAGTATGAACACAAAATCAGCGTGATGCAACTGGTCATCTTGGCCAGTCGAATAAAGACAAAAAACAAACGTTGCCAATAACAATGGCCGCATGAAGCGCACCAATGAGTATGGCTTACGAAAATGTTGTCCGCACAGCCTTGTTTGGGCCCGCTGTCGCCGGTCCAGATTGAGGTAAGCGGATCTACAAGAGACCAGCTGACCCGAGAGCACTATGTCGAGACATAGGCCCCGAAATCCAAAACCGCATGGTCTAGCGCTCAAACCACAAAACCACAAAACAACGATCCAAGACCACATAGCCGACATCCCAGACCACAGGCCGACATCCCGACCACGGGCCGAGATCCCAGACCCGAGGTGCCAGATCCCAGACCATACAGCCGACATTCCAGACTACAGGCCGAGATCCCAGACCACAGGCCGAGATCTCAGACCACAAGCCAAGATCCCAGACCACAGGCCGAGATCCCAGACCACAGACCAAGATCCCAGACCCGAGATCCACATCAGCCTGTGACAGCAGCCGCGCTGTCCACCGCCGCCGCCGGCTTCACCTCTCGCTCCAACGGCGCCGACTCGCCGGATACCACGCCTTGCCGGCCGAGCGTCCGTCGCAGACGACAGCGCAGCCGCCGCACCAGCTGCGTCAGTCGGTGGACGTCGGAGAGGACGGCGTGCCGGCGGGCGGCCAGCGTCACCCACTGCGACATCACGCCGCTCCAGTCGGCGGCAGACGGCGCGCCGTCCATCTCCGGCGCCACCAGCTGGTCACGGCGGACTGGCTGACGAGTCGCCAGCGCCGAGTACAAGTCCAGCCGGGCCACGTGCCGCGGGCGGACGTCGGGCGCCGCCACCAGCCGCGGCTGTGATGTCGGCCGGCGCAGCTCCTGTGAGGCGGTGGCGCGGGCAGGCTGGGCGCCGGCTGACGGGCGGCTCCGGGCGTTCGCCACAGCGGCAGCCTCGCGGTCGGTCGGGGACGCCCAGTTCTGTCCCGACCCTTGGTCCGCGTCCGGCGTCGGCTGCTCTACTGCCGCGCTCGACGAACGACTTCCGTCCAGCTGCTCGTCACCCGAACGTCCCGACCGAACGTCAGCCCGGGCCGGCCCCGGGCGGTAGTCGGGCGAGTCGTTGTCCGAGTCGGGCTCGGCGTAGCCTCGGCTGTAGCGGCTGCTGCGCGACGGGTTCAGCTCCTTCTGCAGCGCCACCAGTCGCGGGTCCACGGTCGAGCCGGGACGGAGGGCACGGCCGCTCCGAGTCGTCCCGACTGCCGGCCTCGCGTCGGCCGAGGCGAGTCGGCCGTCGGGTCGACGCTCCGCCGCCGGCTCGTCCGTTTCGCTGCCGACCGAGATGGGCCGGCGGCGGGGCCTCCCGACCCGTCGGCTCGGCGCCACCACGCCTTTTCCACCGTCGGAGATGCGTCTTGCTGATCGGTGCACTCCCGCACGTGCTCGCCTTCGCTCGTCAGCGGACGTGATCGTGCCTTCCGCGGGGGACGGACATTGCTGGCCGTCGCTCCCTGGCCGGTGCGGCAACACTGTGCCCAGCTTCACCGCGGCAGACGTCGGTGCTGGCTCGGCCCGGTCGGAGACCACCGTCGGCTCCGCGGGAGACGGCGGGGGCTGCCCGGCCTCGTCCTCGCTCTCGGAAATCACTATCGGGTCGTCCATGTCACCAGCGAACTGTTGTCGTGAGCTCGTCTCAGACCGACCGGCAGCCCCACCCGATGTCGATCCCAGAGGTTCAACGAGTGACTCCAGTTGCACCGGATATTGAACGCCTCCCGTCCAGCCGGTAACACTTAGTCTAATCGGTGCGCTCCGCCTCAACGTTCGCCTCTTCCCGCTGCTGCTGGCTTTGTGCTGGGCTGTTCGCTTTCGCTTCGCTGTCGGCGCTTCTTCTCGGGGCCTAGTGGTCACGTCGCCACTGACCGCATTGGTGTCTGGAGAATGTGCTACCACGACGTTGGTTGCCCCGGCCGTCGTTGTCACGAACGTGCCATCGTGCGGCGGTTTCGTCATCATCGCCGCCGCTGCTGCTGCGCCAACGGGGACGGGAACGTTAACGTGACGTCCGATCACCTTGTCGCCGTTAATAATGTAAGTAGCTAAGCGCACCAGCTCTTCTCTCGGGTCTCCGATCAAGCTATCCAGACGCTGTAGAGAGACGAAGGCTGGCAGCTCCAGCACGGCACGGGTAGAGTCTGGACGGGCGGCACGCGCTCGGTACCCAGGCGTATCATCTCCAGCAGAGCCAGCACCGGCCGCTGAGCTGGCACTATCAGCAGGTCCAGCAGCGCCACCGTCAGCCTTCGGGCACTCGCCTGAGTCACTGGCAGGTAGTGGCATTCGCTTACGTCGCCTGCCACCGAATATGCGGCTGCGAGCAGCCAGCACCTGGCAGTAGCTGTGTACCATTCCATAGTATCTCTCAGTACCTCTTCGACGCGGCCGGGCTTCCTCACGAGTGGGATGCACATCCTCAACAAGCGGGACCACATCCTTCTCAGGAACAGGGTCCACAGTGTGCGTTGGGCGACAGTCCACATCCTTCTCCTCCTCAGAGACAGGGTGCACAGTTTCCTCAGGGACAGGGGCATTGCACACAACTCCACGAGACGCAGAATCCACAGCTTCCTCCACGGCAGAGTGTTCAACTTCATCGGACACCTTCGATGATGTTGGCTGTTTCGCGACAGCTGCTGCGGTGGGCCCCGGCAGTTCGGCATAGCTAGTTGTATTAGTCTCCGCTGGCTGTCCAGCAGATCGGGCTAAATCGGACTCCAGCGACGACAGCTGGCTAACAGCGTCGGTTGTCACGAGGTTCGCTGCTACTGGCTGGCCATCAATGCCGTTTACCATCAATTTTGCTCTCAAGCACTGGCGAGGAGCCGCATCGTAACCACATGGGCTATCATCTGAAGAGGTCGTCACGGTCGGTGAAAACTGCTCCTGTACAGCGATGACTGAGGACTTCCGCGATCCACCAGTAGACGTGGCTGGACTCACAGGTTGGACAGGGGCAGAAGCCGTAGGTGTGTCTGAAGGGGTTGGCGAAGGGGCTCGACTGTCCCGGGCTGCTACGGCCACTATTGCGTGTAATCGTGAGCCAGTAGGTGCATACGACGTAGACGTCGGTGGCTGAGCAGCACCAGCTACGACAGCGGACATCGGTGGCCGCCCACAAGCGGTTGCCTCAGCGATCTTGGATCGCTGCTGGGGAGTGGTCGACACAGACTTAGCCAAGGGAAATTGGGCGACAGAGGCGGCTGCGGTGCACAGTGCTGCTGGTGGTTTCCCAGCGGAGATGGTCGACACGCACGTCGACAGTTGGCCCTCGACAACCGTGGCATCGGGCGACACGTCGCCGGAGGCTGTTGTCACGGACCTCACCAGCGATGCCTTTCCGATTAAGCCGACACTGTGCAGCCTCGACGACGCATCAACAGGTGTTGCTGGATCTCTCGGTGGCTGGTTGACGGAGGTGGTTGTGAAGGACCCGGGTGGCGATGACTGACCGACGATGGAGGGCTCCAATGGTAGACAGACAGCTGTGGTTGACGCACACGTCGTCGGCGATGTTTGGCCGACACAGACAGCTTTTGGATGTTCCACGCCTTGAACCACAGGGGTGGGCGCGATCGATGTTCTGGGTGAATCAGCGAACATGGCCGTGCTGGAACTGCGCGGCTGGTCGACGGCCCCAGCTGCAATGGACTCTACCGCTCTTGGTTGACAGACAACGGTAGCCAATGCGAGTCCCGATAGACGATCTACCGAGGTGCATGTCGGGGATTTTGGTGGATAGTCGAAGGCGGGCGTCGCCAAAGACCCTGCAAGCTCACTAAGATGCGTGACTGTGGTCGCCTTAGATGGTCGGTCAACCGAAGTGGTCGCCGCGGATCTCGGTAGTTGACAGACAGGGACGATTGCCATAGACTTTGGTGGCTGGCCGACACCGACGGCGAAATCGATGCCGACTTCATGCTTCAGCGGATGAGGGAGAGTGTCGGACGTCGACAGAGACGGCTGTCCGACAGTGGTAGTATCTCCTGCTTCCGGTGGTCGACCAACAGAGGTGGTTGCCGTGTTGTTCGAAGGTCGACTACTTGAGGCAGTTGCCATGGATTCAGGATGGCGACTAACATATGTGGTCATGGATACCGATAATTGGTCGGCAGAGATGGCTGCCTTTGCCCTCTGCAGCTGACTGGCATCCGTCGTTGCCGCAAGTCTCGGCGACTGATCAACGAGTGTTGTTCCCGTGGACCCCCTTTGTTCCCCAACGGAAGTTGTTTCCGTTGACTCCCGTCGTTTCCCAACGGTGACAGTCCTCGTGCATCTCCAAAGTTGATCGGCAGAGATGGCTGTTATCCATCTCGTTGATTGACTAAGCGAGGTGGTTGCGAGAAATACCGGTGACTGGTGAACCGAAGTGGTTGTCAGGGACCTCGATGCTTGATATACAGCTGTGGTCGCAGTGAACCTTGGTTGAGTGGCAATGGTGGTTACCATAGACCTCGGCTGCTGACAAACAGTGGTTGAAAGAGTAGATGTCGGTGCTCGAATTACAAAGGTGGTTGGCGTAGAGCTGGGTGAACAACAGACAGCGGAGATTGCTGGTAACCTTAAATGCTGACCGATGCAGACGGCTGCAGACGTCATCGGTGGCCGACCAACAGTGGCTGTGGCAATGGATCTCGACGATTGATCCACAGAGGTGGCTTCCAAAGACTCGGGTACTTGACCAACACAGGCACTCGCAGTTGATCTCAACGGTTCGTCAACAGATGTAGCTTTTGTACATGTCGTTGCTTGCCCGACTGAGATGGCTGCAGCCTGCGTAGGTAGTTGGCCAACAACGGTAGCCATCTTAATCCTAATCTGATCGGCAGAGGCAGCTGTCTTAGACCTCGGTGGCTGACCAACGGCAGCAGTTGTGGACCTCAGTTGTTGTTTGACATCAGTTATCGCCTTGAATTTCGATGATTGGCCGACCAAGGTGGTCGTGGTGGATCTTGGAGGTTGGGTGAGAGATGTGGATGTCGTATACCTCGGCGGTTGGTCGATAGGGATAGTTGGCATTGATCTCAATGACTGGCTCACACAGGTGATTGCCGTCGATCTGCGACGCCTAACAGAGGTGGTTGTTGACGGCGGTGGATGACGAAGAGAGGCGGTCATTGTGGGTCTCAGCCAACGGTCGGCCAACGGTCTCTGTGGCCGGCCAACGCAGGTAGATGACTGTAGCTGACCGACAGAGCTGGCTGGCGTGGATCTCGGTGGCTGACCGATGGCTGGCGTGGATCTCGGTGGCTGACCGATGGCTGGCGTGGACCTCGGTGGATGACCGACAGAGATGACTGGCGTGAATCTCGGCGGCTGACCGACAGAGATGGCTGGCGTGGATCTCGGTGGCTGGCCGACAGAGATGGCTGGTGTGAATCTCGGCGGCTGACCGACAGAGATGGCTGGCGTGGATCTCGGATGCTGAGCAACAGAGGTAGATGCGGCCGATCTCTGATGCTGAGCAACAGAGGTGGCTGTGGATCTCGGCGCTTGGCTAACCCAAGTGGTTGCCGTGAGCCGCGGACGCTGAGTGACACTGGTGGTTTTCGGAGATGTCGATGGTTGACTTACTGATGTGGTTGTCGTGGAACTAGATGGTTGACCGGGTGGTGTGGTTGCCATGGATTTCGGCAGTTGACCGACATAAGTGATTGCCGGACATTTCAGTGTCTGCTGAACATAGGCGGTTGCCAAATGCCTTGGCGGTTGACTTAAAGCTGTGATAGCCATGGATGTCGATGGCTGACCGATGTTTGACATGTGTCTTTTTCGTGGCGGTTGTCCGGCTGTGGTGGTCGCGACGGATGAGGGCGGTCGGGGAGTGGCGTCACACACAGAGGTCTTCGCCGACACTGGCCCAAGCTTTACCTGCGGACAGAGGGATATACATGAAGGCGAGGTCAGCTACGCTCGAACAACTGTACCCGTCACGGTAACGGTGTCGACATTGTAACGTCACTGAGTCCAGACGAGACGAGTTACATGAGTCGAGGCATGGTGAGGTGATGTGATGTGCGATGATGTCATGCGAGATGATGTGATGTGCTGTTGGGTAAGGTGATGTGCGATGCTGTGATGTACTTGCTGGGTATGGGCGAGGCGAGATAAGGCGAGGCGAGGCGAGGCGAGGCGAGGCGAGGCGAGGCGAGGCGAGGCGAGGCGACGGAGACAGAAACGGAGACGGAGACGGAGACGAGGCGAAATGAGATGGGACCGAGCGATGCGAGACGAGGCGAGAGGAGGTGAGGTTGGCGGATGTTCCTGGACGAGGTGACGGCTACACAATGGAGATGCTGGGAGCGGCATCCGAAGCCCGGTGCGGGCAGACACCCCACAGATCGTGACTGTTTGCAGCCAGCGTGCTTGGGATGCCAGTTCTATTCTTCCAAACACTGGCGGGTCTCTTCCAAAACCCTTGAATTTATCAAACCATCATCTCGGTAAACGAAAGCATCGCCTTCGAAGCCACCTGAGCAGCATATTCAAGATGGCAACCAATCATTAGTTAGTTAGTTAGTTATTTGGGCTTTAGGGCGCTTCGACCAGAATTGATCATTCGCGCCCATGGCAACCAATCATAGACACGCATCACATGAGGCGAACTGCAAAGGAATGGCCTGCTCGAGTTACTACTCAGTAGGCAGGCCAAAGCACGCAGGCTGAACAGTCGGTCGACTCGGCCGTCGACATCGCGGCACCCCGCAGAGGTCAGGTACAGAGGTCAACTACCACGTCGCGCCGAGATGGCAGGAACGTAACGGCCGCAGAACTGGTCGCAGCGGTCGCAGCGGTCCCAGCGCTGCGTCGGGAATTGCATGACGTAAAAGGATCCTGGTGTCCCGTCTCCCATGGGTGAGTCCGTCCGTACGGACCGTTTGACTCTGTCCGTCTCCCATGGCTGAGTCCGTCCGTGTCGACCGTCACTGTCAGCCTTTTTAGTCACAGTCGAATAGTCACTATTTTCGCCAGGTGAGACAAGCGGGTTATTTCTGCTTGTTGGTGAGACGTCGTCGAAGGGGTACACTGCTGGCCGCGATCGTTCATTCCCTCGTCTCTCACTCCTTGAAACGCAGCGGTGATAGTCCAAGACCTCGCGTTGGTATTAGTACGATGCACACACAAGCACTCTTGAAATAACCACAGATTGTCCAAACCCCAGCTCTCAGTTCGTCGGCGGTCGGTCCGTCCCCAAGCCAAGGCAGGTCACGAAGAGGTAGTTACCGTATGGTGTTCGGCGGGGGCGTTGTTAACAGCTCGGCGTCTGGTGATGGTCTGCCCTCCCGAGGATCCTGTCCCCGGGTATTTATTTAACTATGTATTTATACAACCGGAAAAGGCCTGTACGCCGACCTCTGCAGAGTTGAAGGCAAGCGTGCAACGCATGTGGGTAATTGAATGTCGGTGTATATTCGAATAAGATGGCCGACGCGAGCCTGGTTTATGTGAGCTGACAGAGTCTGTAATTGATGTGATGAGTTTTGCCGTGTGTGACTATGACAGCGTATCATAACCTCCACAGCTCATAACCTCCACAAATTCAACATACCCGATGCGCTCGTAACCTCCACAGGTCATAACATCCACAGCTCACAACCTCCACAACTACGAAGCGCTCATAACCTCCACAGCTCACAACCTCCACAAGTCCGCAGCGCTCGTAACCTCCACAGCTCATAACCTCCACAACTCCAAGCGCTCATAACCTCCACAGCTCGTAACCTCCACAAGTCCGCAGCGCTCGTAACCTCCACAGGTCATAACCTCCACAACTGCGAAGCGCTCGTAACCTCCACAGCTCGCAACCTCCACAGATTCAAGAACTCCATTATTGTCTAGAAGCATCACTTCAGATAACTATTGCTAGGTAGCAGCACGGTCTAGGTATTATAACAACGGATATTGAATGAATGTCATGCGATTGAACGTTGAAGTATAGATCACAATATTTGTCACTAGATGGCAGGATGTGTCATTGAATACGCGTGTGCTGTGCGCGCATTGTTAGCTTTCCAAACCTCGGGAACCGGTTGTCGTACCGTGGGAAGCTGATATGCGGCGCAGTGGCGGATGCATAGCACGAACACACTGCTCAGACCTGTTTGTATCAGATTTCATGGCTAGCTTAAAATGTTCATTACATTGTGATTCTCACGCAATACTTGCATTTTTCGACCGGAATATGCCGGCTAGTCGTACCCTGGTAACGCCATTGATCAGCTGTCTGGGGAAGGGACGGAGAAAGCGCAGCGTCTGTGGCGCGAAAGTGGACGGTTCGCGTCGCGAAACCGTCACGGTGTCGCTGATGAAAATGTGCACCCTTTGACTGCCACAGCCGGTCTGTTGAATTTCGTCTGTACTGCCGCAAGTGTGTAACTCTGAGTCCCCGGAGGGATGCCCATTGCCATATCTCGAAAGAACGATCACCTGTCAGACTTCCCCTCCGGTCTGACACCTGATCCCCTCGCGCCGGTTCGACGGTCGGAGGGTGCCACGTTCCGTGGCGTGGTGGCTGTCGGTAGTACCGGGCTGCCTGCAGGCAGGCCATTGGCCAGCACGGCGTTAACACGCGCACTGGAGGGGGTGGGTGGGCGAAATCCGCCCACCCCTCCGGTTTTTCGTACATAACTGCAGATTTTACCGGTCGTTAAACGCGATTTTCTGCGTACCTGCTTAGAAATGACCGGCGCGTCGTTTAAGAAAATGGAAGAAAAAGAAAAATGGAAATCGGGCGAAAAGTTTTCAAGTTAGGGGCCGCTAAAGTAAAAAAAAAATTCCAGCGCCGGACCACAAAAATCGGCGCTGATGCGCTTCCTATATATTTGCAAAAGGGAAGTGTTCTTGGCAACAATAACGACTTGTTTGATGTATATTGATATTCTATATAGCTTCAAGGCCATGTTAGGTCACCGAGCTCAAGTCAGGTCAAGTTCATGACAGGTTAATGGAACCAAACTTGATCAACTGGAATGTTGCCATAGATGCACTAAATGTTGCCATAAATGTCGTTTGTACTGTTTGTCATTGGGCTTCCATACTTTATTCATGTACTTCACTCCTTTCTTCGCGAAGCCGATCGCGCCTAGATGCCCGACGGAGCAGTCGGGCGGGCTGCCCGGTTCCGGTAACTGGAACAGGTAACTGACCTGATAAAGTGCTGCTATATAGGTGACCTGAGGTCAAATGTCGGGTCTAGAATCTGTATTGCATCATTCGTAATGTCCAAAATATCATTGATGCCCATTTCGGAGCATTTAAACACAATCACAGCGGTCCATAACAATGACAAGCCAAGCCACGCAAAACAAGAAAATTTTGACAAATGTGACCTCATTTGACCTTGCAGATATTAACCTAAGGTCATGACATTTGCACACAATAGAGTTCACTACCGTATCCATCCACCCTGCGAGTTTCGTGCCTCCAGCTTTAATAGGAGCCGAGATCTTAGGGGGGGGCGGAATCCGTCCCCCCTCCTCCAGTGCGCGTAATTTTCAGAGGCCCTCCAGGGCGCGTGTTAAGCGATCAAGCCCAGAACGGGGCTGCAAATTTCCGCATATTGAAGCGAAATGCTGATTTTGAAAGCTTGATTCCCATGTTATTGATTTGCTAGATACCGCAGCTGAGTGATAGGGCATGTACACTCGACTCACTTAGCTTTCCACAGTATCTGAACATAGTTCTCGGAAAACGTGCTGAATGTACGGCGGCATTGTAATCACTGGCGGATCCAGGGAGGGGCCATTCCGGCCATGGCCCCCCCAAAGCGCTGAAAAGGGGGGGGCATAGTGTCTTTTGGTCCCCCCGAAACCAACAGAAGTCAACTAAATTAAAATGCAGTAACCTTTGCCGATGTTAAAAAATAGCGTCTGGATGAAAGAATCTCCAATTTTGAAGGATTTAAAAAAATAATTGTTCCGAAGCCAGTATGGTAGTATAGTAGATTCTGACACACATCGAGGGTTCCATGCTGCTCAAGTTCTGCTTACAGCAAGAGTTGACAAAATCGGATCCGCCAGTGTACACGTGCACGAACGTTGACGTGGTAGAAGACGTTGAACGTGAACGTGAACGTTTTGATAAACAAGAACACAACTTCGGTAACATAGGAACGGTGGAAGTAGGCTGGGGCTCCTACACAGGAAATTATGTTGTGAATTATTATTTAATTTTAATTTTAATTATTATTCTTTTAAAATGGGCCCCTTTGTCAAATAGTGGTCGAAATCCGTTGCTTTTAACAAAAAAAAATAGTGGGAGAATTGGCCCCCTCCAAATCCGTTCGACCCCTCCCCTGATGCAATTCCTAGGTACGCCCCTGGGGAGGGGGAGGGGGAGGGGGGGGGACTGACGCCGAAAACCGAAAGTTGCCCCCCCCCAAACTGGTGGGCTAGATCCGCCAGTGATTGTAATATGTTGAAATAGTAATGACCTGTACGCCGTATCACTGCGACTACTCAAACGGATATTGTGATCCTTGAAAAAGGTTGGGATGGGGTCGTGAGTCTTCTCACGACTCCAGTCGAAACATTTTCAAGGCTGACCACAATATATGTCTGAACAGGCGTGCCGGCCATTACCATTCCAACTTACCTGAGCATACTCTTAGTTATGACATATAACTCAAATCAACGCTAAGAGCACAACTGGAAGACGAAAATGCACCGGGCCCTTCAAAGCGTACCGAGTCTGGAAAAAGCGACATTGCCTTAAAACACTCTTTGCTGCTCTAAATATACACACGGGAGCTAAAAGAATCAAGGCAACGGGGCCCTCAAAGCACAGAGAGGTTTGATACAGCATGGAGGCCTCAAAAACTTCAAGTGCGAGAACGGCTCTCAGAATCTCAGAATCCACCGAGAGGATTCGACCTGACAAGGTCACATGAGGATATGAAGAGTGATGATATGCTAGGGCCCTAAAAAAATCGACATGATCCAAGAAATGGAACACAAAGACCTGGCACTAAATGAACACTTCGGGGTCTACGAAAACGCGCAGACACCTCAAAAATAGCATCGGTGCACAAAAAAGCAATAAAGCTATTTAAAAAGAGTCCAGGTCACAAACATGTGCCGGGCCCCAAGCAAAAATTGACCGGAGCCTTAAAACACACCCGAAGATAAAAATCGGAAAGGTTAAAAAGAACACCTAAATAGAGTCTCAGTTCGGCAGCCAATCTGGAGGCGTTGATATTTAATCAGGGATGAGGTGCGTGAAAGCTAAGCGGTTATCCGGATGTCTTAGCCACCAAAAAACGTGGGAAGAAGAGAGCTAGTCATCGAATTGAATTCAGGATGGGCCCTTGCGGCTCTTAAGTCTGAACACGTTATGACTTTATGAGGTGCCGTGTGTTCTCTCCGTCAGCTATTTTGCACCGATGTGTTGGTCCCCCAGAATAAGGCTTTCATTCCGTTTCAGCCGGGTGTCACATGATGCAGTTGCAGCATTTCGTTTCAAGTGGCGGATATTCTAAAGTGCACGATGTGTACTACATAAATGTTTCAGGTGACTGATCACCGATGTGTTGGAGTTAAGCCCTGAGGACGAACACAATATCATGTACTATTATTTATTGCGTTTTTTTTCCCATTCTGTCGGCTTGCCAATTTTGGTCTCCCACACACCGGATCAAAGCATCTTCAACCAGCGATGACCCGTTTTTCCTTTTCTCATCCTCTCCAGCAACAATCATGATAATTATTTTGCCATGGACCAGCAAGTAAGCTTCTTTCTTGCTAGCAGCCAGTGCAAAATCGTAAGGTGAACGCTGCCTGGGAAGCATCTGTGGGCGAATAATATGTACTGATTATGGCTATATCTGGCAATCTAAACAAAATCAGACCCTTTCTCACCTTCACATTCTAGTAACTTGCCATGAAAATATGAAGGTGTGAAGAATGTCTAAGCGGAAGAACTCAACTCAATGAAGAACAATCTGAATTGTGCAAAAGAATCGATCGGTGAACTCACAATGACCCCCTGCTTCTTTCGGCCATTTCGAAATTTTCGTTTATGGGATAATTTGCACAGGCGTTCTATTCTTTCTCTTCATCAACATCGGTGAACAACGGGTGAAATCTTAAAGACGTTTAGTACTATATCATAGAAACTAGGGCACACAATTTAGCCATTAGTGAGGCTGTAATGAGCTTGCACCCACCCCTACACACACGCACATAGCAGAAGTTGAAGAAATTTTGTTTAAACAGTAATACTAATGCTTTCACTCGCACCAGGGAGATAAACCTATTATTACAAAAGAATCCATCAGTCGTGAAAAGAGTTCCAAGTCCAGCGAGAAGTGTGAAATTGAAAGTACTTATACTGTGATGATAGTTATTTTTCAGTATCGCATGTTGTTGTTAGCCATAGGCGCGCCCAAGGGCCTACTCCATCCCTTTAGTGGTCCCCATCTTAGCGGTAAAAGTTGTGTGTTCACTGTTAAAATTATCGGGTTATCTATCCAAAAGTGCTCAACCATGGTACTTTACGAAATTCCTGGGTGCGTCCCTGCTGTTGATCCTGACCCACCCACTTTTTGAGACGTTCCTACGCCTATGGTGACGAGGACATGAAAAGGCATCATATTGCGGGCGGATAGCATGTAAAGGTTATGCGATCATCCGCCACTGCGTGTCGCATTATTTTCCCACGCGTCGATACATTGTGGCGAAAAACGTGTAAATGATATACGATCATCCGCCACTGTGCCACGCAATACTTTCCCACGCGTCGGCGCGCGGGCTTCCGAGCTCTATTCAATATTATCATCCTGCCATCTGGCGAGAAATATTGTTACCTATGGTTCAGCATTCAATCTCATGATTATAATACCTAGACCGTGCTGCTACCTATCGATAGCTATCTGAAGTGATGCTTCTATAAAATTATGGAGTTCTTGAATCCGTGGAGGTTGCGAGCTGTGGAGGTTATGAGCGCTTCGCAGTTGTGGAGGTTATGAGCTGTGGAGATTACGAGCGCTGCGGACTTGTGGAGGTTGTGGGCTGTGGAGGTTGAGCGCTTCGCAGTTGTGGAGGTTACCAGCTGTGGAGGTTATGAGCGCTTGGAGTTGTGGAGGTTATGAGCTGTGGAGGTTACGAGCGCTGCGGACTTGTGGAGGTTGTGAGCTGTGGAGGTTATGAGCGCTTCGTAGTTGTGGAGGTTGTGAGCTGTGGAGGTTATGACCTGTGGAGGTTACGAGCGCATCGGGTATGTTGAATTTGTGGAGGTTATGAGCTGTGGAGGTTATGATACAACTCCGTGACTATATGACCTGTCAGACAGCTTGCAGGTGACCGATGGCCTACTTGGTATGCGCGACCGTGCAACGCTTAATTGCAACTGTGAATGATGTGCTGAATTTTGCAGTTTGCTCATACGGGCTGTCAGAGCTCGGCGTCGACAGCGTGCGTGTGGAGGTTGGTTTCGAAATGCGGGCCCGGACCTGGTTGGGGAGTGTGGTGGGGAGCGTAGCTGCTACACAGGTCGTGGGACACGATTAATGGTACGTGGTGTGATTCGAGAAATTTGCCGTTTCACGACCCGACAATGCCGACGATCGCTGGACACCGCTGAAGGTGCTATGCAATTATGCTTGACCATGGACTAGCACCGAGCGCAGCGTACAGCTGGCGCCAAGCTGAAGTGCTGGGTCGGGTCAGGTCAGATCGTGTTGTGTTGTGTGAGTTGTGCAAGCGAGTTGGTTCCTTGAGCTTAACGGCCCCTCGACCTTCAAGTGAGATACCTGCGACATCACATGTACACATACTATGTGCAAGTGTCACACCAGATGACATAAGGTGGCAGAATATATCGGACTCATTTCAGATCAGATGACACAGCTGGCGTTACAGGGGTGACAATATGTGATACTGACACACTTCCACTTATTTCACATTTTACATTTCTCATGCATTTCCAAATTCAAAGCAGATCAGAAGTGACGCCACGACCCAAGCCCGAAGCGCCGTGAAAAGGAGGCCAGTCAGAAACACGCGGGTGGGAATAAAAAGAACGTCCCGCACCGAAAGAGAAACCATCGGCCAAAAGTCCCCGAGTGTGCAGTGTGTAACCATTGGTCGATGGCTCAGGCGACACCGATTATAGCCATGCAATAGCCAGCTGTTTGCATGTAATAGCCAGCTGATGGTATGTAATAGCCAGCTGATGGTATGTAATAGCAAGCTGATGATATGTAATCACCAGCTGATGACATAATAGCCAGCCTATGGCATGCAATAACCAGCCGATGGCATTTAATAACTAGCTGATTGCATGTAATAACGATCCTATGGCATGTAATAGCCAGCCGATGGCACGCAATAGCCAGCGGTGGCATATGATAGCCAGCTGATGTTATGTAATAGCCAGCCGATGGTACGTAATAACCGGCCGATGGTATGCAATAGCCAGCCGATGGCATATCATAGCCAGCAGGCGATATGTAATAGCCAACTGATGGTATGCACTAGCCAGATGATGGTATGTAATAGCCAATCGGTAGCATGTAATAGCCAGCCGACTGTACACAATAGTCGGCAGATGGCGTGTAATACTCAGTCGATGGTGTGTCGCGGAAATCAGACAACATGCGACAACTGTAATCGACTGTATAGTACATGTCAGTGACGTATGATGACAATTGGACAGTGTGCAATAGCTCGCCGACGGTATAGTCGCCAGCAATGGTATGTAATGGATATGAGGCATTGCGCAATAGCTCGCCGACGGTGTAGTCGCCGGTAATGGTATGCAATGGATACCGGACAGTGTGTAATAGCTCGCCAACGGTGTAGTCGCCAGCAGTGGTGTGCAATAGATATCAGACAGTGTCCAATAGCGCGCAGAAGGTGTAATCGCCAACGATGGTGCGTAATGAATATCGGGCAGTATGTAATAACTCGCAGACGGCGCAGTCGCCAGCAATAGTGCGCGGTGGAAAGCAGACATTGTGCAACAGCCAGTCCACGGTACAGCCGACGACAATGGCGTATGGTATCCATCCGACCACGTATACTCGCCACCCGACCATGCTGTCGATGGTGATATCGGCTAGTCGGCAGGCGCAGCGTGGCAATATTTGTCGGTGTAGCTGGCATTGCCAACGTCATGCTGACACCGACAACGTGCGAGTGTCATGGCTGGCTGAAAGCGACCGCATGCAGCTATCGGCGGCCCCCAACAGTGCGCACGACGGTGGTTATTGGTCTTACGATACATCGACCGTTGAGTCATGTAGCGTCGCCAATCTCTCACGCCGATTGGTCGCGGGCGAAGCGTAGCGACAGGCGAGGCTCGAACCCGTCGCCAATCTCTCACGCCAATTGGTCGCGGGCGAAGAGTAGCGACAGGCGAGATTCGAACCCACAATCTTTCGATTGTGAGACGGGCATCTTACCCATCTACTCGTCCCCCTAACAGTGCGCAAGAACTGACCGGCATGACAGGGTGTAATGGCCGTCGGACAGTCACAGTGCGCAATATCTGGCCGACAGTGACAGGGTGTAATGGCCGTGGGACAGTGACAGTGCGCAATATCTGGCCGACAGTGACAGGGTGTAATGGCCGTCGGACAGTGACAGTGCACAATATCTGGCCGACAGTGACAGGGTGTAATGGTTGGCAGACAGTGGCATGTAATGGATGGCTATATTCATCCGACAGTGACAGGGTGTAATGGGCTGGCCGACAGTTGCAGGGTGTAATGACTGGCCGACAGCTGCAGGGTGTAATGGCTGGTCGGCATTGCCAGGGTGTAATCGGCTGGCCGACAGTGGCACGTTGTAATAGCTGGTAAACAGTGGCATGGTGTATTTGGTTGGTTATTGGTTTTACGACACGTCGACCGTTGAGTCATATAGCGTCGCCAATCTCTCACGCCGATTGGTCGCGGGCGAAGAGTAGCGACAGGTGAGACTCGAACCCACAATCTTTCGATTGTGAGACGAGTATATTACCCCTAAACCACTCGTCCCCGGCATGGTGTATTTGCTGGCCGACGGAGACATGGTGTAATGGCTGACCGACAGTGTCAGGGTGTCATAACGACCACTGGCGGATCCAGGGAGGGGCCATTCCAGCCACCCCACCCCGAAGCGCTTAAAAGGGGGGCATATAGTATTTTGCCCCCCGAAACCAACAGAAGTAAACTAAATTAAAATGCAGTAACCTTTGCCGAGGTTAAAAGATAGCGTCCGAATGAAAGAATCTCCAATTTTAAAGGTATTTTTTATAATTGTTTGGAAACCCAATATGGTAACATAGTATATTCTGACACACATCGAGGGTTCCATGCTGCTCAAGTTCTGCTTACAGCAAGAGTTGACAAAATCGGATCCGCCAGTGTACACGTGCACGAACGTTGACGTGGTTCAAGACGTTGAACGTGAACGTGAACGTTATGGTAAACAAGGACAAAAATCCAGTAACTTAGAAACGCTGGAGGTAGGCTGGGGCCTCTACACAGGAAATTATGTTGCATTCATTATTATTGAGTTTTATTTTATATTATTAATTATTATTTTATATTATTACTTGTTATTTTATATTATTACTTATTATTTTATATTATTACTTATTATTTTATATTATTAATTATTACTTTATATTATTAATTATTATGTTATATTATTAAATATTATCATATGATGCAATTCCTAGTTACGCCACTGGGGGACCGATTCTTCTAGCTGACGCCGAAAACCGAAAGTTGCCCCCCCAAACCGGTGGGCTGGATCCGCCAGTGTATCCGACCGACAGTGACAGGGTGTAATGCTGGCCGACAGTGGCAGGGTATAGTAGCTGGCCGACAGTGGCAGGGTATGGTAGCTGGCTAACAATGGCATGGTATGGTAGCTGGCCAACAGTAGCAGGGTGTAATGGCTGGCCGACAGTGGCAGAGTGAACTATTTGGCCGATAGTAGCAGGGCATAGTAGCTGGCCGACAGTGGCAGGGTATACTAGCTGGCCGACAGTGGCAGGATATATTAGCTGGCCGACAGTGGCAGGGTATACTAGCTGGCCAACAGTGGCAGGGTATACTAGCTGGCCAACAGTGGCAGGGTATAGTAGCTGGCCGACAGTGGCATGGTATGGTAGCTGGCCAACAGTGGCAGGGTGTAATGGCTGGCCGACAGTGGCAGGGTGAACTATTTGGCCGATAGTAGCAGGGCATAGTAGCTGGCCGACAGTGGCAGGGTATACTAGCTGGCCGACAGTGGCAGGATATATTAGCTGGCCGACAGTGGCAGGGTATACTAGCTGGCCAACAATGGCAGGGTATACTAGCTGGCCAACGGTGGCAGGGCATACTAGCTGGCCAACAGTGGCAGGGTATACTAGCTGGCCAACAGTGGCAGGGTATACTAGCTGGCCAACAGTGGCAGGGTATAGTAGCTGGCCGACAGTGGCATGGTATGGTAGCTGGCCAACAGTGGCAGGGTGTAATGGCTGGCCGACAGTGGCAGGGTGAACTACTTGGCCGATAGTAGCAGGGCATAGTAGCTGGCCGACAGTGGCAGGGTATACTAGCTGGCCAACAGTGGCAGGGTATACTAGCTGGTCAACGGTGGCAGGGTATGCTAGCTGGCCAACAGTGGCAGGGTATACTAGCTGGCCAACAGTGGCAGGGTATACTAGCTGGCCAACAGTGGCAGGGTATACTAGCTGGCCAACAGTGGCAGGGTATACTAGCTGGCCAACGGTGGCAGGGTATACTAGCTGGCCAACAGTGGCAGGGTATACTAGCTGGCCAACAGTGGCAGGGTATACTAGCTCGCCAACAGTGGCAGGGTATACTAGCTGGCCAACAGTGGCAGCGTATAGTAGCTGGCCGACAGTGGCATGGTATGGTAGCTGGCCAACAGTGGCAGGGTGTAATGGCTGGCCGACAGTGGCAGGGTGAACTATTTGGCCGATAGTAGCAGGGCATAGTACCTGGCCGACAGTGGCAGTGTATACTAGCTGGCCGACAGTGGCAGGATATATTAGCTGGCCGACAGTGGCGGGGTATACTAGCTGGCCGACAGTGGCAGGGTATAATGGCTGACACACATCACTAACGCCGTGTAACACCTGCCCGGCAGTACCTGGGTGTAATGGCTGCCTGGCAACTACAGGGCGACGTCTGGGCGCCGCACGTTGTAGGCCGAGCCGGTGGCCGGGAGGGGTCACTAACCCTCGGCTGCGACGGGCCGGGCCGGCTGGGCGGATGGTCGGCCGGTCGGACCGTGGGGCTCGACTGTGAGCTCGGCTGCGGCCGACAGCAGACGGACGGCGCCAGAAGCTCGACCTCGGTGGCCGACCCACGCGGCACACGATACGCCGAGGAGGCGAGGCGGCCACACGACTCGACGTTCGTGGCACGACGCGACGACGGCGCGCACGACTGACCTGACGGTCCCAGCGCCGGCGACGTCAGGCTGAGCCGCCGCGGCGGCGGCAGCAGCTTCAGCAGCTCTTGCGTCGGCACCAGACCGCGCCTCTGCAGCTCCAGCTGGCACGTGCGCTCGTGCGCGCGCAGCACCGGCAACGACGGGAAGTCGCGCATGCACGTGGCGCACACGGGGCCGCACGGCTCGTCGTCGTCGTCGTCGTCGTCGTCTCCGACGTCGAGCGCGGCACGCTTGGAGGCGCTCTCGTCGGCCTCCCGCCGCCGCTTGGCCTGTCTGGACGGTGGCGAGGTGGCGCTGGTCGGGCTCGTCTCGCTGTTAGATGAAGATGGCCTGCGCGCGGTGTGTGTCCGGCGAGGCGTCGACGCAGGCCGGCGCTGCGACTGCGCCGGCAACTGCGCCGGCAACTGCGCCGGCAACTGCAACTGCGACTGCTGCTGCTGCTGCTGCTGCTGCTGTTGCTGTTGCTGTTGCTGATGGGTGACCGTGCTGATGTTTGCCTGCTGCTGTTGCTGATGGGTGACCGGGCTGATGTTTGCCTGCTGACATTGTTCTGGAAGCCAAGTAAATGAGAGGCATTGCATTTGGTTGGCATTGTCTGGTGAGCATTCCTGGTGTTGCGGGTGACGAATTGGCTGACATTGCTGTTGTTCTTGTTGAAACAGCGGGCTCGGTTGTTGCTGCTGCTGCCGCAAAGGTTGCGGTTGTTGCTGCTGCTGTCGCAAAGGTTGCGGTTGTTGCTGCTGCTGTCGCAAAGGTTGCGGTTGTTGCTGCTGCTGTCGCAAAGGTTGCGGTTGTTGCTGTTGCTGTCGCAAAGGTTGCGGTTGTTGCGCGGGTTGAGAAGACGGTTGTTGCACAGACTGCAGTCGCCGAAGTAGCATCTGAGGCTGATGCGGCTGCGGATGCGGATGCGGCTGCGGCTGCGGCTGCGGCTGCGGCTGCGGCTGCGGCTGCCACCGCTGCTGCAAGTACGGGCCATGTTGGCCTTGATGCTGTTGCCCCTGCTGTGTCTGCAGGTAGCTCAGGTACTGCTGATGGTAGCAGGCGTCACTCTCGGGCATCGCAGCCTGCGCCTGCTGCTGCGACTTCAGGCTGACAGGCGCCCGCGCGGCACCGCGAGCCTGGTACCGCGCGTGACCAGTGTTCGATTGATTGATTGATTGAGTGTTCACGCGCATCAGACTCTGCGGGCGCGCCGCGCCGTCCGGCGTGCCCGGCGTGCCCGGCGTGCCCGGCGTGCTCGTCCGGCACGCGGCGGACGAACCGTAGCCGGCCGGCCGGCCGGGCAGCGTGCCGAAGGCGATGGACGCGGCCGGCCGGTACTGGGCGGCCGGCCGGTACTGGGCGGCCGGCGGGAACGGCGCCGCTCGGCAGCTGGCGTAGCCGCTGCCTGTCCAGCAGGGCGCCACTGGCGATGTCGCCGCCGCAGCCGCCGAGAAGACGCCGCCGAATGGCGACGGACGAAGCGTTAGAGGAGGCGCGGGTGGCGCCGCCGCCGCCGCCGCCGCCGCCGCCGCCGCTCCAGCCGCCCTCCATCTGTAGAAGAGAGACGCGTGCGTCAGTTGCTGGAGGGCGTGCTGTGACGAGTCTGCGCTGGAAGTGTCGGAGCATTGTCGACACGTTCGCGTTTCAGTTACAATTATCCCGTTGAACTGGAATTATAAATCGATGCAAAGGTGGGTTCACTGCCCACCTGGCGGCGAAAAGACATAATACTTGACCTAAAAATAGCATCAAAGAAGAGCAGTAGGATGCCAGCAGCACATACAGGGCACCTCGTTATTCCTAGATTATTTGCGCTCATACATAATGCTTCCAAACGTAAGGTACTGGCGAAACAAAACCAGGACGATGTTGTTGTGAAGCGATCCACTGTTTCCAGTAGAAGGCCCCGCGTCTACTCGTCCTGTCGGCGACCGCTTGTTCTCTGAAAACTTGGGTATGGTGCAGAGGTCGTCTAAGCACCAATCGTCTTCGATGCTTCTGACAGAAGACGTGCCGGAGACCAAATCAATTATGCGTCTCCACTCAACAGACGGGCCAGATGGCATAACGGTCAGAGTTCGTGCCGTGCAGGTAGTCTAGAATCCAACACTGATGCCTTACGGTTGGTGTTGCTAGATAACGCTGTCTGTCGGCCCAGAGGAACGCGCCCGTACGCACTTCACAACGAACACACACAACAATACAACACTGTCTTGTCTTGAAGTCGATAGTCACGGGAGCGAGTGCAAGACGACTCGCTCTCGGAGGTGTGCCAAGCTTGGCTTACCAAGCTTACCTAACCTGCTGGTCGTCGGGAGTCCTCTCTATATATATATACATACGTTTTGCACACGGTGGGCGTACGTGGTGTGGGGACACCAGAGGGCGTAACGTGGAGGGCAAAGCTGTTTGTGATTGCGAAGGATCGAGCCTGTTGTCAAAATATATATATAGCGAGGGTCACCTTTGGAAGAATGTTTTGCGTAGTGGCAGGCGGATGCTGGCTCGGATAAGCCATTAATTACTGAAGTAGAATGCTGGTGTGGTAAGTACTAATTCGTGACATAAAACGAGCGAAGTTCGGGCAATGCTCACGTGGTAGTTGGTTGTAAGCTGAGTCATAGTGCGCAATAGGAAGCAGTCGCATTGACCCAGGTCTAGCGTGCGGGCCGGCTGGTAATAAACGGCAATCAACGGAGCCGTGTTCAAACAGGCTTGTCAGCACTTTCTGCCTTGATTCGACATTCATTTCCGATAATTTATACTCTCAGACCAACGCGTCCACAACGCGACCAAGGCCGGAAATAAGAGTGGAACTGTGTTTAGTAAGAATATTTACTAAATTTCTGGAAGTTTAATAGGTATTGTTACTAAAATTAACTATACAATAGGTGGTTTTACAGCGGATTTTTGCTCCCAGGTCACGTGGTCTCAGGAACAAGATAGAGGGAGAAGACCCGTAGTCAAATTATTTGCTTGGAATGATTTCTTAGATAGAAGTACTTGAACTTGAAGTGCTTATATCTTGGGAATTTTTCATTTTCCAAATGAATGAGTCAAATTCGTTGAAATCACATTAGAAAACACCAGAGAAACAACATTTTGATCAAAAATGTTTGCCATTTTTACACAAATCCTGTAATTGTCGATGGAAAGAAACAACCTCAATATAGGCGTCACTCACTTGTTATCTCATGATAACCTCTCCTCTATATATAAGTTTGAGACATTGCTTAAATTACACAGGCCAGGACTTCGAGCAACCGTGCTCCAATCACCTGAACAAAACCTATATAATGCCACACATTCCAAAATACTTGATGTTTTCATCAATAAAGTTGAACTTGTGTTGCTGTAACAAGAACAATGCTTTTTTCACAAAAAAAGGTCATGCTTGTATTCCAGACTAAGTTTCTAGGATATTACAGAAGACATATACAAACTGGTTAAAATATGTTATATCCAGTACACATTTCCTTCATATATATATGAGAAAAAAGTAATCTGCAACCAAATTGATACCGTATATTAAAAAAAACATTCGGATGACGTCATGCGGGCTTGAAGGAAAACTTCGATCTACCTTCTAGTAAAGGGACCTTTGTAACCGCCCACTTCTTTCACCTGTGGACAGCCCCACATCTCCTCCTGTCGGCGACTTCCTACCTGTGAATTTAGGTGCGGTGCCGATGTCGTCCAATGCCCAATCGTTTTCGATGGCTCGTACCGACGACGTGCCGGAGGCCAAATCAATCGTACGTCTCCACTCAATAGACGGGCCTGATGGTTTGATGTGTTTATAGTTCATTCATTAGAGGAGACCGACGAACAATACACCTTGCGCCGTGCTGATAGTCCAGATCCACCAATCCAGTTGTAACTCACGATTGGTTTGCTATACACAATAGCGTGTCCACCGACGTAGAGGAACGCGATATAAAGACTCACTTCAACACAGCACAGCACTCACAACAACACTGTCAAGAGTCTATCGTCACGCTGTCACGAGAGCAGGTGCAAGACAGCTCGCTCCCGGAGGTGTTCTCAGCTTGCCCTCCTAAGCTTACCTCCTCCATGTTCGACGGTGGCCCTCTATATATACGGCTTGCGCCGGTTGCCGGAACGCTGCGTAGCGGAGATAATTGAATTCTGCTGCTCGTGCAGCCTCTGATAATGGCCTATTGGTGCCATCTAGAAATTCGGGCGATGCGTTCGGAGGGTTTGGAGCGTGCGTGAGATGAGACAGTACATCACTGGCAATAATTGGCAATAACGGCCAAGAGGCCGAAGCTGTAGAATAGAAGCGTTTTTGGTTTGCAGGCGATGCGACGAAGTATCTAAATAGTTCCATAAATCTCGGAGGTGCGAGGGGTTGCGTGCGCGAGATTTAAATATATGTGTCTGGACAATAATTGGCAATAACGGCCAAGAGGCTGCAAAACAGAAGCGTTGGGCTGGGGAGTGTCGCAGTCGGCAGTTTTGCCGGAGTACAGAATCGCGCGGCGTGACACGACATGGCATGGCGAACCGTTACACCTTTGTTTGTTATTTGTCACACACGCGTCTGATATGATATCAGACGCGCAGGTGACAAATAACAAACCAACGCAATTTTATTCAGTGCAGATGCCCATTGCAGTGCAGGACAATTTCGGTTCCATATTCTTTTTCACAATTACAACCCATTTATGTGTTGTGCTCCTGGTACTAGGATTGACTCATGCATGATGCTGATTGTGGATACCAAGCTTTAGATTAATAATTATTTGTAGTTATTGTCATTGGTTTTTGGTAAATAACTTCAGCACTGGTACCCCTCATTCTTTACTCACTGGCAGATAAGTTGACAATTGTATTGCTAAGTCTGAATAATTATGCTGTTTTTACTCCCTACTTTGTCATGACATAATATTCACACAGATACATGCTTCATATCATTTGTTCATAACTTGCATTTTAGTCACAAGACTCAAATGACTCATTGTGATTCAAATGATTGACTCATGATTCAAATGATTGACTCATGATTCAAATGATTGACTCATGATTCAAATGATTGACTCATGATTCAACTCATTTATTTTTAGAAAGATGTGATTCAACTCACGACTCAAGAAATGTTTTGTGGAAAAGAATCGATTCAACTCTCGACTCATCCAAAAACGATTAATTCACGAGTCGATTTTCGATTCAACTCGAGTCGAGCACAAGTCTGGTCAGCATAAACAGTGCCGCGCGACAGGCGCTAGAATTGCGGCGGAATGGTCAGGAAGCAAGTTGGGCCATTGGGCGTGCGGGGTGCCGGCGTGTTGCAGGATATGCTAGCAGGATCACTGCGGCCGCCCGTCGGATCCCGGCGTCTGGCTGGCGCCGCCCGCCGCGGCGGTGGCGCGCCGGATGGCTGAGGAGCGTGGCTGGTGCGTAGTTGGGAGTGCGTGCTGCGCAATGATAAATTATTCGTCAAATAGGGTGGAATATGCCACTTTCTGGACTCTGAATTGACATCCCTTGCAACAGAGTATCGACATCACGCTTCATGATGAGTCGTTATTCAGTCTTCATATCTAATTTCCAACAGCATCTTGCTGACAAGTATCATGCTGATACTCACCATTGTAGATTGTGATTCACACACATCTCTTAGCACAATTCAAGTTACAAGGATTACCTATGATGTGGTCTGTTAAACAATATCAGTTGATTAGGATACGTATTTTGTATTGCTATCACCAAAATAATTACCTCTAAATTAGGTATCTCAAAACAAAGGAAAAATGTGCACATATGAGTATGCTGTTGGATCGGAATTGTGTTCAAAGAACTTATAATTTATGTTAAATGACATGGTTTCCATGACGAAATTAGACATCCTACTGTACTCGTTTTGACATCTCACATCTAACGAAAAACAATTATTTTAACACTGGTGCTGCGCGCTGCTACAGTCCACGGGAGATGAAGCTCAGACACAGTGTGACAGTCCGGTTATCTCTGCTTGTTGTGGATGAAAAGACGTCGAAGATGCACCCTGTTGGACGCGACTGTCCATTCCCTCGTCTCACTTTGGCCTCGAAACACGGCGGTGATACGTCTGGACCTCGCGTTGTTATTTCAGCACCACACACACAAGCTTTTGAGACAACTACGACTTATCAAAACACAGTTCTCGGTTAGTCGGCACTCGGTCCGTCCCCTCACCAAGACAGGTCACGATGTGGGAGTCGCCAGGTGGTGATCGGCGGGAGCGTTGGTAGCAGCTCGGCGTCTGGTGACGGTCTGCCCTCACGAGGGTCCTGTCCCGGGGAATTGAATATAACACATTCAATTGTGTTATATCCTACTGGAAAAAGCTTGCACGCTGACCTTTGCTGGGGTGAAGACAAGCGTGCAACGCATGTGAGTCGTGCAACGCATGTTATTGTGTGTCGGTGAGTTACTGAGTAGATGGCCGACGTGCGCCTGTTTGTGCGAGCTGTCAGGGTCTGTAGTTGATGTGCCGTGTGCGTTTATATAATCTGACCGAGGCTCGCATTTTGGCAGTCTGCAGGTGACATATATGGCTAACTTTAAATGTGCGACCCTGCAACGGCAGTGTTTGCATAGCCGGGCTGTCGGCGTTTATTATTGCCGAGCGGAGCTCGGTGTCGTCGGAGTGCGCGTGACGCGTGTGGAGGTGATTACGAAATGCGTGTTCGTGGGCTGGTTGGGGAGTGTGGTAGTATGCGTGGTTGCTACACTACCCCGCGTGGTTGCTACAATATCTCCTGGTTGCTACAATAACAGATGAAATACATGACGTCCTGTCCATCAAACACGCTTCCCAGTGCCGCCGGACAGCTGCAACGCTCGTCGACTTGGAATCCAGGGCCTACAACAACCCCTGTATTTCTTCAAATTAGGAAACGTCACTTCATATTACCTCAGATTAACTGCCACACATGACATTCTATCCTTTGGGAGCAGGGTGTGACTGTTATCCGGTTATCGCCGTACTCCTGCCACCGTTCTCCCCTCTGCTAGCTTATTTTCGCGCACGTCCTGTGTGGTCAGTTGGCGTTCCATCGTCAGCAAGGTCACTGGCGCATTGCCAAGTACAAAAAGATAAACCGGAAGTACAAGCCCATTCGTTCTTCCAACTGCCTCTTGCATTCCAGTTGCGTACGTTCTCAGACACATATGCTCTGAAAACAGCTGAATACATCCCATTACCTCTCTGTTTTGCAGCTGGCAAACCGGCCAAATGGGTCTTCCTGTGATAAACTTTGAGATGTGATTAAGCGTCGCTTAGGTGTTGTATGGGTTTCTGTGCTTATTCAGACGCTACGTGCACAGTCGAATATCCACAAACGCACTCGCGATGCGTACCTGCGTAATTTATGCTTTTACATCAACTCTCTCCAAAAATCCTGCAACAGTGTTCGACCAATATTATGAGGCTTGAAACTGTGACCTTTACACAAAAACGAAAATGTGAACCGAACCCCTGAACAAGTATGCGGTAAGTCATAGTCGGGAAGCGAGCCCCCCCCCAATAGTGCTGCTTTCGGTCTTCAGACTGTGTTGTTGTCGCTACTGGGGCTCGCCACTCGTATAGCTGCGCTCCTCTGCACCGATGGACTACGCTGCCAACTACTTGCTGGCTATCGACACGGCGCAAATATTCAAGAGCTGTTTGATTTTTGTTCCATTGCACCCTGTTTGTTCCATTACACCATGTTTGTTCCGTCAATTGCTTCCAAGTGTTCATAACGCTTTGAATAATTCAATTGATTAATTGGCGAAGAGCAATAAACCTTAAATCAGGTACATTGCCTGTTCGCAACGCGAACAACGATTGGGCGTTGGATGATCTAGTGTTGGATCCCCAGCCCACAGATGATCAACAGCCGCCCACTGGCAGCGGGCGCAGAGCCGCGCACACCTGCCTGTATGCCCAGGTGTCAGACGGTCTCAGGGTCATTGCATGTGACAATTATCACAAATCATATCGAAAAGCACATCTGGGGCACGCGACGGAGACAGTGCAAAACCTGTGCAAAACCTGTGCAAAACCTGTGCGGAATACGCTGAGCGGTTCCGGAGTCATTCTTACGTGGAAGAAACGTGCAATCAGCTTCATCAAAAGATGACTGCTCTATGCTGATGGAAAGGTACCCCTCCCCGTGCGTTTCCTCCCACTTCCCATCTCCTCCCTCCTCCCACTAGAAGCTCCATCTGCGCGGGAGATATGCAGCATCGTGCGGAACGGACGGACGCGTCGGAATCCTTGAATAGCAGTCACCTCCACGAAATTGGCACGCGGAAAATACACTGGGGACACCGCGAGAACGTGTGTGGAAAACAATATATGTTTGCATGCTTGAAATGTAAACGTGTCCTTCTTTAAATTACAACATATTTTTGGCTAGGAGCCTGCATAGAACAGGAAACAAAAGCAACAATAATCCCTCGAATCGCAAACACTGAAGGTGTCCACAAGTTGCATCGCAACGATAACAACTTGTTGGCTTCGGCATGGCGACGTTCAGACAACTACCAATTGGCGGCGGCCACTGAACTGTGGACAAACTGTGCTGCCCGTGCGCGTCCGCCACGGGTGACGTCACGCGGCGGGTCACGTGGCAGATGAACACGATGCTGTCCCCCGTGACGCGTTCGTGGGTCGAGAGCAGAGAAGCGTCGTGTCGTGACCGACAAGTGGCCAATATGTCTTTCCTCGATTGCAATTGCAAGTCTTGCTTTGTAAAAAGCGTGTCAATGATAGGCTTCAGGCATGAACCAATATTTCTGAGAGCTGCTCTTTTCAACAATTAGCATGCCAGATACCGTGGAAATTGCGAGGTATACATCTTCATATTGTCGAACACATGGCAAATCTCCTGAACGGAATGTTGAACTGGGCCTCAGAACCCCTTTCAACAAGCATGTTGACATTTCTTTCAACACGTATGCTGATATTTTTGTCTTCAAATGTCACAACTAAAGCACAGAAGACCGACTGAAAGCCCGGTATGCATCCCAAAGACCGGTAAAAAAAAGCCCGCCGGCCCTGACCTGGCGTTCGGCACTTGCATCTGCCACGTCTAGCAAGCACCCGCATAGCACACCGCATTCAGCCGCAGCGGCATTCAGTCACTTCTCCATGACATCCATCCCCGTGGTCTTGCTCGGCTCAGCGGGTAAGATTCGGCGTTCCGCTTTCGCCGAGCTTCAGGATAGGCACGGCCATTGCGACACCGACTGGGGGGGGGGCACTAACATGCTGCCACTCTCACGCCGGGTCCCAGTGAAAGCCGTGACGATCACCACGTTCGTCTCAAAGCGGCGAGAGCGACGGAGGGGCCACGGCGATGGTGTAATCCCAAAGGGTTGGGTGGATTTGAGGGGTGGTGGTGGACCCCTTCCGGTACGAGCCTAGACGCGGCGGTGTCTTGGCGCGTACCGGCACATTCCCAGACGATAGGATAGGGTCATCGATCAAAAAGTACACATTAGTACAAAACACCTATTGATGTGCGCCTTTCACCATCAGCAATTGAGTGCAGCGGCAGCAGCAGCCCTGACGTCCAGATGAGTGCAGCAGCAGCAGCCCTGATGGTGTCCCAATGAAGTGCAGTGTAGGGAGGCTTACATTATTTAACCAAATTTTCTTCTCGATCTTCCAAGCCGACAAGGCGTACGAAGTCGGAACAGTTCACGGCCACCAGTCTTCCCTGACATGCTCTGAAGCCAAGCCGAACCCAAAGGTCGCGTACCTGCGCCGGTCACAGGCGGCAGCGATAGATCTGGAGCAGTCAAAAGCGCGAGCCAGGCTTAAGCACCTCGTTTACTACGCTCCGCTGCACCATCCCACGCACCTGCGCCGACAACAACCGGAGGGGAGGAAAGGCCGGACGACCTTGAAAGTCAGAGACCCCGGAGCGTGGAAATATATATATATATATATATTTATATATATATATATATATATATATATATATATATATATATATATATATATATTTCTAAAGTAGAGGGAAAGTTGAAAACTATAGGCCAGTAAGCCTCACGTCCCTAGTCTGCAAGGTACTCGAATCAATTATAAAGGATAGAATAGTTAGTTTTCCGGAAGGTTGGTTATTTGGGCTTAAGGGCGCGCCGACTACGAGGTCATTTAGCGCCCATAGTTTTCTGGAAGGAACCAGATCGATTCAAGATACTCAACATAGGTTTAGAAAAGGGCGATCGTGTCTCACACATATCTTGGACTCTTTGAATTTCGCTACAAAACAATTTGATCAGGGAAACCAGGTTGATGTAGCATATCTTGACTTTGGTAAGGCCTTTGACAAGGTACCCCAGTAACGGTTAATGATGCAGCTTCAGGTATTTTAAAGTATTAAGGCTTAATAAGAGCCACAGGGGCCCATGGTATTTCATGCAGCATCCTAAAATGGATAGAGTTGTGGTTTTCAGATAGACAGCAGAGAGTGATGCTAAATGGTACAAAGTCATCATGGTAAAATGTTCTTAGTGGGAGTCCCCCAGGGGTCAGTACTGGGGCCACTATTGTTCACCATATTTGTAAATAACATTGAAAGTGGCGTAAGCAGTAGGGTTTTGAAATTTGCAGATGATTTTGAAGGTCTTTAGGGCAATAACAGGACACAATGAGCAGGTCTCGCTGCAGAAAGACTTAAACGAACTTGTGAAGTGGTCCGAAAAATAGCAAATGAAATTTAATTCTGACAAGAGCAAAATCATGCATGTAGGTAGGCAGCATATTAAGGCTACATACTTGATGGGTGGCCAATTACTATCTGTGACACAGCAGGAGAAGGACTTAGGTGTTATTTTGAACACAAAATTAGGGGCATCAGAACAGACCAAAGAAGCCAGAAAGAAGGCACTAAGAATGCTTGGGGCAATAAATAGGAATGTATCATACAAAAGTGAGGAAGTCACCAGTAAGCTTTACTGTGCATATGTCAGGCCACAATTGAAATACTGTGTCCAAGCTTGGTCCCCTAGTTATGAAAAAGATTGTTGGCTTTTAGAGAGGGCAACACAAATGGTTAATGGTACAAGAAACCTGACATGAGGAAAGATTGGAAAAATTGAATATGTTTTCACTTAGATATAGAAGGCTGAGAGGAAATCTCATAGAGGTTTTTAAATTTGTTCATGGTCAGGAACAGGGATATCTCAGGGAAATGTTTGAATTTAACAGAAATGATGCAATTAGAGGTCATCAATTCAAAATTAAAGTTAATGACAGCAGGACAAGGTTAAGACAGTCTTTCTTCACCAACAGGGTAGTAGAACACTGGAACCAGCTGCCAGAAACCATTGGCCCCGTTTCCATGACACTAGCAAATATGGATTTCCTTACCAATCCGGATTTCCGAAGTCATGGAAACGCCTTCGTCAGCTAACTGGATTGGATTTCCGAATCCGGCTTAGAAAGAAGATTTCCTGAGGAAATCCGGATGTCCCAGGAGTTGGAAGCATATGGTAGCACGCGTCCTTTTCCTGCTTCCCCTGTAGTCAGCGCCGGTGTCGTTTTTGGAAGGTTTTTGGTGAAGCGTGACCTGGTTTACGCAGAATAAAGGTTAAAAATCATTTTGTGCTACGTTAGTTTGCAGAGATCTTATGGTAGGCCGCTGTCAACGACTTCAAAGAAGTTAATTTTGCCCAGTATTAGAAGAAGTGCTGGTTCAAGAACCAGGAAATTCCGTTGAAGACGATCTTGCCCACAGCAACAAGTGAGACCAAGACCATGAATACCGGTGAGACCCTTCTTCCCTATTAACAAACATTTCACTTTTAGCATAAAGAGCAACTTTAAAACAGAGAACAGTAGTGGGGTGCCGTATTCCGAACGCGAAAATGTGGTTGTGTAGGATTACGAACACCAGGTGTCTAGTTTCCAGAACACTTTAACGAATGGAATACATATCCTACAAAAATGCTTTATTTCATGACGAAAGTTCGTTTTTGGTTTCTGTGGAATTTTCCGATCATAATCCATGACAAATTTATTTCCCCTATGCTCAACAGATTTGTTAGCAGTATCTCATGCAACGACACAATCCACGCCGATGTGGCATACGTTTTCGGGTATTGAAGGGAAATGTCGCACGTGCGCCGCAACTGTCAGCAAATCCTGGATTACCCACCAAATCCCGATTCGGAAATCCTACATGTAATCCTGATTTCCTCGCGAATGGTCATGGAAACGTTCCTTGTAATCCGGATTCGATTAATTGTGGAAATCCAATCCCAATTCAAACCTGCCATGGAAACAAGGCTATTGTCAGTAGCAGCACACTGAACATCTTTAAAAACAGCATAGACAATCATTATAAGAATAGAGGGCTTGCTTTTCGGCATTCCAGGTAGGGCTGATCGACGGACTTGGTGGGCAACTGGTTCAGTGTCCAGAGTGCAACCAAGAAGGGCCCTTGTGCCTCATAGTTGCACTGATCTTTATGTCTTTGCCTTTTATGAGTTATCTAGTTTAAGGTACTTTAAAGCCTGACCTAGTAACACTCATACTGAATAAACGACAACATTTAAGCCTTGTGTAATTGAAGTGAAATTTAAGCTCACGATTGTAATCTTAAACTCTATCTTAAATTTAAACACCAAGCGGACACAAACTTATTCCTCTATGCTAACAGAAACCTAAACTACGTGGCCGCTCCACCCGTCTACAAAGCGTCTACGTGGCCGATCGATAATTCTAGAAGCTTAGAATACCTATAATAAGTCTAATATACCCAATTTAAACAATCTAACCTATCCTTCTTACATAGGCCTACAAGAGAACAAATCCTCCCCTCCCCCCACTAACCACCTGTGCCCAATATTTTACTCACGGTATTCTATCGTCACGAGAGCGCAAAAAAAACACGACCGGCCGCGACGGGGGCAGAGCAGTGAGAGGGAATGGTAGGTTCAGTCCGAGTGCTGGCCTCAGAAGAGGGTTTAGAGTGGGTTTGGGTGGATGTGCAGGAGGTGATGGGAGGTTCGGTTTGGCAGGAGATGGTGGCCGTGGACTTGCCACCATCTGGGTCTGGGTGGATGTTGTGGTGGCCTTGGTTTGGGCCGGCCGGGTGGGTGTGGCAGGGGCCGAGGTCCTGTAGGAGGCAGAGTAGGGAAGACTTCAGGGTGGCGAGGAGGGTCCTGGCCTGTCGGAGGCGGTAACGCGAAGGGTTACGGCCAGGTACCGTGGGGTATGGGTGGGTACCGGTGGTGGATGGGATGGAGACCGGGTCTGGGTCTGATGGGTGTTGGAGGGATGTTGCTGGGTGGATGTGGGGGGCCGTGCCTAGGATGGGATGGTGGTGGGCATGGACCGGGTCCTCGGTGGGGTGGACGTGGGAAGCCGGGCCCGCGGTGGAAAGGGTGGAGGAGGAGGCCGGTTCGATGGTGATGGGATATGGATAAGGGCCAGGTCTGAAGTGATGGTTGGTTGGTTATTGGTTTTACGACACGTCGACCGTTGAGTCATGTAGCGTCGCCAATTTCTCACGCCGATTGGTCGCGGGCGAAGAGTAGCGACAGGTGAGACTCGAACCCACAACCTTTCGATTGTGAGACGAGCATCTTACCCCTAGACCACTCGTCCCCCGGTCTGAAGTGAAGTAAGTGGATGTGGGAGGAGGCCAGGTCCGGGGTGTGGTGGGGTGGGGTGGCGTGGGAGGGAGTGGTGATCGTTGAGGTCGAGGGGCGGTGGGCCGGGGACGTCGGGGACCGGTGGGGCGGTCGAGGCGAGGGTCGGCGGAGCGCTAAGGAGGGAAGTGTGCCGGGCTCCGGGAGCCGGCTGCTGGTGGGATGGTAGGGCAGGTGGGAGCTGGTGTTGGAGGGTGTGTGGGGTAAGGTGTGGAGGTCGTCGCTGCGTAGCTTCGTCCGGCGGTAGGTGCGTTGTGGGAAGGTGCGGTTATGGAGGTGGGAGTGTCAGTGGTGGTGATGATGGCGGCACCTAACCAAACATACTTTGCAAGCTGGCTCTGATCATATGACGTACGTGCCAAGCGCTGTGTTCTGGCGTGAGTGGGACGAGCGAAAGAAGAGCAGCTGGGTCTGCCAGAGTTCATTCACCGCTCCTTGGCGATACACGCTCGGTGATAGTCCTCGCGTTGTGGTTGGTTATTCGGGTTTTAGGGCGCATCAACTGCATTGGTTATATAGCGCCCATTTATATAGCGTCCTCGTGTTGTGATTCCCAGACGAGGTGCACATAGCACGCAGGTGCAGCAGGTGGCTCTGATGGTCGGCACCGCCATCACCTCCAGCCAGGTCAGTGTCAGCGGCGGCGGCAAGTCGTCTGGCTCTGGGGCTCAAAGGGACCGACTGCGACAGGCTCGGCGGCTGTCTGATCGGCAATTCCCTGATCGTCGGGGGGGGGGGGAGGGGAGTGATTTTTTAGGCGTGTCAGACCATCAAGGTCATTTACGCCGCCTTTAACACACGCACGGGGGGGGGCGAAATCTGCCCACCCATCCTGTTTTTCGTACATTACTCCAGATTTTACCGGTCGATATACGCCATTTTTTCGCGTACCTGCTTAGAAGTGTACGGCGCGTCGTTCAAAGCAAGAAAAAAACGGAAATCGGCTGCAAATTTTTATAGTTGGGGGCCGTTAAAGTCAAAACATTTCGTAGCGCCAGACCACACAAATCGGCGCTGATGCGCTTCCCGTATATTGGCAAATGGGAAGTGTTCTTGGCAACACTGGTGACTTGTTTGATGTATATTGTTATGCTATATAGTTTCAATGTCATGCTAGGTCACCGAGGTCAAGTCAGGTCAAGTTCATGACAGGTTAATGGAACCAAACTTGGTCAACTGGAATGTTGTCATAAATGCAAACGACTGTCATGCGATTTATGTCACTTTGCATGTTACTCACTACACATCCTGAAAACTACTGTTTGTCATTGTGTACCTAAGCGTTTCCATACTTTATTCATGTACTTCACTCCTTTCTTTGCGAAGCCGATTGCGCCGAGCCGCCCAACGGAACAGTCGGGCGGGCGGGGCGGCCCGGTTCCGGTAACTGGAACAGGTAACTGACCTGATAAAGTGCTGCTATATAGGTGACCTGAGGTCAAATGCCGGGTCTAGCATCTGTATTGCATCATTAGTAATGTCCAAAACATCACTGATGCCCATTTTGGAGCATTAAACACAATCACAGCGATCCATAGCAATGACAAGCCAAGCCACGCAAAACAAGAAAATGTTAATATATATGACCTCAGTTGACCTTGAAAATATTGACCTAGTCATTAAATTTGCACACAATAGAGTTCATTACCGTACTCATCCACCCTGCGAATATAGTTACTCCAGCTTTAATAGGAACCGATATTTTAGGGGGTGGGGTGGGGTGGGGAGGGAATCCGCCCCCCACCCCCTCCAGTGCGCGTAATTTTCAGAGCCCCTCCAGGGCGCGTGTTAAAGCGTGTACGTTGCATGTCTGTCCTTAAAGCGAGTGCGTTTTGCAAGCAAAGCGCAGGCAAGTGTACATTTACGTGAAAATAGTTTTACGTTATAGCGTGTGTGGTGAGCTGATGAGCTTGAGCAACGTTATGAACTGAGTGACGTTACGAGCCGAGTGACATTACGTTACGACATTTTAGTTGCTGAACACGGAGGCTGGATGAGGGACATCTCCCTGGTGTCTAAATGGGTTTAGTGTTGCCAGTTGGGTTAGTACGGTGTTTGGCAATTCGGCTCATTGACGTCCGCTGTACCTTTGGGTAGCCTTTTCACGTTATGAGTTGCAATATAAATCGGCTCATCTACGTCCGATGGCTTCTCTAGGTAATCGTTTTAAGCTATGCTATTCTTCACCAAGTCGGCTCATATACGTCCGACGGCACCGCTAAGTAACCACTTATTTCTAATTGTAAAGCAAATCGGCTTATGTACGCCCTACGCCATTCGTGGATGGCTATTTACGTGTTTCCTGCGAGCGCTTCGCGGGCTTGCATTGCATATTGAAGTGAGTGTTGGTGGTGTGGTGTCTACACTGGGTGCTTGTTACCCAGAAGCGATGGAAGGGACAGGGTGATGCCCTCTTTTTGGTAGACGGCCTTAAGTGGTTGTCTTTGAGAGTTAAAGCTAGTAGTCCAGCAGGGTGTGGCCTATGCTTAAGTGATGTGTTGTATATTGGTCACCCTCTAGTTGAGGCTGTTAGCTTTGTGCAACCAGTTCTAAGTCTAGTGAGGATGATCTCTTTTTGTCGGTGAAATTGATTTGATGTGTTTCATGTGCCTGCCGTTGGTTTGAAGTCTTAGGTGTGGCTGGATTTTTGTTGTGTTGAGTTGTGTTGTGTCCATGTGTTCTGGTGATGTTGGCGAATGTGGCGTTGTAGGAGTGCTTTGAAATCGTCTACTGAATATTCCATACTGGGGTAAGTGTTCAATGCTAGGGCTTGCTTCGCCAGACGGTCTGCTTCTTCGTTACCTGGGACGTTGGGCGTGGCCCGTAATTCGAAGGAAGGAAAAGTTCATGTTTACTTTATGGGCCACAACTTGTTGGATTATGTCGATGACTTGATGTGGACAATCTTGGGTGTTGCTAAAGGACGGATTTGGAGTCTGAACAAATTACAACATCTCTAGCTTTACGCCTCATGAGAATGGAGATAGTAGCCAGAATGGCCATTGCTTCAGCGGAGTAGATGGACAAGTTTCCGGGAGGCGCTTGGAAAATAATGTGGCCTGGTCCAGTGATGCTAATACCTACCTTAGCCTCGTGTTTCGACCCATCCGTGAATACAAGTGTCTTGCGATTGTTGTCATCGGCGAACTTGTGGAAGATGTCAATAATTTCCGCCGATGTGAGAGTCGATTTCCATTCCGAGAGCAAGTACTCGAGTTTTGTTTACTGAGTGTCCAGAATGGTCTAGTGGGTGGTCAAGCTGTAGTGGCTGGCATTGTGAAGTTAAGATCTGAGAGAGCCGTGGCCATTTGAATGCCATATGGTGAAAGTTTGCGCCCAAATCGGCTCTTGTCCTATTTGTCAGGCGTAAAGTAGCGCTGTGCCGGATGATTTTTTAGTGGATTTGATTTTAATGTGGTAGCGGCACTGCTGTTGTGTCCTCCTGAAGTGGAGTGGAGCCATGTTTGAGTCCACTAGAAGACATTTCTAGTACCCTTTCTAGATAGGCTTAACCCAGATGGGCCCCTGTGGCTCTTATTAAGCCTTAACACTTTATGACTTTTATTTTAAGACTGGTTATCGGTGTGGTGCTGAGGGCACCTGTGGCTACTCTATTTGGGATGATTTCTAGCGTTTGTTCTGGCTTTCTGGAGTGGTGGCAAAGATGATGCTGGTTTATTCTAGGATGGGTCGCATGCTCGATTTGTTGAGTCGTAGTAGTGTTTTTTTTTCTGTCTCCACCACCAGTCTGTGCCTGCAAGTCACGGAGTACGTTAACGCGCTTCGCGCATCGCTTAGAGTTGGAGTTGATATGGGTGTTGAAACTAAGTCTTTCGTCTAAACGTGCTCCTGATAACTCACAATTTTCCTGATGGTTATCTGTCAGGGGTATTTATACGGCCGGACGACACCGGATGGTGACAGCGCGAAGGAGTTTGACCAATGAGGCTTTATGGGGTAATTCATCATCCTGAAACTGTCCGACACCTGGTGGTATAGGTATGATGGTGGTTGTTATTGTTTTTTTTACGACACGTCGACCGTTGTGTCATATAGCGTCGCCAATCTCTCACGCCGATTGGTCGCGGGCGAAGAGTAGCGACAGGTGAGACTCGAACCCACAACCTTTCGATTGCGAGACGAGCATCTTACCCCTAGACCACTCGTCCCCTGGTATAGGTGTGAACGGCCCTGCGTCTGCCCAGCCGATCGGAGGCCGTTCGTGACCTGTAAACTTGGGTATTGTTCCAAGGTGGTCCAAGCACCAATCATTTTAGATGTTCCGTACAGAAGATGTGCCGAATGCCAGGTCCATAGTTCGTCTCCACTCAATAGATGACCAGATGGCACGATATGTTAGTCCATAGAATGATTCAAACAGACAAAACTTGCGCCGTGCTGATCGTCGATCTTACTGGCTGGTGTTGTCCGCCGACAAAGAGGAGCACAGCTGTTCCCACAAGCAGCGAACACACAACAGTAAGTCTCGTTGTCACGAGAGCGAGTACAGGACCAGCTCGCTCTCGGAGGCGTGCCAAGCTTACCTAACCTCTCGTCATCAGCGGTCCTGTATATGGACGATTTGCGGTCGTGACGCGAGGACGCGCGAGGGTGTGGAGGTCGGAGCGAGTTGCGACGCGAAGCACGAAGCCTGGGATTGGTCGGTTTGGGAAAAAAACGAGGTCACATTGGAAGGATGATAACCATTGGGGTGTGTGCCGCACTGTAAATTATGACGGTGTTTGCATGGTGGCGCGCTGAGACGAAATCTGACTCAGGCTGATAAGACGTTATGTAGTAGGGTGTTGTGGTAAGTCAGTTTGTTGAAATAAATCCAGCGCATTGCGACGGGTGATTATAACTCAGGGTGATAAGACTTGACGGTGTTTTCGTGGTGGCGAGCAGAGGCTAACTCAGATTGCTGCAAATAGACGCGCGTTGACCGAGGTCGCGTGCAATCCAATCCAAAAAATCCAATCCAAATGGAGTTACAATCCAATTTGGCGAGATTGCCCCGAGTCGTACAAAAACGTTGCGAACAACACTTGATCCGGGAGGAGATGGAGCTGGTCGCGAATGCTTGAGGAAATTTTTTGCGTAACTATGTTTTATCAAGTGTGAGTTATATGACGGGTGGCCGTGGTGCGCACCTGCCGAAATTACATATCGTATCCAACACAGATGGCGGTCTGAAATTGGATTTGCGAGGAAGGAGTAAATGGGGTTACGGACGCTGCCGAGGACGGCGCAGCCGGGCCGCGGGGACCACTCCTCACTGAGGGGGGGGGCTGATAAGAAGACGAAGGGGACGTGCCACAATAGGTCGACAGCTTGGTGACACCACCAGGCGGTGGAGGTACACGCCCGAGTAGAGCGACGTTACGAATTGAGCGACGTCACGAATTGAGCAACGTTACGAGCTGGGTGACGTTACGAGCCGAGTGACATTACGAGCTGAGCAACGCGGACCCACCTGCGACGCCACAATTGACGGAGCGGGTGAGTGTCGACAGAGTACGAGGGCTACTGGCCACGAACCGTGCCCTGCACACCCTCCCCTTCCCCCTTCACGGCTGTTCCAGCATGGCTACCCAGCTCGCCTGCTCTACAGCCACCGTCTCGGCGTGCGAACCGTTCACCCAACACCGCCAGTCGCCACCTCTTCGCAGCGTGCGGCGACGGCAGGCGCCAGACTGGGGAGCACTGGATGACACTCGCGGGCTCCGTGTCACACGTGATCACTACACATAGCGAAACAACTGGAGCGACAGCGAGCAGATGGCATGACCAAACACACCAACACCACGTGATGCAACACCACACGTGACCAAACACACGTGATGCAACACCACACGTGACCAAACACACGTGATGGAACACCACACGTGACCAAACACACGTGATGCAACACCACACGTGACCAAACACACCAGATGCAACACCACGTGAAAACCGGCATGCAAAAGACCGTCCGTAATAATCCGATTACACTTCGTCAATCTCCCACCAATGGTGCCTCGGTGTGCATAGCATTCGTTGCTTGCCAATAAGAGCGGCTGTGTATGGATTGGGGTGTGTTCCGAGCGCACCACTGGAGTGGCGGGTGGCGAGTGGCGTGGAGTGGCGAGTTCCTCTCGTGCTCGTGAGGCGTACACCTGGGATGTGCAGCAGCGAAGCGCACTCGCCGGCGCGGTGGCGCCACTCCCACCACCCAAGTCGACGGGCTGTCACGAAACACGAACACGCCCAACGTCCCCGGCAAGCCACTCCCCATCTGCGGCCACTTCCAGCACACCCACGACTCCAGTAGCCTCCCGACAGCCACCACGCCCCGTCTGCAGCCACTCCAGTAGCCTCCCGACTGCCACCGCACCCAGTCTGTGGCCACTTCCAGTAGCCTCCCGACAGCCACCGCACCCAGTCTGTGGCCACTTCCAGTAGCCTCCCGACAGCCACCGCTCGTCTGCGGCCACTTCCAGTAGCCTCCCGACAGCCACCGCACCCAGTCTGTGGCCACTTCCAGTAGCCTCCCGACAGCCACCGCTCGTCTGCGGCCACTTCCAGTAGCCTCCCGACAGCCACCGCACCCAGTCTGTGGCCACTTCCAGTAGCCTCCCGACAGCCACCGCTCGTCTGCGGCCACTCCTAGCACTCTCCTGACAGTCACCACGCCCCGTCTGCGGCCATTCCCAGCACTCTCCTGACAGCCACTTCCAGCACACCCCCGACAGCCAACCCCGTCCCCGCCCCGTCCCAACCAGTATCTCCAGCCATGCCAGTCAAGTCAGAATCTCAGTTTTCAACTTCAAGTGAAAATTGAGCACTTTATCAAAGAGCAGTCCAGCACCATTCAACCTTCAAATGAGAAAAGGAGATGATCTTCTGGAAAGGATATTGTTCTGGATGCCAAAAATTCAGCAGTATTTACGTGAACAGTCCAGCCAGCTCAATGGGTTGGGTTGGGTTTGGTTAAGTTGAGCTAGGCTAAGTTAGGTTAGGCTGCAACATCATTGAGTGAACACTCCTCTGCGCTCGTCTTGCACAAACATGTTCTCTGGGCTTGGTTTTTCTATGTGATGATATCCAAATTCCTTCTTCTCTCGGCATTATTCTGTTTGACTCTATACCACTTTCAACCTTGTTCCATTCGACCCTATTCCCGTTCTGACCTGATGTAAAGGTTATCTTCGCGGTTATCCTCGATTCTCATGTTCCCGTATCATGCTCCTTAGTTAGTTATTGTGCAGAAGTCGTCTAAGCACCAATCGTCTGCTATGCTTCTTACTGAAAACGTGCCGGAAGCCCAATCGATTATGCGCCTCCACTCAACAGCCTGACCAGGTGTCACAATATGTTTATCATCCATAAAAGTCAAACAGTCAGAGCTCGTGCCATGCAGATAGTCTAGAATCAAGCACTGATGGCTTACGGTTGATCTTGTTAGATAGCGCAGTCTGCCGACGCAGAGGAACGCGGTTGTTCGCACTTCACAACGAACACACACAACACACTGTCGGTCTAGTAGTCAGTAGTCACTTTGTCACGAGAGCGAGTGCAGGACCAGCTCGCTCCTGTAGGTGTGTCAAGCTTGCCTCGCTAAGCTTACCTAACCTGCCGGTCGTCGGGGGTCCTCTATATATACGGTTTGCGCACGGTGTGCGCACGTGGTGCGGGGCCACCAGAGGGCATGACGTGGAGATCGAGACTGTTTGTGATGCGAGGGATCGAGCCTCGGATTGTCTGTTTGAAAAATCAATATAGCGAGGGTCACCTTTGGAAGGATGTTTTTGCGTGGTGGCAGACGGATTATGGCTGGGATAAGACATTAATGCAGCAGAGTGCTGGTGTGGTAAGTATCAAATGGTGACATAAATCGAGCGACGTCCGGGCATCACGCTGACAATGTTTACGTGGTCGCGGGCTAGAAGCTAAGTTATAGTGCGCAATAGGAAGCATGTGAGGTTAGGGGTCACGTTGACCACGGTCTAGCGTGCGGGCCGGCTGACAAATAAACAGAGTTGTGAATGTCAGCATAAGCAGCTCCGTGCAGCGTGCACTGAAAGCATATTTGACCACCTTTAACAGAGTAAACTCTCTTTCTTGGTGTTTAGGGGGTGATCAGCCCAGACTCCCTCTACCATCCTTAGAACTACTGCTCGCATATTCGGAGTTTTTCGGCACAGTTGCCCTAACCGGGTTACCACCCTTTCCCTTATATACCATGGTGCGATTACCATGAAGAACTGGGTAGCTCTGTAGCGATCCACAGTTTTCTGTAGAAAGCCCCGCGTCTGGTCTTCTTGTCGGCGACGTGCTACCTGTAAACTTTGGTAGGGTGCAGAGGTCGTCATACACCGGTAGTCTTCAGTATTTCTCACAGACGACGTGCCGGAGGTCAAGTCAATGATGCGTCTCCATTCAACAGACGGGCCAGTCGGTACAATATGTTTATAGTTCATTCAAAAGAGCTCGCGCCGTGCAGGTAGTCTAGATTCAACACAGATGGCGGTTGATCTTACGAGATAGCGTGTCAGCCGACGCAGAGGAACGCAGTTGAACCCACCGCACAACAAACACACACAACACGAAGTCGATAGGTACGGGAGCGAGTGCAGGACGGTTCGCTCTCGGAGGTATATCAAGCTCGCCTTCCTAAGCTTACCTAACCAATGGTCGCCGGGGGTCCTCTATATATACGGTTCGTACACGTGCGCATATGTTGCAGGAACGCCAGAGGAAGGGCGTGAAGGTCGAGTTGCTTGCGATGCGGTGGACAAAGCCTTGGACTGGTCTGTTGAGATAATAAATAAGGCGAGGGTCACCTTTGGAAGGATGTTTTTGCGTCGTGGCATCCGTGTGCTGGGTCGGATAAGACATTAACGTAGTCGGGTGTTTGTGTGGTTAGTGCCAATTGGTGACATAAATTCGGGCAATGTTTACGTGGCGGTGGGCTTGGGACGGAGCGGAGCGCGAAGGAGGAAGCGTACGCCGTTCTGGGTCACATTGACCGAGGTCCGGCTGGCAATAAACCGAGGCGGCAAAACAGTGCCGTTGGCATACACAATGGCGTGGCCGAGAATGGCGACGGAGAAACGAAGCAAGTTCTGGCTAGTTGTGGTGGCTTGTGAACATGTGATGCGGAGTACAGAAGCGCACGGCATGGCTCGACAAGGCACGGCGGAGTACAAAAGTGCACGGCATGGCTCGACACGGCAAGGCTTACCGTTATGACGGGGAACCAACACGCCTCTTCGGTCCTAATATCCCGGAGGGGCGGGCGGGCCCGTAGGGCCCCATACGGGTCAAGTGGCTGGTCGCCTCGGGCCGGGGACCTGGGATTCTTCCCAGTGTCTGCCGGCCCGGCCGGCTGGGGTCAAGGGGTGGGCGGCGCTGGATCCTAGTCGGGGTGGTGAGTCTCTCTCTCCCGGCCGGGTGATGGCGCCGCCCGCCCCGTATAGCTCCTCGTGCGCCTGGCGTCCTCCCGTCCGCGGGACTCAGGCGCTCTGTGGTGGGGCGCCCGAGGAGCCGAAACAAAATAGACAACACATGGCATCCACCAACCAAAAAAAACTCTCCTGGCCCCTCTCGTAGGGACCAGACCAAAATGTCTTCGGTCCCGCGTATCCTAGTATTGCGAGAATATCCGAGAAGTCTCGCCTCATTGTCGCATTTCCAAAGGCGAGACGGGTGTCACCGGGGGGCTTTAGGGCGCATCGACTGCACTGACCATGTAGCGCGGGTGTGACCGATTCGGTAAGATTATACGATGTGAGAAACTGAAGGACGGTGGCTTAGAAGTAGAATTCGCACTAGCAAGTGAGGCGGAAAACGCCTTGAAAATGTCTGAGTTTGTTTACAGTGTCCGGAAAGGTCAGATGAAAATCGATGAAAGTATTAAAATTGCCATAGAACCCCACAAAACGAAAAATACGTCACGAGGACTCATAAATTGCTTGGATCTGAGAGATGTGCCGGAGGAGGAAATTGTGGATGGCCTGTCGGAGTTTGGGGTGACGGAGGCAAGGAAAATGAAGGTGAGGAAAGGGTCGGAAATGATTTTAACGAACAACATAATATTAACCCTCAACACCACAGATCTTCCCCCTGAGATCCGTGTGTGAAAGTTCGAGTTTTTATTCCAAATCCCAGGAGGTGCTTTAAGTGTCAACGATATGGACACACCAACCAGTTCTGCCGAAATCGCCCTGTGTGTGGCAAGTTCGCATCGGATCAGCACACAAGCGAGTCATGTACTTCTGAGATGCATTATTGTGCGAACTGTGGCAGAGAACAGAACCCTCACCCCTCGTATGACCGGACATGCCCAATTTACACAAAAGAGAAGGAGATCATTTCAATTAGGTACACGCAAAAGTCACGTTTCGTGAGGCAAGAGACATTTATGAACAAACTCACCCAGGGTGAGTTTGCTCTAGGGTGAGACGATATTCTAGGGTGAGTCACCCTAGAATATCGTACGCGTCCAAAATTAGAAATACCACGTTGATTCCACAGAACACACAATCTGACAGGTCTTCTGAGTTGATCGCGAAGCTGTCAGTCCTTCTCAGAGCCTTTGGAGCGCCTCTCGAGTCACCAGCGGGACGAAGGTGGCCAGCCCAAAAGGACACAGACCCGATCGAGGTCCCACCTACGAGTGGATGCGCCGTACATCCGGAGAACTCCCGGTCAACGTTAGAGGGTGGGGAGTGGACTCTGGCCCAACGGTCTAGGAGGCCTCCCCGGTCCTTTCCATCAAATCCCAACCCATATCCATCTTCCTCATCACCTACCTCGAAATCCCCACCTACCACTTCCCATCGGCCCCCCAACCCACCTTCACCTCCCAGGGACGAGTGGTCTAGGGGTAAGATGCTCGTCTCACAATCGAAAGGTTGTGGGTTCGAGTCTCACCTATCGCTACTCTTCGCCCGCGACCAATCGGCGTGAGAGATTGGCGACACTACATGACTCAACGATCGACGTGTCGCAAAACCAATAACCAACCAACCACCTTCACCTCCCACACGCCCCATCACCACCCCCAAAAATATCATTTCGACCTCCTCCCTGCCTGATCCTTTTCCTCTTCCGGTCAGCCAGACCTCACCCCTACCCTCAACTTCAACTTCTGCACCTACATCGCCATCCAGAAACACTAGAACCATTCCAAATCCCGATATCAACCTCCACAACCAGGAGGCCGAGAGGCGCGCCCGCGAAGCGAAGCGGGCGCGCCTTGCGCAAATGGAGAGGGCTCGGGCGACGAGCCGCCATGGGCCTGATAGGGCACCTCCCTCAAGGCCGGCTACCCCATCGCCGCGAAGGCGAATTGAGGGACCGGCGATAACCCAGGCTACTCATGAGGTGGGCCCTCCCTCGCCTCCTCCCCGGCTGGGGCCCCAGAAACGAGGCCCGCCGCCTTCTGGCTCTCCATCGGGCCAAGGATCGCCGAGCTCCCGGCCCAGAACTCAGTCCCTCGGACCGAGTGGAGGTTCATCGTCCGAACCACCGGCGATCCCCTCCCTGGGGCGGACGACAAAGACCAAGTGCAAAAAAAAAACGGTAACCCGAACTGAAACATAATTTTAGATCATGTTATCACATAGAAACTCCTAATGAACTACCAAAGTGCGTTCGCTAATTTTACAATGGAACATGGGGGGTTTTAGAGCGAATTTTACTGATCTGCAGCGAGTTTTATCTCGGGAAACTCCCATAGTTGTTTGTCTCCAAGAGACAATGTTAGCGCCCGGTATCCATTGCTCCATAAATGGATATTATATCTTCCGGAAAGATTTAGGCGGGACCGACACCGTGGCACACTGAGGTGTTATGTTCGCGGTGCATCACAGCGTACTAGCACAGCAGGTCCCATTGTGCACCTCGCTACAGGCAGTTGCGGCACGTGTGGCTGTTCTCCACCGTGCAGTAACAATATGTTCCTTGTACCTACCGCCTGAAATTCCTCTTCCTGGTGCATAACTAAGCAGACTAATGGTAGAACTACCCCATCCAGTCCTGATTGTAGGCGATTTTAATTGCCATCACACTGCCTGGGGTTGCAATTCAGCCAACGCTCGCGGAAGACACTTGAACGTTTTATCGATGAGTTCCTGTTTCTTTTGAACACTGGCTCGCCTACCCATATTACTCTGCCCTCCGGTAGCACATCAGCTTTAGACCTGAGCCTCTGTAACCCACACTTGGCTCAAAGCTTGGAATGGTCTGTGGGCACCGATCCACTCGAGAGTGACCACATGCCCGTATAGATATAATATAAGGATGGAGCAACTCTTGGCAGGAGACCTCGGCGGTGGAACCTACGCAAAGACAACTGAATAGAGTTTGACGCCAAACTTAAGGCGAAATTCACATCCGATGACGAACATCCACCATCAGTGACTTTACGCAGTGGCTCGTTGACACTACCACTGCATGTGGTCCGCTGACGTCTGGAGCGCCTCGTCGCACTCCGGTGCCGTGGTGGACCCCGGAGTGCCGGGACTCCATTCTTGCCCGTAAGCAGGCTTTTCGAGCCTTCGATCGCAGGAGCACAACTTAACTTAATTGCCTTCAGAAAAGCCAAAGCCTTTGCGCGTAGGACAGTACAAGAGGCCAAACGGGTGTCCTGGCGTAATTATATCGGAGGCATCAACACATCCACTCCCTCGGCCGAGGTGTGGGCTCGCATAAAAAAATAAGTGGCAAATTTCCCCCGCTCCCTTGCCCGTCCTACGGATAGGCAGTCGTGATGTGCTTCAGCCATCTGAGGTTGTGAATGAGATTGGCCGAGCATTTTCCAAACGCTGACTTGCTGGCAACGTCGATCCGAGTTCCTGCGGCATCGCTCTCGCAGTGAAAACATAGGAATAGACTTCTCGACATCGGAACGATTTGCTTACAACGAGCCATCCGCTCTCCGGGGCCTGCGCGATGTGTCCGAGGGACCTGACAAGATCCACAACGAAATGCTGCGGCATCTGCTACCATGTGCCCAGGACGTTTCATTGACCGTTTTTAACTCTATGTGGACAGGTCACTTTCCTGATGCCTGGCGAGAGGCTACAATTGCACCACTCATATAACCTGGTAAAAGTGGCCAGGATCCGTTGCATTACCGACCCATTTCATTCACCTCCTCTCTGCGCAAATTAATGGAGAGAATGGTGAGCGCCCGTTTGGGATGGCATCTGGAAGAGGAGAACATTTTAATAAACTCTCAGTGTGGTTTTAGGAAGAATCGCTGCACGATAGACATCTTGCAACCATTGACACCGATATTCGTTCTGCTTTTGCAAGGAAACGTCACCTCGAAGCAGGTTTTTGTACATAGAGGGCGCCTTTGACAACACGTGGCGACACGGAATCCTTTTGAAAATACATGAATGCGGCCTCCGCGGTCCGATGGCAATGTTTATCAGAAACTTCTTGGCAGATCGCCGGTTCCGCGTCCGCATCGGTAGCCAGCTTTCTAACTGGTTCCCACAACTAAATGGAGTCCCACAGGGCAGCGTGCTTCGCGTACCATTATTTGCTCTAATGATTAACGACATTACCTGTGCAGTACAGCCTTCCATCTGTTGCTCACTCTTCGTAGATTATTTTGCTATCTGGACCTCAAACACATCTGTACCGGCAATGCAGAGACAGCTGCAGCTTGCAGTTCGGTGTCTAGAGCGATGGGGAAATAGGAGTGGTTTTCGGTTCCCACAAAGTAAGACGGTAGCCATGCACTTCTGCAGGCGTCAACGATGTCCAAACATGGAAATCCGCTTGTACAATTCGACAATTCCAACAAAACCGACGGCCAGGTCTCTTGGTGTTATACTTTGTAGTCGCTTGACGTACAGAGACCATTTTAAGCTACTCCGCGGAAAATGTGTTAAAACACTGAACATCCTTAAGGTGGTGGAACGAACATCGCACGGTGCTGATAGGCGTACGTTGCTTCTCCTGTATTGATATATGATACAGTCTAAATTTGACTATGCGTGTTTTGTGTATGATGGTGCTTGTAGTACAGCTAAACGAACACTAGACACAATTCATCACACCTCGCTGCGCATTGCTACTGGCGCTTTTCGCACCTCCCCGGTTGCCAGTCTTCTAGCAGATGCAAACGAACCATCCCTTGCTTTGCGCCGTGAACTGCTCGGGATGCGTTATGCGTGTAAACTACGGCAGTTCCCACAACATTCAACCTATCGGTCAGTATTTTCGCGACATGTTCGGAATCGTTTAGAGGAAGGCGACACGGAAGTGCCTTACCCTTTTGCATCAGAATTCGTGCTTTATTCCAGGAATACAACATCAAATTACGCGGGATGATGCGTGTGACAGCATTGAAAAATGCTCCCTCGAAATTGGCGCCGCCAAATATCGACGTATCACTGTCATGTATGAGGAAAGGCGACGTCGTCCGCAAGAGTTGGGACAACGGCCACTTGGACATACTTCATCATACCAAAACTATACCCCGACGTACACGGATAGCTCGAAGATCCGACACTGGTGTTGGAAGTGCCTTTGTCATGGGCACTTTGATTATATATAAACTTCTCTCTTCCAGTCCACGCATCTGTCTACACATCGGAACTGGTCGCCATAACAAACCGAGTTTTATTGAAACAACCGATGATGAACGACACGTGTTATTTAGCGACTCGCTCAGCTGCCTGCCCCCGGTGGGAGGGTTTTACCCACTGAACCCAATATTACAGGAAATTCTGGTCAGACTTACATCTTTGACCACAAGTGGCAAGGAAGTCGTTTTCTGCTGGAGCCATGTTCCGAGCCATGTTGGAATTTGTGGCAACGAGGCCGCTGATGCTGCAGCAAAGCGTGCTGTCCAGGCTCTTTACACATGAAGTCTCCGGCTCCCTACCTCCGACTTCTATCCAAAAATTAAGTGCCTCCTCTTCAAGAAGTGGCAGGCCTATTGGGACGCCATGATAGGCAACAAACTGAGAAAAATCGAACCCTCTCTTGGTGAATGGTCTTAGTCATCACATGAAAATGGACAGAACGAGGTTGCACTGCGCCGCTTGAGAATTGGTCACAAATACAACACACACTGTTACCTTCTGATCGGCAGTGACAATCCGCTATGTCCTAGGTGCTGTAACCGCCCACTGTTTTCTGCACAGTCCCGCGTCTGCTCGTCTTGTCGGCGACGTGCTACCTGTAAACTTTGGTGCGGTGCATATATCGTCGATATTCCAGTCGTCTTCGATATTTCTCACAGACGACGTGCCGGAGACCAAGCCAATGATACGCCTCCAATCAACAGACGGGCCAGACGGTACAATATGTTTATAGTCCATTCAAGAGTCCACAATCACCTTGCGCCGTGCCGATAGTCTAGATCCAAAGATCCAACTCGGAGGTCTTACGGTTGGGTTTGCTATGCTACATAGCGTGTCAGCCGACGCAGAGGAACACGGTTTGAACTCACTGCAACAACACATAAACACAAACAACAACACTGTCTGGAGTCTATAGTCACGCTGTCACGAGAGCGAGTGCAAGACGGCTCGCTCTCGGAAGGTGCTTCCAGCTTGCCTTCCTAAGCTTACCTAACCTCCGGTGTGTGTGTGTTGAATTTTGCCAGCCTGCCACCGTATGGTGATATCGGCTGTTTGACCTCCGGTCGTCGGGGGTCTTCTATATATACCGTTCGTATACGTTGTGCGCATTTGTTGCAGGAACGTCAGAGGAAGGACGTGAAGGTCGAGTTGTTTTGTGTTGCGGGGAACAGAGCCTTGTATTGGTCGTTGAGATAATAAACAGGCGAAGGTCACCTTTGGAAGGACGTTATTGGTGGTGGCTGATGATCCTGGCTCGGATAAGACGGTAATGTAGTAGGGCGTTGGTGGGTAATGGCCAATTGGTGTCGTAACTTGTGCAATAACTTCGGGCAATTGGTGACATAAATTCTGGCGATGCGTACGAATGGTTTGGAGACAAAGGCAGGGCGCGTCCGAGAAGAAGCAATACGACGTTCGGTGACACATTGGCCAAGGTCCCGCTGGCAATAAAGGCAATAAAGGCAATAAAGGCAATAAGCCGAGGCGGCAAAACAGAGTCGTTACCATACACAATGACGTGGCCGTAGCAAGTTTCGGGCAGTCTGCCGCTTGTGAAACATTTTACCGGGGTACAGAAAAGCGCACGGCGCGACTCGACATGGCATGGCTAACCGTTACAGTGCCACGACGCACTGTCAGTGCGGCATGTATTGGTTTCCTGTCGCCGACTTCACAATGAGCGAATGCGCCACTTTGGGCGAGCTCCTCTCTCCCTTAGGGAAGCATTGTGCAACGAGTCTCCCATTGTTCAATCGGGACGGCTTATCCGCTTCCTACCAGAAATCAAGTTTTCTGTAACATATGTTACTAATTAACTCTCTTTTACAACTGACTTCTGAAGTCAGACTTCTGAAGATCAGATGGCATCGCACCTGTACTTGACCTCGTACATGTCTTTCTGAGACTTTTGTTTGCATTTTACTGTTTGACTGACGATGTTATGGGCGCTGCATGACCGACGCAGTCGATGCGCCCCTGAACCCCAATAACCAACCAAGACTAACCGTTACAACTCTTCCAAATACCATATTGAAAACCACCGTGCATTACTACCCCAATGCACCCCAATAATACACCGTATGGCGAAGAGTATGGAGTATGACTGCAGTCATACTCGCTTCTGGTAGTCAAGCGACACATTTAAACTTTTGTCAGAGTTTTCTATCTGAATAAGGCTCTGAATTCCTCTAGTCATTGGCGCATCTTCATCGAAGGTCGCAACCAGTTCAACGATAGGCCTACAGCAATGGAAAAGCCGGAGGAGGCAGGCAGCAGCATCCGTTTTTAGTAAGTCAAATGAACATTCAGCGAAAATGAAGTTGACTTCGACCGCATGCTCGGGCTGAGTGCACAATCACCTTGGGCCACTGGCCTGGCCCCTACAAAGCTTCTGAAGGAAGCTACGGTCCACCGCTACTGGCAGATGATCTGTCGTTGTTGGCGTACGGTCCAGCGCTGCCGGCGGGCGGTCCAGCGCTTTCGGTGGACGGTCCAGCGCCGCCGGCGGACGGTCCAGCGCTGATCCGCCGTTGCCGGCGGACGGACAAGCCGCTCCCGGCAGACGGTCCAGTACTGCCGGTGGACGGTCCAGCGCTGCCGGTGGACGGTCCAGCGCTCCCGGCAGACGGTCCAGTACTGCCGGTGGACGGTCCAGCGCTTCTAGCGGACGATCCAGTGCTACCGGTGGACGGTTCACCGCTGCTGGTGGACGGTTCAGCGCTGCCGGCGGACGGTCCAGCACTGCTGGTGGACGGTCCGCCGCTACCGGTGGACGGTCCAGAGCTGCTGGAAGATGATCTGTCGTTGCCGGCGGACGGTCCAGCGCTGCCGACGAACGGTCTTCGGCTGACGGGGGACGGTCCGCCGGTAACACATTCTTAGTAGATACTTAACCCTCGCCGGGCTGGCATGCGAATGCACCTTCTCCGGGCCGAAGGGGTGGGAGTGGGAGAGGCTCTTGAAATACCCCCTCGAGCTTCCGATCTGCGTATGCTAGGATTAAATGCAGAACACCGTTTGAAACCTGTAGTCATTGAGAGCCCAAAACAAACTTTAGTTTTGCATTTTTACTGATAATGGAATCACTAGAGGTCGTATTAGGTCGATATAAGGATCCTGACTTACGTGGTCAGGTGCTCGACTAGACCTGGTGTCTCGCTGATTCACTTGTGATCGAGCAGAGAAGCTGCCCGCTGTCCCAAGACCCCGCCCACCCTCTCCCAGCTGTCTCGTAGGTGTCCTTATTAGGGCATCTATGGGAAGCTCAGCCCCCCCTCCGGGTGACGTCAGCCACCCGGACCACTAGTTGGTTGTTAGCCGGATTAGCCGGCCCACGCAACTGGCAACGGTTGCTCGCCGGAATAGCCGGCGTAGCCCCCCCCCCCCTCACACTCCCCTTCGGCCCAGCGGTGCCCTCGAGCGCCGTCGGGAAACCGACTTTTATCAGCGGTCAGCTTCGATTGTTTTTGTCCCATCCCACCCAATAGGTTAGAGCCGACAGAGGTACCTTTCTGGATGTACTCCCGCCCGGGGCATCACCCCCGCCCCGGTATGCCCGGGGACCCCCGCCCTCTCGGTGGGACGAAGGGCGCCGTCCGCGCCCGGGAGCACGCCTGCCCCTTCCCGGAACCCCCTGAGGGTGAATCCTTTGTGTTGATAACTAGGATTGAGGGATCGTGGGCCCGCACCTCTCCCTTCGCCATAGCTAGGGAGCTAGACCAGTGGACCGGCGGAGTACTGTGCGCCAAGGTGCTCCGCTCCGGATCCCTGCTGGTGCGGGTGAAGGATGTCACCCAAGCCCGGTCGCTACTGAACGTCCGGAAGTTCCTGGGCGCCGACAACGCCGTCGAGGTAGCCGACCGACTCAATATGACCTTCACCACCGCATATGCCCCTGAGCTCGCGGAGCTCTCTGAGGAAGAGCTCCTCGCGGAGTTGAATTCGCAGGGGGTCTGCGAGGTGACACGCCTCGGCCGACGACCCAGACCTGGCCCTGTCCTGAAGCTCGGGTTCAGGACATTGACCCCCGCCCCCTTCATCATGGCGGGCTACCTCAGGGTGGCACTCCGCCCCTGCCCCCCCCCCCTGCACCTTCTGCCAGCGGTTCGGCCATCAGAGCCGGGCGTGCAGAGCAAAGGCCCCGTCTGCGGCCAGTGTGCGGAAGGGCACCCAACGGAGTCCTGCACATCCATCGAGCAACGATGTGCGTCTTGCCAAGGGCCCCGCCCTGCATCGTCGCCCAGGTGCCCGGCCTGGGTGGAGGCGAAGGAGAGGCAGGCGCGTCGCCTGGCCACTCAGCGTGGTACGGCGCCCTGGCCACCGGAAGTGTGGACCCGACCCCGATTGGCCCCCTTGTGGCCGACCCCTGCAGAGGCGGCTCAACCCCCCCCCCCCCCCAGGACCGACGGAGCCTGACCCTTCTCCCTCCTCCCCACCTCACCCTCCGCCGACCACGCGCCCCGCCCCCATGGCGGGCTCTTCCTCCCACAGGTCCCCCCACCGTCGCCAGGCCACCCCGCAACCGGCCACGCGCCCCGCTCCCATGGCGGGCTCTTCCACCCACAGGTCCCCCCACCGTCGCCAGGCAACCCCGCAACCGGCCACGCGCCCCGCTACAGACGAGGGCCCCTCGGAGTCTTGCCCCCAGTTGGTGCGTTCCACGACAGATCGACCAATGCACTTCACCCCATAATTCTTGATGAACAAAATTTGCTCACAGGGTTGACTTTGGCTCTGAACACGGCTGTGCACATTTCATCCCGATTCGGCCAACGGTTTTTGAGCTATAGCCTCCGGCATTATATTTAAGTCAAATAACATGGGTTGGTTTGACGATGGATATCTTATGAATTAGAAGAGGTCATGGTGGCAAAGTATATATATATTTCAGAAGAAAAGGGGTCAACAGAAACATTCTCAAAATAAAATATCAGTTTTTTCACATTTGACTTTCTGAAAAAGTTAAAAAAAATGGTTTTTCTTAGGTGTGATGTCAACGAATACGTATGCCAAATTTTATGAACGGTATCATTCCTAACAGTTTTCGAACACTTTGTCGTGACAGCGACTCATACGTGCACCCTTGTCCTTTGTTTTGAGACACCTAATTTAGGGTAACTATTTTCGCGATAGCGATCAAAATACCTATCATTGTCAACTGATATGGTATAACAGCCGATCATAGGTTTTACCTGGAATTGTGCATGCAGGCCCATCTTGGAGTTAATTTTAAAAATTATTTGAAATTAAAGACGTCGAAACGACTCATCATAAAGCAGGATGTCGATATCTGTTGGGAGGGGGTTTATTTGGGTTTAAAAAGTGGTATGATTCTCGCTATTCGACGTAATTTAAACAATTTTAAGACGTCGGAAATAAAAATGGGTATGATTTCGCTGACGAAACAATTTGTTTAATGTGTTCTTATAAATATCCGACATGGCCGTCCACCCTTCATGACTTTTTGCGATTTTGCGTTTTCCGGGTAGGACGGATTTCGTGCAAGCTCTTTTCCATTGGAAAGCTAAATGAAGTAGAACAATGACATACAAGCATATGATTGGAACCGTTTGTCGAAAAAAAACATTTCCACCTTTTTAATGTAGATCTCACGAGCAAAAATACGCAAAACTAATTAAGTCACAAAAAATGTAGAAAATTCACAAATTCCACTTGTGCGTTTTGTTCCATCCCTAAAAAGCAAACGCTGAAAGTTTCATTCATATACCTTTTTATCCGTTAAAGCCTGACCACTGGTTGAACTTTTTTTCGTGGTGACTTCACTTGACCTCGATTAACTCGTTGACCGTAGATGGCCTGACCTCAAAATTTTTGCCGAGCATGCCACATTGATGTGGGGAAAAGGTGTGCCAAATTTCGGTGCTCTGTCGCGGATCGTTTTTCACCATCCGCGTAAAATATAAAGTGGGTGTTTAAATGCCCCCTGAGACCGGGCGGGCTAAGAGCACCTCCGACGTCCGTCGAGAAGACAACTAGACGGAACAGTACTGAGCGCCCGCGATTGTCGACTTTTTCCACGTCGTTTTAGACGGACGTTAGACGTCCGTAAAACCTAAGGTCTTGGTGTGCAACGTACACTGCAGGGCGTGGCTCAGGGCTTATGATCCAGACAAGACAGGTGATGAATCCGCCCGGCGGACCACCAACCGCTACCACCCAGATTACGCCGGAGACAGCAGGAGAAATCAACGGGTCGATCAACGTCCCGGTGACGGACGCCACCACCATTGGCTTATCATTGGCACCACCACCGAAACGCTCGCGACGCCGACGCCGCCGCAGTCCACTCACCGGGCTAGCATGCGCTTCCGTTCCAGTCGGTGTCCGCCCCACACATCCAGGCTGTCGGGCTGCCGGATGCCAGTACACGTTCGTATTTTCCATCGCACACAGAGGCCGCGTCGGCACCCACGCGGTCTCCACTGCGCCGGCCGCCATTCACTGACCCACGTGGCGCCCCACAGACAGACCAAGAGCGCAACCCGGCCCCGCACGCACGACGCTCGACTCTCACTGAAGTGGAGCTGAGCGCGCCGCTTCTGCGCCACTCGGCCCGCCATCTGGCGTCGGCCAGCGCCCAGGGCAATCGACAAGCGTCAAGGCCGCGCGGAGGCGAACTCTCCGGAAGAGACCAGTGAACAGTTAGGCGATTTCCAAGCTGTAACCAGGGGCGCAGCCAGGGTTTCTTAAGGAGGGAAGCCACCCCCACAAACAAATCCTTTTCCTGAGGCCGCTTTCGCGCGCCGGAAAATTTATCCTAACCGTGGTGCAAATCCCCAAAATTAGTTTTGATCTTGTGTATTTCTTTCTGCTAATAGTGGGGTTCGGGCCATCCTGGCTGCGCCTCTGGCTGTAACCATGAGCATGGGTGTAATCTCTGAGAGGTTGGTGGTGGGAACAATATGGCTGGTGATGGGAAATGTTCCCCTAATTTCCCTTGATCTTAGTCATTGCGCTGACTGGAAAGAATTAGCCATAAAGTCGGCTCGTTCCCCAAATGTTTGGGCTGCTCCTGCATTCATATGACTAGGAGAGGTGGAGGAATCGGTCGGGTCCAGAAAGCAAGATACTATTTCCTCGGGAGGTGCCAACATTTCAGTCCAATAAAAACATTTCCAAAACTCTTCATTCACATACAAATACTGATCTTCAATGCCTAATGTATGGGTTGTCGTTACAGTGTGTTGTGTGAATATGGTGGAGGGGGAGTTCAGAGTAGCGGTAAGGACCGAAATCCCGGTCAGGACCGATGGCTTTTTGACCTTGGAATATATATCGGGCTTGGAATATACATCGGGCTTGGAATATATATATACCAGTCTGTCGGCTCATCAGCTCAACATAAAAACAGCTCAAAACCTAGTGATAGTGATCATGCGACGGTTGAGGCAGCTCAAAACCTAGTGATAGTGATCATGCGACGGTTGAGGCCCACCGAAGGGGGGGGGGGCATTGAGAGTAGTTCCCCCTGAAAGGTTGTGGGGCCCCCAAGAATCGCGCCGGGGTTCAGAAAAATTGCGTCAGGCTCCCTGAAAATCTCGCTGGGGCCCCAAAAGCCGCAACGGAGCCAATAAAAATCACATTTGGGGATACAAAAAGTAACGCAGGGTCCCCGAAAATGATGCTGGGGACTCCAAATATCGCACGGGAAACCAAAAAATCATACTGGGGTGCAAAAAAACGGCAAGGCCCCCAGAAAACGACGCTGGTGGTCCAAACCTTTCGCAGATGTGCGTAGAGGCGTTCGACAAATCCGACAGTCAGCCGTGCGAATTACATGCTCTTGTCCCATCTCGGGAAGGGGGGGGGGCGAGGTAATCATCAGTTCTCTAACTCAACTCTACCACAGATCAGTACATAAAAAAATCATGGCTTCCTACAATAATAATAATGTTTATGCTAATTAGCTCGTATAGAAATAACAGCAAACTACCACCAATTAACTACCAACGCACCCAGACTGGGGATTCGACTTGCGTCCATCCCCAAAATGCCGATATGTTTTTCTTGCGGGGGGGGGCAATACATGGAGAAAATTGAGGAATTTATTAGGGGCCTACCGACGGGGCCCTTATACTGTATGCTGTACATTTGCACATTTGCGGCTTAATATAGTGATTTCAGCGTGAGGTGAAGAAAGATTGTGCCCATTAGATATTGCTTATCAAATGAGCTGTAAAAGATACAAGTGATATCAGCAATTTCCACTAAAAATTCCCTTCGACACTCTGCCACCAATCTGAAGCAGCATCTGAATAACAGGGTTATGAAACATGGACGCCAAGCAAGGTTCGATCAGGAGCTCCGAAATATGATAGATATGTGACGAACTTTATTTAAAGAAAAGAAAGTGTTGAGCGATATTTTTTAGTTGAAATAATATGTTGAGATTGCCATTCTTTATTTTCAATTTATTGAAATTATCCGCGAAATATAGTTCAAGAGCACAAAAGACTGAATGTGCTCGCACGAACATTAATGTTTTTTTTTAAAGCAAATGATGCGTTAGCATTCATTGTCGATGCACTACGTTGGCTCCAGTTGTTAGCCTGAAGATCAAACCAAGGCTTTGTCAGCGGCTAGTGGGCCAACCTAATGAAGTAGCCTTGGTCCGGACCACCTGCACCGTTCCGTCGTATCTCGGTGTTATCACCAGATGCGAGTTTCGTTATCACCAGAGTCACCCACCCAACTAACAACTAGTCACACCTCTGCGCTACCGGAACACAGACGACTATGTCTTTCTCACCGCCCGCCGCTCTCAAAACACGTACACCAGACAATTCGTCGTCGAAATTACTGTTACCAGTCCATGGGTGGAGAATGCGGTATGGCAGGTATGGCCATGGCCACACCAACTTCAAAGCTAATGTGGCAGTGCCACACCAACTTTCTGTGACAATATTTTGAAAAGCAATTCAAACAATTTTTACCAGTTCATTTTTCGGGTTTTACCATTTTTAACAATTTTGTTAAAATTCAACCTTTGGTCATGGCAGGGACTTGGCAGAATGATTTTTCCAAGGAAGTGGCCCGGATTACCCCCACGATTTTTAAGCTCCCCGGATTTCGAAAACTTCATTTCGAAAAAGGCTCGTTTACACCTTAGTAAAACAACACATTTGTCCTCATTGGGGCCCCGGACTGTCGGACACCCTCCACAAATTGTAAGTAAGCATGACACTGTTATAGACCAACAATGTAGACCACTTAAACATGCATCTAGATGCATGATGTCGAAGCTTTCTTATAAAAAAAACGGCGATCCAATATTCGGTAAGGCGTCAGTGAACACTCCCAAGAGGTCGTAGACTCTCGTAATGGCTTGTACGCATTCGTAAGGATCCATACCCGTTCGTAAACGACCATATGCGATCATAAGCGGACGAAGACGTTCGTAAGGGCCCGTAGTAGTCCGCAAAGGCCCGTGGACGTCTGCAAGGGCTCGCAGACGGTTATAAGGGCCCGTAGACGTTCGCAGGGACCCGTAGGCGTTCGGAAGGGTCCATGGACGTTCGTAAGAGTTCATACACCTGTAAGGGCCCGTAAGCTTTGTAAAGGCCGTATGCACTTGTAAGGGCCCGTAAACGTTCATAAGGACCAACAGCTTAAGAGTTCATAGACGTTTTCAGGAGCTCGACAACAGCCCTAAAAGTGTTGTTTGCCTTTATATCGCCTCCGTGACGATCCCGTGGAGGATTACGCACGGGCCGCGCTAGGAGCCCGTCGGAGCCCTTGGAGTAGACAACATCTCCCGTACCCTTGGCTACATCCTTGTGTCGGGACACCACATTTTGCTAACCAGGAGGCCACTGATGATGTCACAGGTCAGGTCAAGCACAGTATGCTGGAGTCTCAGGTGGACCGTAGATATATACCCGAAGTTACCAAATACAATGACGATGTTTTAATAACGATATTGAATGACTCAAAAACTTAAATGGGAACATTCTGAACACAAGTGAGGAAATACGCTGGAGCACGTGAGGAAATGTGAGGTAAAATGAGGTGAAGTCCTGTGCATGGAGCGTGATGCACTATTATGGTGTAGAATAACATCTACAGTAAGAAAATGCAGCTTCAATAATTTTATACACATGCACACATGAAATATATATATATATATATATATATATATATATATATATATATATATATATATATATATATATATATGTATATAATTATTGGCTGATAAATTCACATTTCCATTCCTATATGACTGAGTCAGAGTCAGATTTATTGAGGTCTCCACAATAATATGGCTTTTCAGCCCTCTCGTCAATACATTGCTGTAAAACTATATACATAATCCTACTGACTGATTCATTCCATCGAATTAGTAGTTCCCCAGCATGGCCATGGACTATTGACATGGCCTACAATAACCCAGATACCTTGAACAGATCATGTGTAACTGCAACGCAAATGAACTCAACACTATCACGGACCATCCATGGATGACATAGTTTTTACATTATAAGAATCCCGTGATCGTCCAGGCACATGATTTCTGTGATATCATTTGACCTAATCTAGGCGCGCGTGGCATTCGAATTTGAATACGACAAATCTGAGTAACCAGTCTCAGAGTATGCCACGTTTCACATCTCTAGCTTAAATGGTTCCATTGTACTGGTGGAAAACAAAAAAGGGGTTATTGACCCCTGCCATTCGCTCGTTAACACGTGCGCTGGAACGGGGGGGGGGGGGTCCGCTAATTTCTCCGGTTCTTTGCAAATATCTCCAAAACCAAGAAACTTACTGAGGTGATTATTCGCTTTGCTTCAGATGTGGAAACAGCTGGACGCGTTAAAAAAAAATTATGGTTAGATATTTTGCAGGTTTTTGACGTATAAAGTCAAACGCACCGGGCGAAATGGTGTGTGACAAATAACGGTGGGGCATGATAAGCGTATCCAGGCAACACCTATAAAACTAATGCCTCAACTATATCAACTATATTGGTCATGCCTAACTGTACTATATTCCCCACCAAACGTCCCCATCAGTTATGCCAAGGACGCCAAAACGTACCAGAAATGGTAATGATAATTAGCCTCATTTTACCCCGAACGCATTTAACGTAGTATCACGAAAATTTGAAGACAAAAGTGTTCCATACAGTTTTCAGTCACCCTGCAGGATTACTGTTCATAGCATTCATATCTAAGATAATATTCTGAATGGTTTTCGCTTTTATCTCACACCTATCCATGTTGAACATTTTGCAAACACCTCTTAGACTGATGCTGGATTTAGCTTGCGCGCTGCCTGTCTGCAACACTTCTCAGAAATCATATGTGGCTCTGGAGGTTCATCATATTGGCGCTTCCACTTGCCAGATAAGTTCTTCTGTGCTTTATTGCTTTTTCACACAGCTACTGATCAGCTATGATGCTGAATGGAAAATTCCAACTGTAACAATATGAATCACAGTTGGTGATATTGCAAATCTCTGGGTTTTATAGCTGCGTGCCACGTGTCCGCGAACTTTTCTTTATTTCGGACAACCCATGGTGAATGCATTCCCACCTTTGCGACTCCGCAAACACTAACGCACCAACCAAGCCTGACTCACAAGCCATGCCAATACCAGCCCCTCAGCCAAGCCACAACCAATCCTGACTCACAAGCCATGCCAATACCAGCCCCTCAGCCAAGCCACAACCAAACCTGACTCACAAGCCATGCCAATACCAGCCCCTCAGCCAAGCCACAACCAAGCCTGACTCACAAGCCATGCCAATACCAGCCCCTCAGCCAAGCCCTAACCAAGCCTGACTCACAAGCCATGCCAATACCAGCCCCTCAGCCAAGCCACAACCAAGCCTGACTCACAAGCCATGCCAATACCAGCCCCTCAGCGCCAAGCCAAGCCACGACCAATCCTGACTCCAACCATATGCTCACAAGCCATGCCAATACCAGCCCCTCAGCCAAGCCACAACCAAACCTGACTCACAAGCCATGCCAATACCAGCCCCTCAGCCAAGCCACAACCAAGCCTGACTCACAAGCCATGCCAATACCAGCCCCTCAGCCAAGCCACAACCAATCCTGACTCACAAGCCATGCCAATACCAGCCCCTCAGCCAAGCCACGACCAATCCTGACTCACAAGCCATGCCAATACCAGCCCCTCAGCAAGCCACACCAAGCCTGACTCACAACTCATACCCTCAGCCAAGCCACGACCAATCCTGACTCACAAGCCATGCCAATACCAGCCCCTCAGCCAAGCCACAACCAAGCCTGACTCACAAGCCATGCCAATACCAGCCCCTCAGCCAAGCCACAACCAAGCCTGACTCACAAGCCATGCCAATACCAGCCCCTCAGCCAAGCCACAACCAAGCCTGGCATTCGACGCCAGTCAAAGTTTGCTGTTGCACCACATTGCGTTAGGCCGACAAGAAGTACGTAAACCATATACCATATAAACCATAACCATATAAACCATAGCTTGAACACATAGCGTCTGACCCTTGCTTGATGCTGGGCTCAGAAGGGCCAAAAACTCCTTAAAAATTAATAGCCGCCAATCATAGTTCATCATTCGCCATTGTTGACTGTGTTCCTCGCCTTTGACGCCTTATGGCTATGATGAGGCTCGTGTACTAGACCCCGAGGATTTATTGAATTACCTACAAGCAATTATGTGCCTGCGACCGACATACCTAACCGTACTTTAGACCATGCTTCACCGGGACTTACTAGCTGGATGTGCAACTAGTCCTACGCAACCAGTAGGCGGTCACGGGTCCCTAAATCACCTGGTGCGTCCCCTAGTTGTCGTCTTCCCTAGCCTGCCCTACCTATTCAGCCTCGGGACGTACAACATGCCAATCCTATATTCACATCCATTGAGAGGCTACACATCAGTATAAAAGAGCCGGCAACTGAGAGGACACTTTGCCGGGTTTTGCAAAGTTTTGTCACAAACCTATCGTGGGCGCGCCGACAAACCTATCGTGGGCGCGCTGGACTCCCATTGAGCCTCAATGCCACCCTAGTCCTAGCGACCTCACAGGCCCACGGGGCTCGAGCGCCACCCAAGCCCTTGGTTCACAGGTGCCGGCGGGTTTTCCTCACTATTTGGTGTGTTTCCTCTCGAGTTTCCGCGACCCCCCTCCCCCCTTCGTACAGGTCTCGTTTCAAACTCCAATCGCCACTGATAGGATGTGCGCAGACCAGCATCCTGAGCATTTCAGGGAACATATTGCGAACAGTTTCGTTTCGGTTGACACTATGTGCGTTTTTATGGGTTGTTCGTCCTGGGAGGACGGCTCGCAGGTCGGCTGCCTCACAGATTATCCTCCCAGTTGTGCTTGTCACCGCTTAATGTGTGATACGCTGGATCCTTACAGCATGCGCATGGGTGTAACCACTGGGGGAGGGGGGAGGGGGACCCCCCCCCCCGATTTCTGAAAGTGGCGATTTGTCCCCCTCAATTTTTTTTCATGTCCCCCAAGCCTCAGTTATCTGAGTATCATCGCCGCAAAATTATACTTAATCATTTATAAAGTGAAAATGCATATGCAAGAGAATCACCAAAAATACTAAAAGCAGATCTAACCAATCAACGAGCTTCACCTGCTATCTGTCGTCGCGAAATCTCCGCATGGTAAATCAACAAACGGTAGAAATTCCTGCTTCCAGGCCATTCTTGAATAACATGAACCTTGACCATCTTTTGTTTTCGCTTCGGGGGGAAATTGTGCTCTGCTGGGCAACAAATTTGCATTATCGCAAGGCTTTATACGTTTTAGGTTACATTCCCCTGCTCATATATTGATATATCTTGAACAAACGGGACTCTGGGTGTCCTTGGGTATCTTCAAGACAATTGAGGGAAGTCATGGGCAGCCCACGTACGTCAAGTTAACGTATTCGTATTCGTATTCAGCGACGTGTTCGCCAGAGGCGTATTTGTATTGGCATCGGCATTCAGCGACGAGTTTATGATCGTTCGAATCAATTACCACAAATGCTTGTACTGAACACGCTGGAAGGAACTACACAGGTCACACATTACCACTTTAACGGTCAAGGTTCAACGCAAACCGGTTTCTTCGGTCGCCTCCCATTTTTTTTTCGTTTTCACACAAACCTGCCGAAATCTGGTATCAAGCAATAGCCTGTGGTGAACCATCGTGCAGCATTTCAAATCAGTACATGTCAAGGTCAAACTTTTAAGTCAAGGGATAGCTTGATTTACTAGATGGCGATATTGAAGCGATATCGACCGAACGCGAGGTTCGGTTGCTATCGTTTCAATTTCCATCAAATGGGCGTCATTCGACGTGGCTTGCTATGCAATATCAGAAAGCTAAGCAATCGAATTCTTTTTTTTCAAGGACAAAGGCCAAGGTGGTCCTTCCGTCGCTTATTTTTTTTCGTTTTCTCTCAAACCTATCCAAATCTGGTATCCAGCAATAACCAGTGGTGAACACTCGAGTAACATTTCAAACCGGGACATGTCAAGGTCAAAGGTTTGATTGAGTTCTTCGATGTCCTCGCGTTTCATCGCTATGACTTCAAGTTGCAGAAAATTAATGTCATTCGTGTTGTATCATTCGTGTTGTCTTGTTGTGCAGTATCAGAAAGTTGATATTTCGATATAATATCGACGGGTCAAAATTCAAGCTGATTTCTTCGGTCGCCTCACATTCTTTTTGTGGTTTTCACCCAAGCCTACCCAGATCCACTATCAAGCAACAGCCCATGGTCAACCTTCGAGTAACATTTTAAAACCGGAATACGTCAAAGTCAAACCTCGAGGTCAAAGGCTAGATTGAATTTTTCGAAGTCCTCGCGATTCGTCGCTATGGGTTCGATTTGCACCAAATGGGTGTCATTCGACGTGGCTTGTGTCGTATTATGATGTTACGAAATATAACTAACTTCTAAGTTCAAAGGTTAAACCGATTTCATTGGTCGCCTCACATTTTTGTCCGTCCTAACCTACCTACATGTTGTATCAAGCAATAGCCCGTGTTACCTAAAAAATGTTACCTCGAGTAACATTCCAAACCGGGACATGTCAATGTCAAACCACAAGACCGAAGGTTAGCTTAAATTGTTCGAAGTCCTCGCACCTCGTCGCTATCTTCAATTTTCATCAAGTGGAGTCATTTGACGTGCCGTGTGGTACTCTAGCAAACTGTTCAGAAATCACATTAATTTTCAAAGTCAAAGGTCGAACTCATTTCTTCGGTCGCCCTGCGTTTCTTCGTTTTCTCCCAAAGCTACCCATGCTTGATATCAAGAGATAGCCCGTGGGCAACCCTCGAGTAACATTTCAACCCGGGACATGCCAGATCAAGCCTCAAGGTCAAAGGTTAGTTTAATTGTCAGAGTCTTCGCGTTCTGTGGCTATGGCTTCAATTTGCATTATGTGGGTGACATTCGACGTGGCTTGCCGTACGGTATCAGAATGTTGAGATATCGAAATAATTTCAAAGGTGTCGAAGGTCCGGCGTGTGTACAATGATTGAGTGTAATAGGAATAGGAAGGTCAAATCTATTTTCTTTGCAGCCGTTGTGATAGCAAGCACTCGTATCCTATGTGACTAGGGGCTTCCCAAAGAAATCAGTTATAACCTGCTCGAACGGTGCTCTCATCGCTGATTTTAATTTACCCTGCCACATTGCTGTTCCGGACATATACAATATAGAACTTTTTTTCCTCAAATTGTCTGCTTTCCTCTTAATAGTTCAACGGAAGTTGTCAAGTTTGCAAGAGAAGCCACACATGAATGCGCACAATTTTATAACTAGTCGGAGTTCATAACCGCGAGAGAGTAATATTGTGATCAGGGGTAGATCCAGGAATTGTCATGGGGCACTTGTCTGGACGGGCGCCATTTCTTTGGAGCGGCGCCACTGCGAAGGTACCTGGAGGGGCGCCTCCGGCTGCAAAATTCGAGGGGCGGGATGCACTCGGCCCTTCCCAGTGTTGGAAAAATGGCCATTTTTTGGACATTTGGCTGTCCAAATAATTATACACTCCCAAAAATATCCACTCCTTGGGCTGCCAAACTACCAGATGAAGAGCTAATGCATGACAAGAAATCCCAACTAGTTCTGTCACTATCAAATAATGATAATTGTTAACATAGGCCACAGAGCAGCATGCTCAATGGACTATATGGTGATCTTTGACTAGTAGTGAGAATGAGATCCACCAGTTCTAATAATCTTCATCTTGTGTAATCATGTTGGGTCCTTGACACATCAACTTGGCAACATTATTGAGAATAATGTCCATTTGTTATTTCAGCTGATCACCAGGGCTGCAGAAACATTCAAAGAGAATGCAAGGAAAAGAACAGAAGATGAGATGCCTGTTAGAGTTGAAGAATGACAGGATACCAGCAGAATGGAAGCTAAAGTTGGGATCACTATGCATATGACCATAACAGTGAATATATACACATATAATGGTGCAAGTCAAGTGTATACTGGTGCAAGTGTAATTGCCTAGTACAAGTGAATAAACAAACATACATGCCTTCATTCACTTACTTTCCATTCACAAAATTGCCCTGACCAGAAGTGCTCAGAAGAATGCAAGACCAAAACTAGAAAGAGAACTGGAGTAGGCAGTACACAACTCGTAACTAGATAGGCATAAAGGAAATGATTTTCCGAATATCTCAGTAGGTGCAAGTCATGCTTTGGCATGGCAGTTTTTATGAGGTGGGAGGCAAAAAAAAACAACAAAATTGTACACAGTGTCAAATGGGATGGGTGCACCCAACAATATCCTGAAACACTTCATAAGTGCACAATCAATGTGCATGAATACATGCTTAGGTGCACTGGAGTGACACCAAACCCATAGGAGTAAAAAAATAATGTATTCCGACACCAAAATACGCAGACTAGCCCTTGACGCCAAAGCATTTGTCTGCTGAAAATGATTTTCAGCAGCCTTCAAAATTAAAAAAAAATCAAACAATTCTGTCCAAACAAGAACAAAGTCAGAAAGCTTCATCCATTACAGGGCCACCCATTAATGAAGACCCTAGGTAGGTATGCCACTGGGTGCATATGCACTTGCATGTTGATGTGGATGCAGATGCACCTAGGTAAAACTTACCTGCCTAGATTTGCACCAAGTACCTACCTAGTAGGTAGGTACGTACTAGGTAACCTACCTACATCCATGCAATATATCTATAGGTAAGGCATCGCAATATTATCATAGGCAATGAGAGGCAATGAGAGGCATTCAATTTGAACAATTCAATTGAGCCTAATTTCTTACGTAGGAAAACACCCCCCCACCCGGAAACAAAACCCACCACTACAATCTCCCCTAAAACTTTAGGGCCTTTTTTCCCCCCCCCCCCCCCACCCACCAACAAACAACCCAAAAACACCACCCCAACACCCCCCCACTAAACAAACACTAATAAATAAAAAAACCATAAAATCTTTAATCTTCCAAACTGTAGTGTTATCGTAGTGTTATGTCTGTGTGTGTGTCGCGCCGGCGGTGGCGCGGCAGCTCGTGACTCACGGGTCGGGTCGGCGCCGGGCTGCCGCCGGTGTGTGGCAATAAGCAGGATGCTGCGGCTGGCCACCGGAACCCGGGACGCCCACGTGGGAGATCGTATGGGCGGGCGACGTGGCCCAATGGGGGAGCCGCCACGCCTCGGGGTTCCGGCGGCGTCGAGCTAATGGCCCCCGGTTGAGCCGGGGGCAGACGGTACTGGGCTGGCTGGCGATGAGGATGTGAGACGTACTAATATAGAGAAACGTAGTGAGACTTTGCTTTTTATTGACACGGAGATTACAAGCTATTTCGGCTTTCATACGTGATTAGTGGTGGCGGTGGCCAGCGAGTGTTCGTAATGGCAAGTGGTGCAGTGGTGGTATTGAAGAGGGCGAGTTGGGTGATGACGTCACATCACCCACGACGGAGACTGTGGCGGGAGCCGCGGTCGCCACTTCGCCGAGCAGAGCGACGCAGCCGACCCCGACCGTAGCAAGACCGACGTCGACTCCGGCATTCGACGCAAGAACTATCCCCGAGTTCAACGGGACCGGAAACGTCGCGGAGTGGTGGGAGCAGGCGGCTCTCCTGTGCGAGCTCCGGGCGGTGTCCATGATGGCGGTCCTTCCGACGCGACTACGGGAGGGCGCGTTCGCCGTGTGGTCACGGATGGGCGACCCGTCTCGGTACGACCTGAGGGCAGTCAAAGCACGTATGTTCAAAGCATTCGCGCTCGACCCCTTTTCTGCCTACGCCGCTCTGAGCCGCCGTTGCCTGCGCCCTGGCGAGTCAGCTGATGTTTATCTGGCGGACCTCCAGCAGTATGCAGAGATGATGGGCGGCCTGCCGGATAACGCCCTCGCCGTCATGTTCGTGCACGGTCTGCCGGACTCGGTGCAGGCTGCCGTGCGCGATGGCCTGGAGGGCACAACCGATCTGGACCGTGTCCTCGACCGGGCGAGGTCCGTCCTGTCGCGCGCGGCGGCCACCAGCTCTTCTGTCGCTGCTGCCGTCACGACAAGTGCCGTTCTCGGCGACGAGCCGTCTGCAGTGATGGGCAGCGAGCCCCCTGGCCGGCGTGGCCGCAGTCAGTGGAGGCAATGCCTCACGACGACGAGTGCGCGCGCCAATCCGCTGCTGGGTGTGCGGTCGCCTAGGCCACGTGGCTCGGCAGTGTTTCTCGAAAGGAGGGGCCGCATCAGCGCCAGCCGTTCCTCCGGCCACGGGCGAGGCGCTGCCCCGACAGTATTAGTTTCCGTCGACGGAGGCGTTCAGTGTCGGGCACTGGTGGATACTGGTTGTGAGGACACAATCATATTCGCCGGCTGTCTTACTCGATGGGACCCGGTGCCGACTCGAATGTCGGCCGTTAACGGAACAGAGGTTCATAGTTGCGGACGAGCAACAGTGCACCTGGCGGTGCAGGGACGGAGCGCGACGGTGTGCGCGATAGTGGTCCGCGACAGGTTGATGGGTTACGATGTACTGCTGGGGATGACCGGTGTCGAGGGCCTGGGCGGTGTTTTCGTGGGCAATGGGACTGTGCGTGTGGGAGAAAACAGCCGGGCGGTAAGTATGGGTCATCCACAGGGCAGCGACGGCGAGGGCCGGAGGGCGGTGTCCGCCGTTGCTAGAGGAGCGGCATCGTCGATGTCAGGTAAGGTGCTAGAGACGGCGGATTTCCGGGCGGAGTTCGTTCCCGAGGGTCACTGGCAGGTGCGATGGCACTGGGCGGACGGCGAGGGGCCGGCCCGGTTGCGCAACACGGTGGCGAGTTACGCGGTAGCTGACGCCGTCCGGCCGCAGTTCGATGGTGAGCTGCAAGCCTGGATCGAGGAGGGCTGGCTGCGCCCGTATGATGTACAGGCGCAGGGACCAGCCCGGGGTCTGATTCCGGTGATGGCGATAGTTCAGGCCGCTAAGGGGAAGGTGCGGCCGGTGTTGGACTATCGGGAATTGAACGGGCATCTGAAGCCGCATACAGCCGAGGCCGATGTCTGCCACGAACAGCTGCGCAAATGGCGTAGACACGGCGATAACGTGGCAGTCATCGACCTGAAAAAGGCTTTCCTGCAGCTTCGGATTGCCCCAGACCTGTGGCCGTATCAGACGGTGCGCGTGGGCGGCACATTGTACAGCCTGACTCGCTTGGGTTTCGGGCTCAGTGTTGCGCCGCTCATCATGCGCACGGTGGTACGAGCCGTCCTCGATCAGGACCCGCGCGTGGCGGAAGCTGTGCTGCCATATGCCGATGACCTGTTGGTCAACGAAACGCTGGTTTCGGCGGCTGAGGTGGCGCAGCATTTTGCCAGGCACGGGTTGGATTGCAAGCCGCCGGAACGAGCGGCTGACGGTGCGCGGCTGCTGGGGCTGCGCGTTAGCCGAGACAGAGACGGCGCTCTGCGGTGGGGACGGGACGGCGCGACACCCGCGACACCTCCCCCGTGTTGACGCGACGCTCTGTCTTCGCCTGGGCGGGGCGTTTGACCTCGCACGTGCCCGTGGCGGGCTGGATTCGCCCGGCGGTCGCGTGGATCAAACGCCTCGCCAACCGTGTAAGCCGCGACTGGGACACCCCGATTACGGACGAGAGGTTACGCAGGAGCGTGGACGAGGTGGGTCGCCGTTCTGAGGCCGAGGACCCAGCCAAGGGCAGGTGGTGCGTGGCTGGCTCGAAAGTCACGATTTGGACAGACGCCAGCGCAATCGCCAAGGGCGTCGTACTGTGTGACCCCGAGACGGGTGAGGTCATTGAGGACGCGTCGTGGCTGCGTGGCAAGGACGAAACTGACATGCACATCAACCTGGCTGAGCTCGATGCCGCGGTGAGCGGTGTTAATATGGCGCTGGCATGGGGCTTCCGCCAACTCGAGCTCCGCACAGACTCGGTCACTGTGGGGCACTGGCTCCAAGATGCACTGACAGGGCGCGCGCGTCTGCGAACAAAAGCTCAATCTGAGATGCTTATTCGCAGGCGCGTGGCCGTGTTCAAGCAGACAGTGACCGAGTATGATGCGCAGGTGGATGTCACAGTCGTGTCCACAGCCGACAACCTGGCTGACGCGCTGACGCGTGTTCCCCGGGAGTGGCTACGCGAGCCAGCACAGACTGAGAGTGACGTTCAGGGAGCGGTGATCGCCGCAATGGAGACGGATCGTCCGATCGCGACTGTGGAACAGATTCGCGCTGTCCATGACCAAGTGGGACACATGGGTGTGAGGCGCACCTTGTGGTACTCGAGAAGAGAGCTGTCGCCGTCACTAGTGCGCCGAGCGGACGTCCGCAGGGTGGTGACCGAATGCGACGTGTGCAATCGCATCGACCCCGCGCCCAGGCGGTGGCGTCACGGTGACCTGACCGTGGACACTAACTGGACGCGGGTGGCGATCGATCTGACGCATATCGACTCGAACACGTACCTGTCGATGGTAGATTGCGGGCCATCCCGGTTCGCAATTTGGCGCACGATGCGTCGGGGCACGAGTGACGACGTGACGGCAGCCTTGGAGCAGGTGTTCTTTGAGAGGGGTGCGCCCACGGAGTTGTTACTGGACAACGCGACGGAATTCCGCAGCCGCGTGATGCGCGCATTCGCTGCGCGGTGGAACGTGACTCTCCGTTATCGCGCGGCGTACGAGGCCGGCGGCAACGGAGTGGTCGAGCGCAATCACCGAACCATCAAGGTGATTGTCGCGCGACAAGGGTGCACGGTGCAGCAGGCCGTACACCGCTACAACACGACACCGCGCAGCGGGGCAGCGTCGGACGAATCGCCCGCAGATATCACCTACCGCCGCTCGACACCGGTGCATTATCTGCCCGTTGATGTGAGCAACGTGACGGAGCCCAGTGCGGCGCCGGGTGCTGTACCTCCTCAGGCCGCGCCGCCGGACCAAACACGCGTCGGCGACACGGTATGGGTCAGGCGTCGCGGCCTGGACCGATGCGGGGACAGCTCGCGCCCCGGCACGATCACACACGTGAGCTCCGATCAAACCGTTGAAGTCGACGGTATGCCGATGCACATACGGAATATTCGGCCCCGAGCGGCCAGTCCAGGTGCCCCACCACCCACGGCCCCGCCGGAAGGGACTCCGCCCGATGACATACCCATATTTATCGAACCTGAAGAAGCCGAGCCAGAGGTAAGTCAGTCGACCGACACGGGCCAATTGTGTATCATGCAGCCTCCACCGGGGTCACCAACGGATTCGCTCCTAGCTATCAGCCCAGCTCCCGAAATAGTGCAGCTTCTCGAAATCGAGCCGAAGCCCGAGTCAGAGTTCGGGAATGACGCGGAGGAAGAGCCGCAGGTAAGCATGGGGGCGACCGGGCACCAACACCTCGAGACCAAGACCTCAGGGGGACGTGTGTCTACAGGACCAGCTGTAACTGTTCGTGATGTGAAGCCAGAATCGCCTGCGAGCGACTTTGCGGACGCTAATCCTTTCACGATACTAAACGACGATGACGACGGCGCGCTGTATAGCCTCGCGCCTCGTCGCAGCAGTCGCGAGCGACGCGCCCCCACTGCCTATGGGTTCCCCGATGAGAGCGCTATGCTTCGGCATAGTACACGCAACCGCAAACCTGCCACGCAGTTCGGCAGTGCCGTGCCTTCGGCTGCATCGTATTCCGGGTGTTCTGTCAGAAAGCGGCCTTTAGGGCGACAAAAGAAATGAGCGTCCGCCAATTGTTGATTCTGTGTGTGTGTGTGACACTTGAGTGTCAGGGGTGATGTAGTGTTATCGTAGTGTTATGTCTGTGTGTGTGTCGCGCCGGCGGTGGCGCGGCAGCTCGTGACTCACGGGTCGGGTCGGCGCCGGGCTGCCGCCGGTGTGTGGCAATAAGCAGGATGCTGCGGCTGGCCACCGGAACCCGGGACGCCCACGTGGGAGATCGTATGGGCGGGCGACGTGGCCCAATGGGGAGCCGCCACGCCTCGGGGTTCCGGCGGCGTCGAGCTAATGGCCCCCGGTTGAGCCGGGGGCAGACGGTACTGGGCTGGCTGGCGATGAGGATGTGAGACGTACTAATATAGAGAAACGTAGTGAGACTTTGCTTTTTATTGACACGGAGATTACAAAAACATGAAGTAATCCCTTTTCCATGAAGGTTTTGTCCTGTAAAAAAAAAAACCCTTTGGGTTGGATTTTTGGGGGTTTTTGGGGGGGGGTATTTCCCCCCCCCCCCCCCACTCCGAAGAAAGGCAATTAATAATTAGCCTTTGCATGCTTCCTGAAAGATTGGGATGTTCTACATCAGCTTACGGAAGAGAAAAGGTGTATTTCTGGGTTTCTGAAGCAATCGCAGCCGATCTAAATAAAAGATATCAGGTAAAATGTACGCGTGAAAATTAGCCAGATCCGTCCAAGACATTCTCCAAAGTTGTTAAGACTTTGTGGCAAAATAGACCACCAGATAACCAGAAATTTCGGTGTATTTTGATTTCATGACATACATTGTTTCAGAGCGCCACATATTCGTGACACAAATACTGTTTATGCCACTCGGACACAGATATTCTACAACTCCGCAAAAATAAAATTTGACTGTGTGGATTTAATCTGGGTGGACCAGAGTTAAGATACTAAAGTACAGATTTAAGATAATTGAAGAAAATAATTATTCCTTGAATTTTTCGGGGGGATTTATTTTATCACAATTTATTTTTTAGCCTTTTCTGTAGGTCATAGCTGTTCAATAGCCTTGGGTCATAGTTCCTCGCCGGCTATGCAGATTGTCCATATCCGCCGCACTAAATACCATTAACCACAATTGCGTATTTATCCGCCGCGTGGTGTTTACTTCTTCCTTCCATTGCGTTTCGATCAGGTGAGGTAAGGTTGGGTCCATTCTTTCGGTTTTTGTCTGGTTGCGAAGTACAAGAAAATCTGGTGCTGTAGTTTCTCATTCCTTGGACTTTGTTTTTAATGCAATGTTTATGAATGTGCTAAAAATGATTTGACCACTCGTCTCCTCTGCAAATGCATGCTTTTCACTTGCGAGGGAAAATAACACCCAAAAAAGGGCTTGAAGTTGGGTAATTACTAGTATACCTTAAAAAGTAGTGTTCACAATAACAAAAGAAGATGGGGCATAGCCAGCTTCACCTCCCGTAACCTTCCATGCATGACATATTTTTTCTAAAAATTTCCAAACAATTTTGTTTCTCAAATTTCAAAGGGAAAGACCCAACATATGATAGCCTGAAATGTTTTTGAAGAAAAAAAATAACTTTTTAAACAAATTTACCCACATTTTTATCAAACCTATCAAAGCCTAACCTAACATAACCTAACCAAACTTTACCCATGCTTTGTATGCTTCACGAAGGTAAAATATGTAAATTTGTGTTTTAAGGTGTTTTATGAAATCTTGGCATTTTCATTGAAATGCAATGTTTACCAATGTGACTAAGATGATGGGAGCACTATTTTTGTGCAAATGCTTACTTTTCAGATTGTGAGCAAAATAACACCAAGAATGGGCTATGAGTTATGTAGCATAGCATAAAAATAAATGTTTAAAAAATAAAATATATGCAACATAACCTAACATAACCTCCCCTTGGAGAAAAAAAATATAAAAAAGAAAACTGCAAAATTTGTTCTTTTAAAAATTTTCACAATTTAAAAACCTAACCAAACCTAACCTGACCTAACATTAGCTGCTTTTGAAGGAAAAAAATAACTTCAATTCTTAAAAGAATTCAAAAATTGTCCAACTTCAAAAACTGAACTAACCTAACCTAACGAAACCTAACTCATTTGCTTGCTTCATGGAGGAAAATGTGTATAAAAACTTGTCTTGTTGCCACCTTAAAGCATAATAATACGAGTAAAATGTGTATAAAACTTGCCTTGTTGTTAGTTTATACTGCAATAATACCCAAACTTCTCAGCTATGCTGTGGACAAATCTTGCCAAGATTCTTGGCACTGCTGCTAACAGCACCACAGCAAAATTATGGGCTGGTAGGTTTTTTGGAGTACCATGTTTATGAAGGTGACTTAGATGATGGAACCACCTGTTTTCTGTGCAAATGCTTACTTTTCAGGTTGTGAGCAAAATAATGCCCAAAAGGCTTTGAGTTAGGCAACATAGTATAAAATAATTGGAGGGTGTTTTATTCTTCATCCCAGGAAACATCCACTAAATTTTACACCATATTTTGGCAAATCCCAAAATTATACCCTCCATTATTTGGTGCTTCTCAAGGTTATACACTCCATATTTTGGCTAGCCCAAAAATTATACACTCTGAGTC